>VZSZ01003262.1:155738-171684 GCA_013398815.1 Ibidorhyncha struthersii | reverse complement strand
GCGTATGGAGGGGGGGTGGGGGGGGCTTTATAATCTTTAAAAAGAGCTTTGAAACCACCAAATTCTTAAACAGCTGTTTAAAACCTCAATAGCTGGTATTAGCATTTATACTTTTTGATTACAAAGCAGCTGCACTCTGGTACATTTATATCTCTCTAGCTCTATATATCCTCAAAGTTATTTGTTGGGTGCGACTATTATGCCATAAAGTAATTCAACTTTATCAACGTGTATGACAGGTGAGTCGCATCTCTTACTCTGGCTTGAAAGGCAAGTTGTGTGTTGGAGCACAACAGCAGAACTGATAAGGTGACCAAAAATGTAGGTCTACCGACGCCCCCCCAAAACAGCAGGACCACAGCCCAGGCTACGGCGAGGGGGTTTGTTTCCTCTTCCCTTGGGAAAACGCCTCCAGCCCGTTTCCCCGAAGCAGCGCTGACGCACCTTGAACGGGGTCAGCAATA
This sequence comes from Ibidorhyncha struthersii, assembly GCA_013398815.1. Lineage (NCBI taxonomy): Eukaryota > Metazoa > Chordata > Aves > Charadriiformes > Charadriidae > Ibidorhyncha > Ibidorhyncha struthersii. The sequence continues at coordinate 171,220 of VZSZ01003262.1, read as the reverse complement.
TGATTTTCTGGCACTGTGGCGTTTTTCCCTGCTCATACGAGAGCCGCAGGGAAAGGTCGGCATCCCACAGCCAGCTAAAGGAACCCCGAAATCCCCCATTTCTCCAACCGCTCACACCCCGACAAGCCGGCATGATGGCCAGGTGTCAAGGAGGGCACGGACCATGACATTTTCCCTGCTCACTTTTCTCTTTTGGTTGCAAGAAGGATGTGACATTGCAAATACGACTGCAGTTTTGCCTTATTCGAGGAGCCTTTATCAGCCTGGAGATACCCTCCTGGGGGCAGTCACAGCGAGTCTTCCTGCAGTCCAGCCTGCAAAGAGTACTCATCTAATGGATCTAATAGATCACTCTCTCTGTATTTTCCCTTGTAGTACCCAATGTCAGTGCTGAACGCTGCTTTGCATCCAGTATAACCACCATTGCTAAAGGCCACTCAGCTACGAGCCCACAGGGACCACCTCAAAGTTACGAAGAAAGCAAAAAACCTTTGGGTTCCAAACGTAAATACACAATAAGCGCTAATTATAAGGATTGAAAGTTACAAAAGTCTAAGCTTACAAAAGAAACAGTATTAAAATCAGCAGTAAACCCATGTATTTGTCAAAAGCCACACAATCGTTATCAAGAGACAAACTCTACCTGTGCTTTTTGCATAGCTCCTGCGAGTGCCGCCAGGACCGCCCGGCGACTCCCCAGGCGGGTCCTGGCAAAGCCTCCCCGGGTACGGAGCGGGCGAGAGGCCGTTCGCCGGAGGCGGTGCTGCGAGACGCGCCCTCGCAGGAGATGGCGCACGCAACGGCCCCGTCACCCGGCACGGCCGCACCATCGGCCCCGTCCTGCCACGAGGAGCCCCCAGGAGGTGCCCAGGGACAGGGACAGGCGGCACAGTTGCGTTAAATTGCATTTAAAAAAAAAAAACCCTCTGAAATAAGACTTCAAGAATCCAATGCAATTTTTGTTTTTAAAAGTATGGTAAAACAAAGGAGTGTTTGGTGACATGAAACTGGTTTGTAAGTTTTTCTTCAGTTCACAGAGTAACTTTTTCCATAGTGCTTTGCAACAGGATTTAGACAACTGCTTAACTCTCATCTCAGTTAAACGCTTTCGAACGCCAAAGGCAGCTGATGTTTCATTACGTTAATAATACAGCTCCACTATCACAAACAGATGTTCCAAATTGACTTTAAAATGCCCTTATTCTTATTCATCTCTAAGAGCCACGTAATACCCCAAAAGCCTAATATATGCCTGACAGAGATGGAAGAGTTTTCAAAGTTAGGAGAAAAAAAATTAATAAAGGACTTTAAGGACTAAATTGGGCTTAAAAGCTGACAGCACAGTAAGGGATGGCCGAGCCCTCCAGAGCCGCTGGCTGGGATGAATGCTGGAGATGAAGGAACAGACAGAGTATGAACCCGTGCTCACTCCCAATTTTTCCTCCTTTCACGTAACTGCGCTCTTTTAAACAAAGCACGTGTCGCCCTCACCCCCTCTGCGTGGTTCTGCGTTCCTTCAGCCCCGTCCCCGCTCCTGCAGATCTCCGAAGGTTCTCCCTCCTCTCCCAGCCGGGCTCCACCTTCCCACCTGCGTCAGACCGACCTGAGCCGGCACCATTCCCCCACCCGCCGCCTTCCGAAGATGAGTGAAAAATCAAACATCATTCCCTGGGGGCCCGTAACTGCCCTCAGCAGCAAAGAGCCACCACCACCCGCTGCTGGAGCCGAGACCGAGACCAGGGAAGCGTCTCTTGCTTTTACGTCGCGAGGTGCCCCAGGGAGCGCAGAGCGTCAAAGCATCCACCTGCGGTTTGGAAACCGGAGCGTCAGAGCACCCACCTGCAGTTCAGCACAGCCGGTTTTGCAGCTCTTCCAAAAATTTGGGTGTCCCATTTACAGGAGCAACAAGGTTTTTCTGTGGCAGCACTGTCGGCAGGGAGGAAACACAAGCTGCTGTTTGGAAGACAGAAGGCTTCTACCCCACAGCTTTACCGAGAATATAAATCCTACCTGGATTTTCTAAAATGGAATAAATCTAAGAGACCAGTAAGTTACTTATTTTAAAAGAAAAAAAAACTCTTAGCTTTTAGCCCCAGATGAGCAGGTTTGGGTCCCTTGGAAGTCAGCTATCTGTGAAGCAGGTATTTTTCAAGTGCAGTAAATTTATAAAATACACGATGGGAGCTTACAGAGATACAAAACCCACCCACCAGCGGCGGTACTGCTGGGAAGTCCATGCCTAGGTAGGAACCAACCCGGTTCAGATGAGTTGGAAGGACAGGGTCTCTCCGGCACTGTCACCTGGCCATAACAAACCCAGTGCTTCGGGACAGGCATCGGGCGAGGCAGGGCAGCCGGCGCGGGGCAGACACGGGGTCCTGCGCTCTAACGCTCCGCAGTGCTCAACAGCAGGACGAAACGGTGACAACGCGGTGCCGAAACCATCAGGTTCGGGAATGGGAACTGCTGCGCAGGAGTCAGAGTCTGGTATAGACATCTCCGGTAATTTGCAACTTACACAATACGGTAAGAGAAGGATCACAGTAACTTATCTTCCCGAATCGATTTAGGAGGGTGGGAAAGGAAAAAAAGGAATCTGCTGACTCAGCATCTCTTACGCCTTCGGTCGGCGGGCAGCTGCGCTCCCCGTTGCTGCTGCACGTGGTGCAGCTGCAGCAAAGGCTGTAGCCGGGTGAGACCCAGCATCACCCCACGGGCACTGCCCACACCACGCAGGTCCAGCAGCGGCACAGCCGCGGTGAAGCTGTCCCTCTCACAGACCTGCCCGTGCACGAATAAACCCGCCGGCTCACTGCACGCGTGCGGGCAACCTCGGGGCTGGGGCGGGCAACCTCGGGGCTGGGGCGGGCAGCCCTTCGCCCTCTGGCCCACGGCCCACCGACCCTTCCCACCTGCACTGCCCTGGCTTCGTCTCATACACCCAGCGGAAAACCCGGAGCATCCCGCAGGCAGCTCCAGGGCAGAGTGGGCACCTTCTCCCTCGCAGGCAGAAACTGTGACAAGATGAACACTTGCAATAAAAATATTAAAAAAAAAATACAAACAAATCGACGCCAGGTAGTGGAGGAGGCTGGTACCTGCGGAATTCAAGATGGATGGTGAGAAGGCAGAGGACTGCAGGAAGGGAAGGAACAGCCTGCAGTTAAGAGTTGAACGATTGAACTGTTTAATTTTTTCCTCTCTTCGCTACAAATCAAAATTTTGAGCACACTCCGTTCCCCGCAGTGGAGGAGCAAGGTTACCAGGGAACAATACCATACATAATTAAAGAGTTATCTTAATATACGTGCAAGAAAAGGGGCAAATTACTGTTGCTAAGGGAACATTAATTCCCACGTTTTTGAACTTCCGAGTGCTCAAGTTTACAGTCTTGACTGTGTTCACCCCTGTGTGCGTATCAGGACTCCGTCGTTCCAACAATGCCGCTAGTTATCTTATTTATGCATGATTTTAGGCAGTTGTTAGTATTTGCTTTCGCAATACCTATTATTTCTAGGCATGACCTACTATTTGGACAACGGTTTGCACACAGTATCGCTGGTGGAAGTGCAATCAATTCAGTTGCTGTAACGATTGTCAACATGGTGAAAGCCCAGAGCTATCGACAAAGCCTCCGACGCAGCACCTAAAAGAGGTCACCAAAAGTAAATGGGTTGTGAAATCTTTGCTAGAAAACAGATATCTGTGTTAATTGAAAATAAAGATCAGAACGGAGCGAGATAAACCCGGTTAAGGAGCTTCTACAGAAGTTGCCGTGAAAAACAGAAAACAGTTATTTTCTTGCAAATGCCAAAAGGGAAGTGAATGACACAGTAAAATATTGGCTTAGTGATCCATATTCTCCTGTATCTAGCAGTAGAGGGAGGAAAACTTTTGTGGCTTTTTCATTTTTAAATATCTCCGTGTTAAGAAAGCCCATCAAGATGTACACGCTATTTTAATCTCCGGAAGATGCTGTCTCATCAGCAGCTCGCAGCCCTCCCGCTGGGACCCCAGACAGAAGCGGGGGTCGGAAACCCACCGAGGGTCGGCGGCGCGGGCGCTGATGGGGGCAGCGCGCAGCAAAGAGTACTAGCTGTTAGCTCCCTCTCTCAGTTACTAAGGGATTAAGGAATCTCAACGCGATCACGTTTAGCGCCAGCTTCAGAACAGCAGCCTCTCGACCACAGCTGCGTCTGCGAAACACCGCCTGCCCCGCTCCCTCGCCTGCTCCTCTCCCCCCAGTATTCCACCAGTTCGCCATTTAAAACCAATGGCACCACAAACCCTCCCCAGGGCACAGAACGACTGTACTCTCTGAACGGACGGCGGGTTTCGGCGGTGCTGCCAAACCAACCCCCCGCACAAAGCTCTGCAGAGCAACGAGGGAGACGGCGCTGCGAACGGGAGCGAGAGGCATCTGCAGCCCCGTGACCGCCGCCGGCAAACCCTGCAGCCCCTCGGCCGCCCCTCACGGCCCCTCACTGCCAGGACGCACGGTAAAGGCAGAGACAGCAAGTTTCACATAAAATCAAGAGCCAGCAGCTCAATATTCCTGTTCCTCTATTTAATTAACGCAGCGTCACACAGTGTGGCTGAACGTCTTCCCAGTTCTTTTATCCGACAAAGCAATTTTTAACGGGGAAAAATCAGAGGGTGGGTCAGCCGCTGCACGCATGCCGGGAAATCTGCTGCAGGGACGGACTGCATTAGATGTGCCGCTGCTCTGACAGCAGCTGACAGCGCGCACCGCTACAACGCTCATACATCCAGACTTTAAACGTGCACCGTATCAAAATCGCATTTTGGAAAAGACAGAAGACTCACCCAAAGGCAGTCCAGCGGTTAGGAACCGCTCCCGTTCCAGCCCAGCCCGGCATCCCCGCGCACGGCGGAACGCGCGGCGATGTGGCTCCCAACTGCCAGCGTGCTCCCGAAACACAGACACATGGGAAAAATTAATAAATAAATAAATAAACCCTACACTGCCGCAGGGGGGGAAAGCACGCCGGGTCCACGTGTGCGGCGAGGGAGCTCAGGGACCCCGTCCCCGAGCCGGTGGCAAATCCTGCTCTTGGCCACCCCCAGGGACCCCAGCGCCGTGACGGAACGGCACGTGCGGAAGCCCACCGCCCGCTGCTCTCCCGGCGCCGAGCGAGAGGGGAGAGCGCACCGCGGCTGGGACTGCAGAGACTCATTTTAACCAAATTTTCCTCCCAACTATTTAGTTTGTGCTCCACTTTCTGCTCCAGAAAACAAATACGAAATTATTATTGTGCTAAAATCAGTATCACAATAAAAATTATTATGATAACAATTATTAGGATAAAGCAGTATAAAGCATCCATTCCACCAAAACAACTCCCCTGTGGGAGCAGCGGCATGCAGGGGGGTGCGGGTGTTGAGGGGGGGAAGATTTGTACCAATGGAACTCTAAGACACACCGAGGTTATTAATTGCCGTATCATTAACGAAGAGCTCCCCAACCGCTTTCCAGCATGTTGAATCCTTTATGAACAACTTTGACAACTCACACAAGTCATAAACGACACACAAAACGTACTACTTCTGTGCAGAATTATTTCTCTGCCATTAATCTTAAAAATAATGTTACGTAAACTACTTCAAACTCCCAGAGTTTTACACCCACCAGACGAACGGACCCTCGTCCCGTGGCCCGGAGAACACAGCAAAAGCAGGGATTTTGCAGAGGTAAGCTGAGCAGTGAAATTGAAAAAGGGCAAAAAGGAAAAAGCCCACCTTAATTACATCACTGCCCTGATACAAAAAAAACCCAAACCCAAACAGAAAACAAACAAACAAACAAAACAATAAAAGCTTTTCAGCTGTGTACAGTTTATAATGCAAAGCAATGAGATGGAAAATATTTTCATAAATATAATATTACATTTGGCAATTGTTAATCCATAGGTCATCAAAAGACCTTCTTCCTTTTTTACAAACAAAATGCTGATACTTAAGAAAATGGAAGTGCCAGGCTGTGCTTTGACATACTTTAGCTAAAGCAGAAAATTAATATACATTTAATACAGATGAGGGGGTTTACCTCATAACACGTTCAGTACAGTCCCGGGGCCGCGGGAGCAGTACGCAGATGAGGAGTCAGGACTGCCGTAAGGTGCGCACTGATTCCAGCGGAGCCCGTGTTTTGAAAATAACCTTGAATATCGTAAGTGTTCAACATTATGAACAAATTATTTCTGGAGTCACAGCCACTTCGTTAATCCACCTAAGACCAGAGTACGAGAACACATGCTGCCTTCGTTATTCCATTAAAGCTTATGAAATTGCGTTACAGATTTTACCCGTAACTATAAAAAGATGTGCGCGCTTTCTACTTGGTGCACCTTCAAATGGCATTAATGAGTACATCACCTAAATTTATAAACAAAGGGCAGCTCCCCGCAGTACCTGCATTGTATCCGAGCTCATTAAGGAACACTCTCAAGAGCAGAAAGCCATCTGCAGGGAAAACATCATTCCTTAATTTGTCCAAATGGCTGTGAGAAAGGGCAAAAGCAGACGCAGGAGGACTCTGAACGGCACCGGTGAACACAAAAGACCGCCCAGAAGTCAATCTGCCCCTATTAAATTCATAATCTCCAGATTGGCTGTTCAAAAATACATATCGGAAGCATGAATTTTCACATGGAAGACTTCGGTGACTTCTTTTTGTTTGCATCCACAACCTTTTCATTAAAAAATGTGTGAAACATCCATCATCTTTTAGATAGAAGAAAACCTTAAATTCACTGTAACTTTTAGTTTCTCTAATGCAGACATCCCTAAACGGACCAAATATACACCGTAATAATTCTCCTTTAAAAAAAAATAATAATTTAAAACCAAATAAAAATGACAAGAGGCAAACAATATATAAAATTAGATCAGTGGAGTAGTTTTACAAAAGAATTGGACTTTTTCAAACTCCCTGTGTTCCATTCACCGTTGGTGACATTTGGGTTAAATCACATCGGCACTTCTAAAAACTCAGCCCAATGCGCCATTTAACTTCACCGCATTTTAGCTGAGTAATTTTGTTTAGATTTACTGCTCAAATTTTCAGTACTTCTCCAAACTGTTTTGATGGCCAATCTTCCGATCTAGTTACTAAAAGGGACAGAAGTAGCCTCACTTGTTCACTGTTTCCATCGTTTCAGTAAATGTAAAGCTGGTCTTTTTGGAAACTACATAAAAGTTAATGGGGCAGTGTAGGAAGCAATCAGCTGAATGTCATGTTTACTGTCACTGAATCAGAAAGGTACTAATTTGCAGCAATCTACGTGCATCAACTTATAATTATTTTTCTGAAATTATGTTTCAAGCTCCCACGGGGGCAACAGAGAACCCCCCAGGGTGAGCAGATAAAAGAGCCACGGTTACAGCTTCCAAAAAAATAAGAAGCACTCGCTTCTTCAGAAGTCATTGTAAGGAAACACAAATGCGATACAAGAGGGGGAATTTTATCCGCCCACTCAATAAAGGCCGAGGAACCGCCACAGATGGGCTGGAGAAAGCTGATCAAACCACCTGGGGCAGAAATAACTTCGCGGACATGGGATTAAATGTGAGCATTATCTATTTCACAAGACAAGACAATAAAGAGGTTTAATAATTGGACGTAATACTGATTTCATGATAGAAAATATCTTTTTCTCAGAATTTGTGAGCAAATACTCAAAATAGCATTTTGTTAATTGTTTCAGAAGAAATTTAAAATGTATCCTTATACACAAGATGGAAAACACAGTCAATAAGATGTTTATTTCCAACAAAATATCACAACCAGAGGACTGATACCTCACTCACAGCACCATCTAGCAAAATATTAGTACTGCACCATTTTGCATTTTACTTGTAACTTTTCTTTTTGTTCTGACAAGTTGACGAAGACCTTTTGTTAGCCAACCATGCCACCCAGGAGATAAATGAGGTTAATAGGCAAATGAGGCGTGCTGCCTCCACAGCCCGTTAACCTGGACCTTCTCTCCCCGGAGTTCTTCTTTCCTAAAAGCAAACTGCACCACCCCCACCGCCCCGGCCGTTTCCCAAAGCCCCAGGGGTCTTCCCCAAGCATTTCTCTTTCACTAACGACAGGCTCTTCGTTAGCAAATCACCATTATATCATACCACAAAAATGTAACTCCGACCTGAGGAACACACCTTGGCATCCCAACTTCCCACATCTGCAGCCCAGACAACTCGATCTGGAAGACCAGTAGGGAAAGAAGCCCTTCCAACCAAGCTCCCAGCGCTGGTGCCTCGTTCCTTGACGCCGCTCCTACCGACCCAGCGGGCGGCCTGATCCACAGCTGGGCATTGCTGATGCCGCGTACGAGAATTTGTAGCTCGGAGTGACCGCGTCTCGTCTTACAAGAAACTTTGTGGAAGATGCCCGTAATTAGGGGTCTGGGATAGAACCAGCCAGTTGGAGAAGTCGCTCTGAAGCAGTTAACAGCCGGACACCGCGTCATGCCTACTGAAGCACGGAGAGGAGAGAGGTGGGACCATCTGGAAATGGAAACCCACCTTCATAACTAGGGGCGGGGGGGGCAGAAAGCAGCCCCCTCCTGGGCGCCCCGCTCTCGCCCAGCCGGCAGCACGGTTTCTCCCAGGCCTCCTCGCCACCTCCCGTGGGCCTCCCCGGCCGCTCCGACAGGCGGGCGGGCGCTCTCCCCCTCTGCCCAAACACGCCTCGGGCTTTCTGCAGCTCATCCTAAACGTGCAATGCCCAGAGGTGCTTCCACGGCGGGGAAACAGCTCCAACTATCCTTATTCCGTAACCCAGCAGCTCCTATGAGGCAGAATTTGGAGCTAAAAGTTAAACAGAAAGTTAAGAAAACAAACATGTTTTCACTTACATTAAAGCACAAATTGATTCCTTTCTTCCAGCGGAACAAAATATCGTTCTAACCACTGAAAGATGCGGTCTCCTATGTTTTGGGATAAGGAGGTCTTACTTTCAAACTGAATTAGCATAGAATTGAATCTGGTGTTGGCACGCACGAGCAGAACGAGTTATCACTTGTTTCACCTTCCAACCTGAACACATGTAATACCAACATGTGTAATGGGGGAGTCAGGAAAACATAAAAATAACCAAAATATTTCAAGAGGCAATCAAAGAAGAGCTCTACAGACAGCACAAACTCATGACAAGGTGGGAAAGCCCTTTGCTGTGGCTGTGAGAGCTCTCGGTACCCGGTGGGCAGCGCCCGCGCGGTGCGAGGGGGGAAGGGGCCGGGAGCGAAGGAGGACCCGCGATGACCGACTTCCGAACTCCCTCCTTGTCACCACTGACTCAACGTGCTTTTGCTCTCCATCTGTAAATTATAAAATACTTGTATCCTCTAATAAGGCTGTCTGGGACCTTCAGCAACCACAAGCCTTTTCAGCTTCAAATAAAAAGCATGACAGATATATTAATTATTCCAATTGACTGAATATGTTAAAATGTAATTAACTAACAACAATTAACACTACATACAACATATGCTTTTCTCGATAGCTACACTGAGTTACCTATTTTGTAGGGCAAATTTTGTCTTTGCATTTGTGCGCGTCCCTCTAACTACAAGTTCAAACAGCATTTTTGGAATGGCTCAGTCGTCATCTGTCCTGAAATCAGTTGAGAAATTGGTACAAGTGACTGAAGTTCAAAATAGGTTATTCTGATGACAGGCAGTCTGCTGCTAGCGCTCAGGGGAGGAGTACAGTGAAAGGGATTTATTACGGATTCAAAGCCCTGTCGCATAGGAAAAAGGCTCTGAAGTCCCCCAGACCCATAACTGACAAGTTGAAAATATCATTCTGGCCTTGGGTGAACCCATGGGGATCCAAACCCCGAGCACCGGAGCCCTGGGAACAGCGAGGCTGCCCGTGTGCCGCTGCCGCCCAGCACCTGAGCCAGAAGGCAGCAACCGCACGGGCAAAGCACATCCACACAGGCACTGTCATGGAATGGGAATGGGAACGGTTCACATGACAAAGCCATCTCCCGCTGCTGCCTCTGCCCAGCGGCTGCCGCACCTCCCTAGGAAAGCACAAGCACAGCCTACCAAAATCCCGAGCTAAATATTCCAAGTATTTGCAAAAGTTCAAGTTAACCTTGGTTTAGAACTCAAAAAACATTTCTTTCTTGCGTAATGCTAGTACACCGAATTTTATAGTTAGAGCTGCTATGGCCAACGTGTCCTTCCTGCACCTTCAATTAGGTTCACAGCTACCAAAATGTGAATTTTGCCACACACGCGTAAGGAGGCACTGCTGCTACCGCTCCTCTCGGTGATTTCCCAAGATGACAGCATAAATCCCAGAGAGTCCGCCGTACCGCTCGGACTGCCGCTCCCACCTTTCACCCGCACACCACAACGCTTCGCCTACCCAGACGTACTTAATTCAATTACCTCGGTCAACCGTAGCGATTCATCGATGACTTACTACAAGAAAGTGATTTTTGGCAGAGCGTACCAGCACTTTTGTAGTAGGTTTTGTGACAATTAACAAGCAGTTTGAAACGGAGGTCTTCCGGCTTTAAGTGCGCATGTGATCATCACCGTGGTATTGTCGCAATTAAACGTTCTTGCACAGGCTGGTTCTCACTCTCCAAACAACGATGTGGGGTTTAGTACTGAAAAAAGTCATTTAACTCCTGTCTGAGTCTGAATGTGCTAGCAAAATCACAGCAAGATAACTGAGGAAAAACAAAAGGGAAAAGAAAACAGAAAATCCCATCTGAAAACCTTGTATTTCGTAGCACTTCATTGTTTTCCCAAACTTTATGGAACACTGAGTATTACTTTCCATCACCAGCTCTTGTTGCATTCTGCGCTCTCATACTGCAGCTGAATTAGTTCTCCCACTCCATTTCCAGTGAACGCACCACCAATGTTTTTAGAAATACATTACAACTTTTTACCAAAGGTATTTCCACCGAAAGCAACCAAAATCCTTCTCACAGTCTGTTACCTCCTGCAATCCAAATAAGTAAATTTTAGAAGTTACGGCGAACACCAAAGTAGGACTAACACAACCCAAACACCCGCAGGAACCCCCTTCCTCGTGGCTCTACCTGCAACAGAAAACACTTCACAGACGTACGCAGTCACCATTTATGGCCTTAGATCATAAATACCACTCCAGCTCCTACTTTAGGCAATTACACAGCGAAATGTAAGAAGAGGTTAAGTCTATTCCTTTATGAGTAATTATTTATTATTTATAAAATTATTTTCCAGTCACTAGTCAAGCAGTAGTAGTAATATATATACACATAGACATTTACAAGTAAACAGACAGGGCTTTAAAGAAATCAAGTATTGAAGAAATTCTGCCCGAAAGAGAAAACGCAAAGGGAAACGCAATACCCAGACACATAGTATCACTCTGTATCAGTACCAGATTTCATATCCACAGAACCGTTTCTAGCTATTCCTCCATTAATTTCAGCGGGCACTTTACAACACCGCGCCGCCTGAAGTTACATCGCAGTCCCTGCACCGCTACGAAAGGCTCGTCTCAAGTACTGCACAATGCTGAATTTCGTTGGGAACAATACAAAAGGCTCTAAAAAAAGGAAACGGAGGAACTGCAAAGCCTTTGGACACCATCCCTGGTCGCGCAAGAAGGAGACTGTCCGTGCCAGGGCTGCCGCGTCAGCCTCGCGCTGCGCTATCACAAACTGCGTTGCAGAGACCAGACATAAATATCTCTAATTAATACAATTACAGAAGCTCTTCATAGTAATTTTTTTTTTTTGATTTATCAACCAGAAGGTACAACCCATCCAGGACTCGCACATTACACATGACGGCTTAGAAACATTTTTTCCCCGTTAAAAAGATGTTGCGGATTACTGCCATCCTAGAAGGTAGGAAGACATTCCCTTCTCCTCCATCATTTCTAAAGGAGAGTGAAATATTCACAGACAGGGGTGAAAAGCTGCTGGAGTGAAAGAAAATAATTTTAGAAACAAAGCACTTCTCTTGCATCGATATTCCAGCCAGTTCTGCTACGCAAGCTGTCCGTCTGAAAGAGCGTTTTGTGAAGTATGAAACCCACTTCTGAAAGAAATGCAAGGCGGAGAGCACAGATCGATAACCAGCCCGGCACCCAAAGGGAACAGCGCTTCGCCCTGATCATATAACGCTATTAACGTGTACAGCGTCAAAAAAAATCCCTTCTCAATTAGAGAGAAGATAAAAAAATACAAATAAAGATTCTTACAGATAGAAATTGTAATCAGAAACGATTAAGAAGTTTACAGGGTAAATAATCAATAGCCTAAGAGCAAATTGTTTGAAAATGAAAGCAAAAAAAAACCACCTTATGGCAAAAACCTGGCCATTTTTCTTGTTAAACAAACAAACAAAAAAATCATTAAAAAAATTGGTAGAAACAGTCTGATGCTTTGTTTTCACATGCTCCGCCTGTCTCTTCCCACCATGGAAGGAAGCAGCTGAGGACAGCAGATGGTACAAAATTCAAACCCAGAACGCGTGTCAGGGGTTAGCCAAAACCTTACAGCGTCAGGAAACTCTGCAAGGAGAAGACAGTTGTAAGAAATCCCGTGGCTGGGGCGGCACTCCAGCAGGGAACAGGGAGAAGGAACCACCAACAAACAACTTCTGCGGAAAGCTTACGAGGAAAATTTACTTAATCAGAGTATGTGCAACAGGGCAAAGAACTGCTGAATTTCCAAAACACGGGCTGAACTTCCACACGAGAATCACAGAATCACAGGATGGTTTGGGTTGGAAGGGACATNAATCTAAATTTCCCCTCTTCCAGTTTGAAGCCATTCCCCCTTGTCCTATCACTCCATGCCCTTGTAAAAAGCCCCTCCCCAGCTCTCCTGGAGCCCCTTTAGGCACTGGAAGGGGCTCTGAGGTCTCCCCGGAGCCTTCTCTTCTCCAGGCGGAACCCCCCCAACTCTCCCAGCCTGTCCTCCCAGCAGAGGGGCTCCAGCCCTCGCAGCATCGAAAATAAACCAATAAGCATCGCCATAAACCAAATCAATAGTTTAGGATTTAAACTAAATCGTGGCCACACGCCCAGAGGTATTTTCCTTGTGTGTTGATTTATATTGTTGAAAACGTTTGCAATGGTGCCTGCGACCGGGCTCAGCTGCGACTTTTCATCAGTTCATCCACCGTTGCTATCACGACTTAATTAGCTGTTAAGTTTCCCTCGTGCTGCCCCACTACCTGGATGAGGTGTAAATTATCTGCTAAAAAATTTGTTTATACTTATCTTTGTTTTGCTTGGCAATTTAAAACTGAGACTGCCGAGCATTTAATTTAACGAGGCAAAGTTCTGCATAGCGTTACATTATGTAAAATAATTACACTTTAAAAATTACTGCTATACAGAAGATTATGGAGAAACCTCTTAGTGCTAAAATTATTCCATTTATGTAGACAAACTCTGAAGTTTATTAATGAAAGTTTGCGCTGAAACAGCTGTTCTGCTGATTAAATAAATTATGACTAAGTTTTCGCGTTAGCTTCCCCAAGCAGGCGGCTATTAAAAAGCGTTAAAAAACTCTGTAAAACCCACGAAATGCAGGAAGATGCACAGAGTATTACACAAACACGTGAAATTATAAGCAGAATCCAAACCAGATGTTATTTTAAGTGCCCTTCACACTTTGAAAACAGAAAAGATAACTGTTTGTTTGGAGACGCAGATGAAAAATTGTGAAGAATTCCTGAGACTGTGACCTGTCTTACAGTAACCTACAGATTGCGGGTAAGAGAATATTCCATGATATTTGAGTTTGACTTATCGGAAAATTTCAATGAGCAAGCGCATTAGGAATGCCCAAAAAGCTGCCCCTGATGAAACGGAAGGAGAGCTGCTTTTTCAGCTTTGTACCCCATTTCCAACTTCGCAGTAGGTCACAAGTAGAGAAGAAGAAAAAAAAAAAAAAAAAAAAAAAAAAAAAGAAAAGAAAAAAACCCAACAAACTGTCCCAATTTATTTCTCATGCTCCAAAAAAGGCTCCATAGACGGCGGCAGCGTTGAAGGCAGGAGAGCACCAGGCTCTCCCTGGGCCGGGGACATCATCACCCATTAGCACAGAGAGCCGTAAGGTCAAGAGAAAAAAAAAGTCAATGCCTGGAGAGAGGTCGGTGCACACCGCGGCTCAGCTTAGACGTAAAGATGAAACCAGATTTGGTACAGCAGTAATAAACTTGAAAGGTTTCCCGCAAAGATGGAGCAGAAGTCAAAAGGAAGGAAACTTAACCTGAATACATAATGACCAAATCATATGTCAAAGTATTTTGGTTTTATGAGCAGGTACAAATTTGGCTGATTATCTAATTCCTTTCAGGTTTTCAGAGATTCAGCTTCTTTAAAAGAAAGAACACATAACTCAAGTGCTTTGTGCATTGTAATAGAAACATTAGGAAACGCCGTACCTGATTTTCCCACATCTACAGAGGACTGCAAAGCTAATGCGAACAAATATTTGTTTTCTGAGCAGCAACGTTCAAGCCTCTGGGAAGCAGCGGGCACAGCAGCCTGCCGCAACAGCCCCTGCGCCCGGCGCGCCACGAGCGCGCAAGGCACGCTCCGCAGCGCCTTCTCCTCCCAGGCAGCTCAGTGATAATTTTATATACACACACGCACACGTATATACATAGACAATTAATGCTGGTTTTCTATTTGAGAATTATTTCTGTCTTGAGAAGGCCCGTCGGACGCCCTGGACTGACCTCCCGCAGCGCAGACACCGCGTATTTTCATTCATTTGGGTTTGACTGAAGCTCTCTGCTTCTCTGCTGCCAAAAAATCACTTCCCTGCCATTAGCTTCGGCGATTATTCAACCTACCAAAGCACTCTGCCTTTCTTCACCATTCCCACTTCTCGCTGCAGCGTGCGTTTTACGCCGCATGTTATTCATCAGACTGTACGGACTGAGCGGCCTTACGGTACCCGCGTCTTCATCACCGCGTTGCGCAGCGCAGCTGAGCCAGCTCCCCCTTTCTGGGAGCCGACACCCCACTCCTCCTCACCTTCCAGGCTGCGACGTTTCGCCCCGACACCCCGCTGTGCCCTGCCCTGTTCTCCCTCATCTTCCAATCCCTTTTCCGAAAGGCTGACACAGCACTGCCTGCAGCGCGGCGCTGCTGGCCTCACCCACCGCTTGCGGAAAACACTCCTCCTCACCCATCCTACTTCAGAATAGGCAAGACAGAATCGTTAAGGTTGGAAGGGACCTTTAAGATCATCGAGTCCAACCATTACCCTAACCTGACAAAACCACTTCTAAACCATGTCCCCAAGTACCACGGCTGCCCTTGTTTTAAACAGCTCCAGGGATGGCGAAGCCACCACCTCCCTGGGCAGCCTATTCCAGTGCTGGATAACCCTTGCAGTGAAAAACTTTTTCCTAATATCCAACCTAACCCTCCCCTGGCTTAACTTGAACCCATTTCCTCTCGTCCTCTCACTC
>VZSZ01003262.1:80070-155453 GCA_013398815.1 Ibidorhyncha struthersii | reverse complement strand
CCTGGGCTGGGGTGAGGTGTCCCCGCCCAGGGCAGGGGGGTGGGACTGGATGGTCTTTAAGGTCCTTCCAACTCCAACTATTCCGTGATTCTGTGAATTTATTGCACACGCACTCGCATACCCCATCAGCCCTCCCCACCACAGCATCTAACTGGAAACACCACCCTTTTGCCACTGCTGTTGTCCAAGACGTTATTTTCTCATTTGCAAGTACACGCATGCATGCCTGTGTACCTGACCTCAAATCTGATTACCTAGTATTAATTACTAGCTAATTATTGTTATTAGTTTGTATTAATTATCCCACTGACGGGACGATCAGTTTGCACCCCCTGTGCCCAATTTACCTTCCCCTTGCTCCTAGCGCTCCCACCCTTTGAAAACTGTGCATTTTAGCAGAATCCAACCCATACACAACCCCAGCAAAACCACTCCGCGTGACCATCAGTCAGGCTTTGCAATAATTCTGACTTCCAGAGATTTGTTTAAATTCCGACCACACATAAGACCATTTAACATATCTTTTTAAATAAAACTTAAAGCCCAAACCTCCTCCACTGAGAAAAAACCCCGTGTACTCCAGAGAACTACAAACCCACCCGCTTAAAAAGATTTCCGAGGCGTATTATGTCCAGGTGTTTATGCTCCCGAGCTGATTTCTCCTCCGGCTCCCAGCACCCCGTATTGCGGCACGTCCAGGACAGAGTCTGGCACTTACAAGGAACGCGCAGAAGTTGAAAGCAGAGGGAGGGAAGCGAAAGAATTTAGCTGTAAACTGTTACCAACTTGCACTGCGTCCATCATCTGAACACAGCCGCGTAGGTGAATAAAAGCAGGCAGAGCATCGCCTCCATTTCCCTCATCGAGCACGCTGCTTTGCAGGTAAACACATCTACTGGATCAGGATGTGGGCTGAACGGGAAGCTGTGCTTCAGGAAAGCAAACGGGGGAGACTTGGGAAAAGCCTGTGAGTGCCCAGCTAACAGCAATTAGTGAGTGAGGCGGGGAGAGCACAGCTCCCCACACATCTCCGTGCTGCCCCGGTCTGCTGGAGCGTACGCTTCTTTAATCCCTTTACACGGGCTTTAAACACAGATGCTGACAAATAAAACTCTTCCTTTTGCACAGTCATTTCAGCGGTGTTTCTGAATTTAAATAGCACCGAACGATCAAACCTGAAGTAGTCCATACTAATACATGAGCTGTACCGATGATAGTATAATACACACTGCCGCTTCTGCTCCTTCAAACGTAAACTCGCCCACTTCATCATCTTTGTGGACGTTAGTGGCAAAAAGCTGGGCAAATTCTCAAGCAAATAAAATAGCCTCAAACAACGGTAAAGTTGCTGTTCTCCCAGGATCAACAGAAAAAAAACCAATCCTTTTAATGGAACTAAACTACTTATGGAGTAAACATACGCCCTAATCCAACCGCGTCTCCATACGGATACCGTCCAGCTGCTTGCCCAGGAGAACTCAATCCTGCAGCGACAGGATCTCCCACACTTAATGCCGACATCGACACTGATGGACGACGCAGCAGCCCGGGGCTGCCCGGCCGTTTGCGCGTCCCTTGGCAGGACACGTCCCTGCCTGCTCCGCACCTCCACTGCCGCGCAGGGAACGCTCACACGGCCTCAGCCGGAGCCGTTTAAAGCCAATTACCTACTACTTTTAAAGCCGCAGACGAAGAATCGAAGCGATTTGGGCAGTCCTCGGAAATAGCAGTACCTGGGTCGAGAGTCTGTCAACAGACATGGCTCAAGTTCAAAGGCAGAGGACTGAAGGATCACCGCCATCGGCCACATCCATAACCGCTCTGTGCAGCACCGCACCAGGCTCCGCGTTCAGGCGAGAATCTGCTTCTCCTCCACCGCGCTCTCGCTCCTGGAGGCCACCGTCTGAATCCAGAAACACTCCTTCAGGTGCAGGAGTCTCTTCTTGCAGCAGACTTTGACGGACTTCCACCCGAAGGGCTCCAGAAATGTCTGTCCTACGCACTCCATGCACAACATGAAGGGAACTGAGCATTTTTAGCAATCTAAGCTACATGCAAATGGCACTGTCCAGGTAAAGGCACGCCTCAAAACCCACTTGGTTTGTTTCCTAAGGACAAAAGAATCCCTTTCCTGTGGTTTAAGAAGATCCATCCTATTCCTAAATTCTACGCACAGTACAATACTGCTCCGTGTTCAGCTCCTTGGGGGGTGGCAGAGGAGGAGGTAACAGGAAAAATAATAACTTGTGCACATTTGGTTTTAGTGTGATCTGGTTTTACACAAAACCAGCACCGTCTTTATGCCTACCTCTTCTTGCATCTGTTAAGTCACACAGCTGCTTGAGCAATTAATGAAAATTAAGTCTTCCCAATCGCTACATCTTGTATTTAGGTTAGCTATAACAGTCAAATACGTTACACAACCAAACTCAATCCTTTCTTCTTAATTGACATCAGGCATTACCAGGCCAGTAATTATATTTATTCATCTCCATTAAAGGGCAGAGAGACACTGACTGGCTGCACAGCTCAGTCTACGGATTCCTTATTACTCCTGGTAGTACACCAAGAACAAATCAATCCCTGAATCCATTTCTGAGCTCCATTTAAGTCTTTAAACAGTAAAAAACACTTAGGGTGCAAAAAAAAAAAAAAAAAAAAAAAAAGAAAAAGAAAAGTTTTATTCAAACAGATCCCCATTTACCCTCTTCCTGAGTCACACACAGGAGAATTTAGAAATGCACGTTGGGTTTGCCTTTTTTTTTTACCCTAAAAATTTTTTTGTTTGTCCTTTAAGCCAAGTACTTTGGGACCGTGCGTCCTCGACCCCAGGAACCGAGGCTCACCCAGCAACCTGCGCCGGGACCCCCGCCTTCCGCGGCTCCAACCCCTTCTGCTCAACGCGCCACCAGTTCAGGCGAGGGCACCTGGAGCTTTACTCTTCGTGAGTTTGATCCTTCTGTAACACGTTTGTGAGAGACCGCCCAGAGAAAGCCCAGTTACCTGCGTGACTCACGTTTCGCCTTTCCCCCCGAAGCTGAAAGGAAGGCTTCCAACCAGGGCTGAAGCTGCAACAAAATGAACTTAAAAGGCACTAAAGCTGCCGGAGCCACTCCCCCTGATCTTTCCGTGGATGGAGTCGCTAAGGAACCACGTACCAAAGGTACATCTATACAGCAGGAAGAACCGTAAAGGCTTTCACAGACACATGGACGCCTGCGCTGCGCCCCAGTCCGCACGCGCAGTAGCCCCAGGCCACCGAGCTGCATTCCTCCAAAAAGGACTCATCTGTATTCCAAGAAAACTTCTTGTTTCAAAGGCAATGTTTTGGTTCCCATGATGTAACTCCGTGTCACCCATCATGACCAACAGCAGGAACACAGCCAAGAGAACTGGTTCACTGCAAACGCAGCGCACGTCGATAGCCGGCCCCGAGTTCAAAGGGCGAGAACACAGCTTCCCACCTGCCAGAGGGATAACCTAGGTGTCAGCCCCGCTCCGACACATGGTACCCCCGTAAAAAAAGACAGAACCAGTTTTGCTTTAAAAACATTTCAAAGCTTAAGCTACCTTTTGGCTACCTTTCAAAAAGACAAAATCTTTCTTCGAACTTCGAAGGGCTCATCAGCAGAGAACCACCTTTACACTGGTAGAATACCCTGAACAAAACATAGTAAAGCACGTTCTTTAGTAAAGAGCTGCCTACCTCGTCCTTCTTAGTTTTAAACATTCCTTAAACAGTCTCCTGAGCCAGAAGAACCCACCGCAGAGAGCCCTTTGCGTAGGAGCTGGCGCGGCCGGGCGCTGCGCGGGTCCCACTGCCGCGACGGGGGTCCCACTGCCGCGACTCGGGCTGACCAGGCTGCGCCCCTCAAACCCGCCCACGTTCGGCAAGCGACTACAGCAAGTCATTGCCAACAAAACAGCCCAACTACAAATAATTTTTTCTAATACCTATATTCAAATTAGCTGCTTATTTTAATGTGGCGAAACCCAGAACCATATACTTCGATTAGTTTATTCTTAAACCTTTCCAGGTCAAAGGGAAGTCCTACATAAACACCGTCCCCACTAGAGCACAGCCTTTTAAATTCACTCCGGGTTAAAATAAATAACTACAGGATTTACTTGTAAGATCCCCCCCCAAATAGTTTCCTTTTCTGCAAGGAATCACATTTTTTTTCTCCCCAACAGAAAGATTTTAACTGCACATAGTGCCAAAGACAACTGTGGCGTTACCACGAGCGCTCCATGGGAGAAATGTCGGATGATCCCAGAATGAAGACGTTAATGCCTGGAGTTGCCAACAGATACTTCAGCTGAACCTCATATGAGAAAAAAAACAATATATATATAGTTGTATACACACTGCCCTATTTGTCTGCACAACCACTGCAAAATATTGCACATACTGGGGTTTGCAAATATTGGGGTTTATTTAAAATACACGTTCAGTAAGTCAGTGCTACACATGAAGCACTGTGTGCACTGAATACATGTGCTGTAACTTCTACACAAAAGTTATGTTGGCTTCCTCCAAAATTGGTTTGCATACTCAGCACGTTTGTCTTTATACAGTGCCATGCAAAAATACAACGTTCTCGTTAAACCAGTGATGTTTTATTACTTTAATTACCTCATGGCATTTATTAAAGTATTGTTCACAACAGATGAAGGGGGTATTTTCCCACTCCTAAAAATGGATTTTGGTGTTTGAGCCCTCTCGAGAAGGTGAGAATTATGAACACGTGAAAAAGCAGAGAGGCAATACAGCAAAACTTCAATTTACTGCTTTTCAGCGGCTGTGCCCCTGCACGCACCCTCCCAGCCGCCCCAGGAAAGAGCCTTTTATACTATCCAGAGTACAGGCAGGCAAGAGAATCTACATAAATACCAGCAAAACTATGTGCTCAGACAGCTTTTCTGAAATAAATTACTTTCGGGGAATTTCTTTTAAAGAAGAATAATTGACCAGCATATATCTTCACTACAGCACGCACAGACACCCGTGCCGCGAGGAATGCTCCGCGGCAGGGAAGACCCAGCCCTGCCTGCCAGCCCGGGTACGTGAATTTTAAGAACTTAAGCATTCCATTGCCATGGTATGGATCAGGGGTTTGCTTCCTTTTACGATTTTTATTCTTCAGGATCGCTGCTGTTCTGAACGGAAACGGTTGCCAGACTTGAAGCTATTGGGGAAAAAAAATGTCAACCGACACAAGAGCTTTTATGTTGGAGGGCACATAAAACGCATGTAGGTTCTACTGAGTTCGCTGACTCTTCTTTTTTTCCTCATTATCAACTCACTGTGTTTTTGGTTTTAGTCTGTTTCTTTGAAAAATAAACTGCTCTTTAGGCCCCAGTACAGCTGCCCATGCTCTGCCCGTGTTCCCTCACTCCTTCTCCCAAGGAACCGCTGCTGCGTCTCCAAACGCCCACGTGACATCCGCCTCCATCCCCAGGCTTCCTCCCAGCTGGATTGCTGCTCCGCACACCCACCTAATGCAGAAGGTGCCAATGTTTCTAAACACCTCGGGTTTTTTCCCCCTCCCTCTTCTAATATTAAAAATAAAGCCCGCACACTCATGCTTGTGGATCTTCTGTCCAAACAGGGACCTGGGAGTAAGACCATGAGCTCCCCGGGATGCCAGGAAAGCTCTTCCTTGGTTGGGCTCCCATTGGTTTTTACCGCTCGACCGAGAAAATCAACTTTTCAACAACAGATAACAATAGGCAAAACCTTGCAACAACGGCGCCCGACACACCAAAGCCGCAGCGGCAAAGGGTGTTGCCGGTATTACTTTCTGGCAGGGAGAGTGGTGTATTTGTGCGGCCCTGCTGCAAAACTCCGCCGAGTCCCTCCTCATCGTCCGCAACATCCCCCAGAAACCAGCGTGGATTATCTCGCCCCATGAAGGACAATAGAGACGGATTATTCGGGCATTTCTTGTCTATTCTTACCAGAGTTCCCTCGGAGCTCTTCACAAACAGAACCGCCCCGCAGGCCCACGGCATCGCTCGGCTCCTCGCTCACCGGGCGGCCGGCGATGCTCGGGCAGGAGCCTGCTCTCCCGGCCTGCAGCGACATTGCCTTGTGGCCCAGGTCATTCTGAACACAACCCTTGTGGCACATTTGGAAGCCGGAGACCGTGAACTGTCGCAGAACACGATCTTCAAACCCACCTACAGGCACCACCCAGGACAGGACACAGCAGGAACTCCATCACCGCAGGCACGAGGAGGAGGGATGCGGCACCCTCCTGGGTACCAGGTTATCTCAGCGATGCACAGTTCGCATCACACACAAAACCTCCCCGCGCGGGCTAAGAGCAGTTTAAGATACCCTGAAAACACGAACTTTTACTGCGTAAGATTACACCAAAGCCTTTTTTATTACTGTAGCGGAGCCTGCACTCTCGCTTACAGCAGCCACCAGGAAACAACAGAGCGGCACTCCTTCATTCCAGCACCTTTTTTAAAGAAAGTCCTTACCTACACAGGAGTTTTGTTTGTTTCATTCTTTATAAGATCGCAGGGTTATCGAACACAATCATACATTCGGATTCACCATAAAAACGAAGCCTTAGCAACGACTGAATCATCCTCCCAGAGAAGCAAAATAACAATTTCATGTCCCAAAACCTTCCTGAGGAAGAAACCACCTACACAGGTACAAGGCAGACAAGAGTCCGTATGGCAGTGCAAAGCGGCGGTCATTACGGTTGGCCGTGCAGCCCAAAGACCTGAAATGCCTAAACTGACCACATGGAGAGAGGAAAGGGAAGACGGGGATGGAAACCCTTCAGCTACAGCTTTATTGGGGCAGAGAAATGCAATCATAGATCACCCCACACACCCTGAAACCAGTGACAGCCCATCACTCTGGATAAGCTCCCTGCGAAGTAAGATCTCAAAGCAAAGTCCGTAGCGAGTGCTGGTCAGGCAGATGGCCTGAAGGACGCTTTTGGGGAGTCACACTAAAATCTGGAGCTCTTTGTGGCATAAAGCTGAGCCACAGCTCCGCAAATGAGGATAGAGAACTGTTAACAACACTAGTGCCACGCTAAAGCTTTGATTCTCGTCTGGATGATTCATTCACAGCCAGGAAACACAAGACACAAAAAATACACTTCTCCAGTAATGCTCAAACAGCCACTGATCCCATTTTGATCAGTGATAGCGCTTTGTCCCTCGAGAGCCCTTGTAAGAAAGGCTTCTGGATTTCTCTGTAACTGACTGGTACTGGATGATCCAAACCGAACCAGGACAGGCTCCGCCAGAGTCCCCCAAGGGGAGCTCCCGCTGGGGTTCCCCGACGGTCCCGGCTGGTCCCTGCCCTCCGCCCTCACACCACCTCTCCGGGAAGATGAGTCGGTTTAGGCTCCGGCAGAGTCAGCTGGCGGGGTGACAAGGGGTTATGCGCCAAACTATTCTTAATCTCAGCTGATCCTAATTACAATCCTAGCTACAATTACTAGCTACTGGGCAAATTAAATTTTATTTTTACCAAAACACCCCCACCTCCCACCTCCGCGTGGTACATCGGCAATCCACAAAAGTCTCCTAACACCACTGTTATGAAGACAATAGAAGCAAGCAAAAGAAGCTTTATTAAAAACACATTTCAGTTGCTAAGAAAGAAGCATCCAGTCTAATGACCGTGTCCTTTGATGTCATTTTCATAAAGTCATGACAATCACAGAAATGCAAAATAATGAAAATTTCCATAATCAATCCAGCTCATCTCTTGTCTACCTGCACCCCAGCGGCGCGGGCGAGCCGTCCTTCAGCACGGGTTCTCCTAGCAGAAGGAGGAGCGCACGGCGGAGACACGTACGTGTCACCGAAGGTCACGGCTACGTGGGCACTGCCAAGAGACAGAGAAACTTCTCTAAAGGGGAAAAATAGCTGAGGCCATTTAAGTACCAAAAATGCACGATGGAGAAGTCGTCAGCTAAAGGTTAATCTGTAACTTGTACACTTAAAAACCGTCAAAGCCTCGCTCCCACAGAACGGGTGCTACCGAGCGACTGTTCAGAGTACTATAGGGACTTTCATTTCAGCAATTACTTCCACATGTTGCCAACTTTACATCGAATAATAAATATTAGCGAGACTGCTGACCAGAGAACTGTTAAAGAACTTCCAGACGAGATATCTGAA
Organism: Ibidorhyncha struthersii; assembly: GCA_013398815.1. Classification (NCBI taxonomy): domain Eukaryota; kingdom Metazoa; phylum Chordata; class Aves; order Charadriiformes; family Charadriidae; genus Ibidorhyncha; species Ibidorhyncha struthersii. Next base: position 147,290 of record VZSZ01003262.1, on the reverse strand, counting down.
TTTATTTTTAAAGTTCTTCTGTAATGAACATCTTTGCACTTACAAGAAAGTAGATGACATTTTGTCACTCTCAAGTAAATGTGAAGTCTTGAAAACAATAATTTCTAAAATGAATGTACTCTATTCTGACAGAATCTATTTAAACATACAGTGTCTAACATCGGTGTCTTGGTATCTTCTAGTGAATTATTTCATAACCCCCAAATTACTACCAAGGCATCAGTATATTTACAGTATGTTTACTGGGGTATATCCAGCCACTATTTGTCAATGACATACGCTTGATTTACCCTTACAATAGCCCTATTATAACATAAAAGTTGAGTTTCTTGCCTTACATCCCAGTAAATCAGCATCGCTCTGAGAAAGTATTCCTACATAATGGCTTTTATTACTAGACCTTAAAAATTCTTTAACGGATCGGGTATTTACCTCGCATTACACTGACACATACACAGACTTGTGCTTTTACACTAAATATCAACGTCCTTCTGAGCAGTCTACCTCTGGCATTTCTCACTGCACATCACCAGTCTTTCAAACATCTCTAGTTTTTATTTTCCTACTTAAAATTAAAAAATATTGCCCATATAAAATGCGAGTATTTGACCAGCAGAAAGCAGCAAATCAACTTCTCAGAGCGATGGTAAAGACATACTCCCTGTTCTGATAGTCTGCACAGAAACATTTCACGGTAAATACCAGGAACTGTAGCTCTCTTCCCTAAATATCATTTAGTCCTCAGTTCTCACAAATCAGTGCGCATCACACCTGTGAAATCATTTCACCTGAAATTACAGCACACCCTATTACTCACAAGCGCTGCTTCTCCTGTAAACACACACAGCCCTCAAGAGCACTTTGAAATAAATTAAAGCTTACCATAATACTATGAACGCACCATATTAAAACATGTAAAATTTAAAATCTTTACATAGCCTGTACTTTTTAGATCAAAAGAGAAAAATACCAAAGGCAGCGTGAGAACCTCCCCCGTTCACACTGCAGGGCCCATTATAGGGAATGTTGCCACAAAAGCCTCAATCCCTCTTGTTGACTTCACAGTCCCGGAAATTTTGTGCCCATACTTTTGCACAAAACAAACTTAAAAGAGAAATATTTTACCACCATTCATGTTCTGGAACACTTAAAACTTTGAAACTCTTCAGCCTTAAAGCTACAGCATCCATGTGTTAGTGTTTTACAGCGGTGATGCCTGTGATTCTCTCACCCCCTTCCATTCACCCTCGCGGAGACTATACGTGTTTCCTTAGACCAGGATAAAACGGCACTCTTCACCAGGCTGCGGATAAAAGCACGTGCAGGTGCCACAGCATTTATATCCTCAACAAATGTAGCATTCGCAAAAAAGGCCAGTTCAGCTGAGCACTCAACGTGTGGCTATCAAACCAGATTAGCTTTTTTAAATCTTATTTTAAATTTCATCTGAGACGAACCCAGACAAACACCTAAAATTAAAGGTACTTTGAAGTTATTAATCCCAAATCATCCCACTCTCGGTATTGCAGCTCAGTAACGATCGTTCCATTTTAGTGGATGAAAAAATCAGTTCTCCAGAAGGCGGCCGTGTAAATCTCTAGGTAGGGGCTTCCCAAAAGGAAAGACAATTATTTTGGGAGGGAAAGTTACTTAGAAAAAACAAAGAATCAAAACGTGTATTCTACACACTGTATACGCTATCTTTTTCGCAAGAGCACCCAGCTCTAAGCCCCGGTCAACATGAGTTTAGGAACACAAATAACATTCCATAATTGCACAGCTGAAAATATATCTAGGATCTATTTCTGAATAGAAAAACTTTTATTTTTCAGTAGCAACTGCAGATTTGTTTGTAAATTTTAAGTAAATTAAGTCTGTCTCCCTTTCTTCCATCCCAATAACAGCTGCCCAACAACCAGTCTAAATCATTGTATTTTGCTTAATTTCTATTCACCAGCAGTAACTTAATTGCAGCTAGCTCTTCATCTGCGATTCTGCAGCGCCAGTGTACACCAGCCACTTCCTTTTCAGCATCTAACACCAAGAAACAGCTGTCTCCAGCCCACTTCCCCATTAGCACATCAGACCATTTAGGAAAATCGGCTCAGAAGCAGAACGTAGCAGGGACAGCCGATTTCGATCATGGGAAATGTACTTGCACAGACAGGACCACCGCTGATTCTTCTGATGTGCTATTGCTGGCTCGGATTCAGCAAGAAGTCTCTTCTTTCCTTATTAAATCACCGTCACTGACATACCTGTGCCCCGAGAAGCTGTGGCTGCCCCATCCCTGGAGGTGTTCAAGGCCAGGTTGGACGGGGCTTGGAGCAACCTGGGCTGGGGGGAGGTGTCCCTGCCCAGGGCACGGGGTGGCACTGGGCGGTCTTTAAGGTTCCTTCCAACCCAAACCATTCTGTGATTCCATGACTCTATGCTATTTTCACACTTCCTGAGTAGTTAACTATTAGAAAGAGGGCTGACATACTGTGATTTCAAAGAGAATAAAGCAGTTGCACTGTACAGCCAGTATTTTTCACATGTTCTATTAAAGGAAAGAGGGCATTCGTTTGATCAGGTCATTCCGGCTGTATTCTGCTGGACATCCTGACCACGAGTATCGAAGACATAAAGGCTGAGGGACTTGGGGCTGTTCAGTCTGGAGAAGAGAAGACTGAGGGGGGATCTCATCAACACTGATAAATCCTTAAAGGGCGGGTGCCGGGGGGATGGGAACAGTCTTCTTTCAGTGGTGCCCAGTGACAGTGGTGACAGGACAAGAGGGAACGGGCACAAACTCGAGCACAGGAAGTTCCATCTCAACCTGAGGAGGGACTTCTTTCCCGTGCGGGTGGCAGAGCAGTGGCACAGGCTGCCCAGAGAGGGGGGGGAGTCTCCCCCTCTGGAGCCATCCCAAACCCACCTGGACGCCGTCCTGTGCCACTGCTGGAGGTGCCCCTGCTCTGGCAGGGGGTGGCACTGGGGGAGCTCCAGAGGGCCCTTCCAACCCCGACCAGTCTGGGATGCTGGGAAAGGCTATCAGGCACCACTCTCCCCTTGCCAGGGGCGTCCACAACAGGCAGCAGCCAGAGAACAATTAAGTCATCGCCTGTTTTGCCAGCAACGTCCTGCGCTGCGAGTGCCGATTGCCCAGTGCTCTCCTCGGCAGCATCACTGAACTCCAAAATGACAAATTTCTAAAGCCAAGTTTAAATACTTTTGAGTCTAACGGTGAAAACTGTTTTCAGGAGGCTCTGTCTGCTGTGAGGCTTTTCATCAGCCCACGCTTAAAACAAATCTCAAGTAGTTGTGATCATTTCACACTTACTAACCAACTTGAAACTTACTTCTGTTTTTCCCCTGGCAGATTTCAAGCCCTTTGTGTGCGCTGTGCCCACAGAACCCAGAGAACACTCCTGGTGTAACGTGGCCGCGCAGAGGTGCCGGGGCTGGGCAGTGACACCAGTGAGGATTAAGGTGAAAATTTTCAGGATACTTTCAGATAAGAAGAAACTGGGAGATGTAACCATCTGAAGGAGGTGTGTAAGTGAAGCCATTATTACTATTAAACATCTTTTTAGTTCTTAAATAAAACAAAACTCGTCATTCATAGCCCTGCTGTGACCATTCCTTCGCAGTGCTGTGAGAGAACACAGATAAACTCATTATCGCTGTACTTTGTAATGGGCACAGTTCACCCTCTTTTGTTCCATCTGCAAATCTCAGTTATCTAACAACCAAGAGACACAAAACGGGTAATAAGGGGAAGCAGATTTCTAACAAGATGCAGAATATACCTTCAGATGTACTCTTGCTGCTACCGTAACCTATTTTTAGCGCCTACAGATCTGGTGCATCATTCTAATTTTATGCCAGAGTTACTAGTAAGTGGTAACTGAAAAAATATGATGATTTAGGCAGGAAGAGGAAGCAGGGATGTCTCTCTTTTTATTCAGAATATTTAATTGAACCAAGAAATATGCACTCTAGAGCATTATTAAATTCAGACTGGGGCTTTCTTCCTTGAACTATAATTTACACCACAGTAAGTAAGGGGTGGGGAACAGGTATGCACGATAAATGAATCGAACAGAACAAAATTGAGTGAGTGAATAAATAGATGATATACTGCAGTAATGTAAGTAAAAATATTAAAACATGTAATAATCTATTTATAAATAAAACAAACTCCTTAAATAGAATACTAAAATTACCTGGCCAAGCATTAGCCAGACTTAAGAAGTCCATGTTCTCATCACAAACACCCTTCTGTTTATCCAAGTTCATGAACACGCACAAACCCTCATGATGTTCACCCTCTGCCCTCTTCCCCTTCCCCCTCCAGAGTCAGGGTGTAACAGCTGACGTGGAAGAGCCCTTTCACAATAAATACGTGTTTTCCCCTATGTTTTGGCTCTGTAGGCAGTGTGTTTTCATCTGTCTTAACATAAGACATCTTATCACAACCCTAAAAGTTTTCAAGTGAAATCCAGCGACTCCTCTCCCGGCAGAGGGAATAGTAGAGGTTTGACTGCACCCGCGCCACGTTGCAGGCGGTGAAGGCGATCCCAGCTGCGCCGGGGACCTCGGCCCCCTCTCCGCACCCCATGGCTCAAGCGTGGCACCAGCGCAGCCCCATCCCCCACCTGCCAACCCCCCCCAAACCCCTGCGTGTGGAACACCGGCAGCTCTCACTACCAGTGACACAAGACCAGACTCACCCAGGCCCTACAACAGAATTATACTTTTCCTTGTTGTTAGGCAGTTTCACAGCAACATGATTACCACCGCTGCTTAACGATGTAGATTATACAAAGTCAAAAACATATACATACATAACCGCACCATAATGTAAAATGTCAGCTTTATCTAAGCCTTCGTATCTCTGTGTCCTCGGGACCCTCACGACCCCCATCCCAATCCCTACTTTCTTCCTCAGTGTGCAATGGCATATTTTTTTAAGTATTGTATTTGAAAAGAGAGCCAGTAATAAATTAAAGCTTGTTATTCACAATGCAAATTAAGCAGCGTATTATGCTTATTAAAAAAAAATATGAAGTGTTCATTCCCATGATTTTCCACGGCTCAGGTGAGACTCCTCTGTTAATACTCTCCGGCATTATTATACACACAAAACCAAATTAACAAACAGAAAATGTGGAGAAGAGGAGGAGAAAGAGAGGATGAAGAACCATGCAGGGTGTGTCTCATTTTAAAAAGGAAGAAAATAATCTTGTATTTGATTGTTTGATTGCCATAACTAATAATTTAAAAGAGAACTCTTTACTACATGCAAATCAACATTTCCACCAGACATATTGTAAATGTTTAAACACAAGCAGCGCTCACACTTCCATATACTTTTGAGCTCAGAAAAAGACCACACAGCTATTAAAAATTTTCAGCATCTGTGCTCTAACACCTACAGCTGCATCCTGAGGCAGAGAAAGGAGCGATACGAACCTCTTCAGCTTTCCTCATCCTCTCCTCCCTTGCTCAGTGATGCAAACCCACCTCTGAATTATGCTGAAGGTTATTCCTTTCGGAACACAAGACCTCCCGCACTGTTTTCCCACTCTTCCCAGCAGCGGGGCAGGAGATGCGGGAGTCGGAGCACGGCGGCACTGCCGCAAACCCGCAGCTGCGGGATGCTGGTCCCTCCGGGGGCAGCTCCGGCTCTGCCCTCGCTCCCCCAGCCCCACACTCCGGCAGAGCACAGGGCAGCCGCCCGTGCCGCCGTCCCGTCCCCGCTCTCCCAGCAACCCCTAATTTCTTCAATTAACAAAGTTGAANAAAATAAAGCTAGCAAACCTTGCCATACCAGATCACGTCAGGCAGATTATTACATGCCTTACTTTTTGTGCTTTGCCTCCGCCGTTAAATTACTTACAGTGTAAGCTGTAATTTTTCATATTTTACAACGGAAAAAGAGATGCAAACTCATTCGATATAAAAACGTAAGTAAAACTTCAATCAGTGAACACCGCATTTGGTATTTTGACGTTGTTAGGTTTCCTATGGAGTAAGCCATCTGGTTTGGGGTAAAACCATCACTGTTTGCAATATGGAGACATTCTAATTAATGAAGTAAAAATAGCAATTTGGCTTAAGAGGCTTTGGCAATTCACAAACATACTTAAGTCTGTCCATTTATCACACAAGTTCCTCTCTCACCAAGGACGGTTACCTGAGCAGTGTACGAACTACAGCTTTGCCCTATTTATCGAGGGAGCTGGAACAGGGACCCAGCAGAGCATCCCCCGGCCAGTGCCTCCGCACCTTCCCAGAAGTCAGCGGTTTTATTTCCTTCTCCTGCTACATTATTATGACGAGCACAGAATGGACACTGGCTGGAACTGTGGATGACCGTACACACACTTCCAAATGTAAAGGTACACTGCCTGCCCGTTTGATATCCCAGATGAACTGCCCGCACTGCTTATCCTTTCTGAACAACCACACAACCCCCCCCACCGGGCCAGGGGGCACAAGGCTACTGAGAGCAACTGCAGAATTAAAAAAGACCTCTCTCCCTGTGCAAGTATGTTTGTGTTTATTTTTATTACTGCAGTGCTCGGAAGCCTGGATTGAAATTAGGGTCCTACTGTGTTGGCAGCTTGTACAAAAACACAGCAAGAAAAAACCCTTGTCATAATAAATTTATTAGCTTAAGTCCTGCTCCTACAAGATACATCGTCAGTGCCACTGCCCAGGAATTCTGGACGTAAGGACAAGTGTTTTTTTTTTTTCGTGGCACGTACAGGTACACGCACTTCTTAAGAAATCATAAAAAACAACATTTGGGTTATTTTGGAGCATAATGAATCCTAAATAAGTTCAGGCATCAGTGACAGAGATATCTGTACCTTAATCACCTCAATCCTTTTATTGTCACTGGAAAGAAATGGGTACATCTAATCTGGGATACAATTCGTCTTCTCTGTTTCATGGAGAAAAAGTGGCACCCTTATTTCAGAGAATTGTAGAGTTCGGGTGGGAAGGGACCGTTAAAGGCCATCTAGTCTGCCACGGGCAGGGACATCTTCAACTGGTTTGGGTCGCTCAGAGCCCCGTCCAACCTGACCGGGAATGTTCCCGCGGATGGGGCACCCACCACCTCCCTGGGCAACCCGGGCCACGCTTTCACCACCCTTATTTCTCTCTGTTAATAACAAATCACTCTTTTGTCTAGAGACACCTATACCGCGTAAAGCGTATGTTAATCAGAAACTACACCCTTGGCTTTTTTTTTTTTAATGTAGGAAGATGACTGTATGACAATATGAATACCTGGAGTAAAAAATCATGTCGCTAATAATATTTAGAAATTATACAGCATATTTTATTCATTAATTTTAAAAACACCGTACCTATGTAGTTAACATATAGGTAAGTGATTATAAAGCTGGATGCAGAAACTGAGGCATACAGGAGCTTCCCATGCCACATTAGGGAAAAATTAGTGCCATCAACAAGCACACAGGTTTCTGCAAACAAGGACATGAACGTTATCACCGGGTGCTTCCCCCACAGAGATCCTCTCCGAAGCAGTGGGCCATCTGCCTGCTTTCCCCAGCTGAAAAATTCGTAACACAGAACACACAGTTTAGGCTTTAGTTCCTGATTTTCTACTAAGAATGTTTCCAAGTTATAAAAATCCCCAGCCTCTACTGATGAAGGACTCGGCGGCACTGCTGGCAGCCGTACGGGACTCCTGCAGTGTGTGGAGCCTTCTCACCTCTCCTGGCCCAGCCCCCAGCAGCCGGGCGCAGGCGTTGGGGCCGGGCACCCGCCGTCAGTTTGGAGAGCGGCCGCTCGCTGCACGCCGGCTCCGCTGGGCAAAGCTGCCCGGTCTCTCTGGAGCCCAGGCTGCTGTTCTGGGGCTGTATTTGTAACAGCCATCACCACATGAAAGAGAAAAGCTATTTTCTTCTTCCTTTAGAGCAACACCGAACTCACTTCAGGCTTTCCTGCTTAGGTGTTTAGGGTACTGCACCCGGGGAGGAATAACCCCCGAAACCAGTACAGGTTGAGGGCTGTCCTGCTGGAGAGCAGCTCTGCGGAAAGGGACCTGGGAGTCCTGGGGGACAACAGGATGCCCATGAGGCAGCAGTGTGCCCTGGCGGCCAAGAAGGCCAATGGCATCCTGGGGGGCATCAAGCAGACTGTGGCCAGCAGGTGGAGGGAGGTCATCCTCCCCCTCTGCTCTGCCCTGGGGAGGCCACACCTGGAGCACTGTGTCCAGCTGTGGGCTCCCCGGTTCAAGAAGGACAGGGAACTGCTGGAGAGGGTCCAGCAAAGGGCTACAAAGCTGATGAGGGGACTGGAGCATCTTTCTTACGAGGAAAGGCTGAGGGACTTGGGGCTGTTCAGTCTGGAGAAGAGAAGACTGAGGGGGGATCTCATCAACGCTGATAAATCCTTAAAGGGCGGGTGCCGGGGGGATGGGAACAGTCTTCTTTCAGTGGTGATAATGGGCAGAAGAGGGAACGGGCACAAACTCGAGCACAGGAAGTTCCATCTCAACCTGAGGAGGGACTTCTTTGCTGTGCGGGTGGCAGAGCAGTGGCACAGGCTGCCCAGAGAGGGGGGGGAGTCTCCCCCTCTGGAGCCATTCCAAACCCGCCTGGACGCCGTCCTGTGCCACTGCTGGAGGTGCCCCTGCTCTGGCAGGGGGTGGCACTGGGGGAGCTCCAGAGGGCCCTTCCCACCCTGACCAGTCTGGGATTCTGTGTTTCCTCTCCCATTGCTCAGCTTCTCACCAATCATTTTTTACCACCCAACTGAGGATCTTTCTTTTTGGAAGCTCCGATTTCCTTTTAACTCTGCATTCATTATGTATCACCCCTTCAGTTTCAAGGTAAAAGAAAGTCACAGATAGCACTAAAGAGAATCAAACACAAAGTTACCCTGACCTTTTTCAGACTGAAAAATAATTTGTAGAGTTCTGTTAGCTTTTGTACCAATTCAATGTGATAATTAGTCCAAGGTAAGAGCTAATAGGAGGGCAGACACTCACTTTACGGGCAAGTTATCACAAAGCTGTTCCAGAGCTGTTACTGAAGTGGGTATCAGCCTTCCCATAGACTGCGATTACCCCCATTTAAATCAAACTGTACCTAGGTATGGTACTCAAGCTTAGAAATATACGTTTAATTTTAGACCATCACTCAACTCGATGACCTACTTTGTGAGTTAATCACCCTGTTGTCCAACAAGACACCTCAGCTACAGCTCAATATTACAAATTTTACGAGCAAGTTTCACTGTAAATGCTGTGTGAAACTGCCTCAAGTCTAGAAAAACTGCACTGAAAACTTCTGAGCAGGTTTCTCTACACAAGAAAACATTTTAAGCAAATTCTTAGTGTCTAATCTTAAGCACCTTTTCATTATCCACCTTTATCCTGTTTATAGCTTACTGTAAACAGAAAGGTGACAACACAGCATCTAAAATGGCCTCAAGACTCTTGTGTGTCCTTTTCCTACCTACAAATCCAGTTCAATGCATCTTTTATACATCTCTGCCCCCTCCTCCCATCTGCAAGACAGCCGTGGACCACTGCTCGCTGCGCTACGAGGACACTCGGGGACTTCTTGGTGGCCACCTCAGCAAACCATTAGTTTGGTGCGTGGCACTGCCACCACAGGACCACGCAAACCCACACCTATCGCTCAAGCCTACACATCCAATTCAGAAAGCAAGCTCTTAACCTCCCCTTTAAAATTTTGTAATATGTTTGTATAGGTAATTTTTAACTTGAAACATTTGGTTTCGAAATTCAACAGGAAACTAGATAACTGAGTTAAGATTTTTACGTATAACAGATTTACAGAGATTTAATTACTACACAAATATAATCATAGTGTTCTGGCTCCTCATATATTCAATTCACTTCACATATTGGCAACTCTGGAACTTTCTGAAATCTCACTATTACGGTAATTATCTACCTCTTCTTTCCATCAGTTTTACCAAGCAGAACTCCCCAAACCACGGGCTATAGATTCGCCCAACAGTTGCAGAGGTCTGGGGCACTGCATGAAGAAAGCAGCAGTGTCATCTCAGCGCATTTTAGTTACACTCCACTAAATTACTGTAAAAGTCATCTTCTACATTTTATGAACATTTCCCAGTATCACTGATGCACATAAGCAACTGCTGCAATTTTAACATCAGTATTACACGACATGAAATAAAAGGGGTCTTCGAGTACGACCAAGCTGGCAGCAAACCACTCTTGGCAAAGGTTTCTTGGCTTCACTCCTGTCTTACAGCTCCCATCGGTATCCGAAAATCATGACGTTTTCTGGAATGCACAGGTTAAATTAGGAGATGGGGTTTTGAATTCATTTTCAGAGAGGATGTTTGGTGACGGGTATCATCTGTGTCATGATAATTGATCATTTTTATGGGTTTACCTCTTTGTTGCCATTATTTTTAAATATATTTTTACTTGACTGCCTAATGAAAGCAAAGTACCACACCACAAAGCACTCACTAATTAGAAAAACACTTCCAGCCTGAAAAAGTTCTCATGTGACTGAGCATTTACACTACAAATAGAACACATGATGAGCACAAACAAATGTGTAACATAATGAAATATTACTGACTTCTAATGCTGGAAAATGCATTAGAAATTTAAAATTAGTTTTAGCTTCAACTCAGAATACTGCTAATTCATTAAAATTAATTTTAAATGTTAAAGACTATGGAGAACTCTGCAATGCTACTTTAAGTTGGTCATAACTTCACAAATATGCTAAATACTATATGAACAAGGAATCCACACTAGTTAGATCATAAGGAGAAGAAAAGAAGGCGGCAAGGTAAAAAGTAGCTTTTATGTCAAGAATGTACTGGTTGCTTGATAATTATGAATGTTTTTGTTCATAGCTAACGAGAAATTCATATGCACATCAGTAGAAGAACAAGATAATGTAAGTCCACAATCATCTTAATTACAATTCTTACACAGAACTGCTTGCAAACCAGCTGCCTGTAAAGTTAAAAATTCAGATTTCTTCAGATCCTCCAGTTCAGAAACAAGAGGGAGCCATTCTCCTGTTATAAAGACACTCTTCTCTAGGACTCCGCCAACAGACTTCAGACGATTCTCCCCAACTTACCTGCAAATGCAGAGGAAGTAAAGCATCAGCACAAAGAAACCACGCTCAGTGAAGAAGTTCTTTAATCCTCGATCAAATGCGCAGCCGAGACCTGTGGACATCTCTGACAGTACACAGTATTTACTCGAGGCAGCTTCTCCGCACTCACTGAAAGGGGCTTTTACAACGAAGGAAGTAAAAGGCAGGAGCTCTTTCACAATGTTCTCTTCTCGCTATATCGGCCAAGACTAATGGCCAAGCCATCCTCTCTGTTGTCAATGCTGTTTTATCCACAGCACATGGCAGAGGCAACGGTGCCAGCGGCAGCACAAGCCAGAGGGATACCTTGCACACAGCCAAGGCGACTCTACCAGGCTCCTTTCTCCCTGGCTTCTCCCCTCCGAAGCCCAAAAGACCTCTTCCTTTCACAGGAGATTAATCGGGCTGCCTGGCCCTGAGCTGCGCCGTTATTCATTCTCTCTGCTGGAGAAACTGGAGGAAGGCCAGCCGCCTGGATTTCTTTCATGCACAGTGTCCTAAAGAGACACATTTGGAAGAAGCACCCTGTGATAAATCATTACTGTTGCCAAGTAGAGTTACAAAATACTAACAGACTTTTTGTCTTGAAAAGAAAGAAAAACCTAAAGTTGACATTAACCTCTTGTGCACCGAGATGCCTGAGAACCTGTATGCAAAACACTTACGCACCGACCAAACAACCAACAAACAGCCCCGTAACCAGTGTATCACAACATGCATGCACTGAATTTACATCAATCAGAAAAAAAAAAAAGATGTTTCTTTAATTTTCCAGAATACACTTTTCTTTTTTGCTATCCTATTGAATCTTAAAGGAATTAATTTGAAATCTGGTTTTCTACCTAATCTAATTTAGTGACTTAACAATGCAGGTAATCACACAACAGGATTTTCAGAAGTGCCCAAGAAGCATATGTACTCCTCCTCATTCAATATATAAAACCTCTTGGAAAAGCTGACAAGTAAGGTTATAAATACTTCTCTTAAAATGGCTCGCGTCCAAAGAATTAATTTATCCCAATTAAAAATTGGATCAATTTGTTTAGTAAAATGAAAATTCCTCTTTCAGTTTAAGCTTGTCACACTGTGACTAAAATAGCCATCCCAGTTTCATTAAAATATGGGTTTATGAAATATAGAGTCAAAAAGCTCAAAGTCAGTGCACGATACTTTTCCGCAGCTGTAACACTAGAAGTGCTGTGACATGCAGCGTGGGAAATACTTCTCTTAGGGAAACAGGAAGAAAATTAAGACAACTGACTTGAATTAATAAGCAAGTTATTACGACAAGGCCTGCTTCACTGTCATTACGTACTCTCAAAGCAGCCTGTTCCGTATTATTTTTGTGTCTCACTGTGCCCTAATGTTATGGAAGTGCTTCCAGGTGCGGCTCCTGCCGTTACCCTGTAACAGTCTTTTCCAAGCGCGATGCCGAACAGGTAGGAACCAACAGCACCCTCCTGCCCGAGCGGCTTCAGAAAATAAACAAAAAAGTTTTATTTTTCAGAACTTCACATCTATTTTAAAGTGACGATATCCTCTCTGGAGTGTGTCAAGAAAGAGGTCAACTTTGCCAGTTGTACAAAGAATAAGCAGCAGAGACAAATGTCTCCGTTTAATAGCAAGGATGTGTCTCAGGCATGTGCAGTGAATAAAGAGTTCTTGCTTTGTTTAATTGTCAATACAGAGAAGATAAAGAATAGTTGGATATTCAGCTTATAAACTGTTAGTGGGCTTTTATGCTGCAGGTCAGCTTTCAGGCGAAACTGCCTAGGCGAAGGATCATTTATCAGCCATTTGGATCAGCAGACAGCACTAGAAGGCAGCTGTAATGTTTAGACACCTAGAATTCAAATTTTTCTTACATTTTAGAGCTTTGATCTACTGAAGTCTTTCTAGATGTCTGTATTTAATAACACAGCATTGTTGTAAACTTTCAAACAAGTTTTATTCGTGTAACTTAGTAATTAAAAATATAGACAGTTTTTGAACTTGTATTTCTAAACTAAAAAATGCAGAAACACCACCAAGAGTGCTTTCCATAGCTTTTCATTCTGTTTAATAAAACAGCGTTGGCAACTCAGTGATGCAAATGAGATATTTCACTGTGAACAACCTCAAGGAATACTTTAAAAAGAAGTGTAAGTGGTTTTAAACTCAATTGTTTAAATCAGACTCATTTGTATTCAGTATAAAAATAAATTAATGTATCAATACTTTACTTGGAATTGTAACAAAAGAAAACTCAAATATACATTCAATGCCTTTTTTAAAATCAGTACATTGGAATCATGAGACAATCTGTGATCTTCATTTCTTACTCTGAGAACGGGCCAAAGATCCAGTTCCTCACATTATATTTTGTCTATCAGCAATTAGTAACAGAGGTCTCGGAGGAGAGCTGGGGATTGATAACCAACCTGAAGTACAAAAAATTGTTTCAAGCACCACTTCATCATGATTCACCTAACAGAAGATGCTGATTTTCAAACCTGTTTAAATGACACACGACACTTTCTGCTGAGATCTGCACACCTTGTCAAAGCTTCTTGTAAAATCACGTCCCTAACTTGCCTAGATTTTGGGGTAGTTTTTGTACGTGAGGAGAGTATGGGTCGGTTTCTATACCGATCACATCCTCAAAAAGAAAATGATGATATAAAAGGAAAAATAAACCCTTCCCCATCAGAAAGCTCTTGCAACAAAAATTTCCATAATTCCCTCAAATAGGTCATTTAAAAATGGAAGCTATAGCAAAAATTATCCGTGAGTTATCTAAAAATATAGGCGATGTTTAAAAAAAAAAAGTCCTCATACACATATTGAGAGAGTAGAAGTTTCTGTGCACGCAATAGAAACAGAAGAGGAGAAAGTTCTAAGGAGATGACACCTTAAAAAAAAAAAATCAATCCTCTTATAAGAAAAGATAATTTTTCCATTAAAAGTATTAGTAAGTACTAGACACTTACTCTTCCTTAAGGAAAGAAGAAAAAAGGAAGAGCAAGCACAGCTGCAATAAAGCGAATGTAATAATGCCATTAGAGACACTGATTCACCAACACTTAGTACAGGTACTTCATGCATCAAAGAATGAATGAAGTTAGACATATGTCTTCGCAAAACCAGCAACTTTACATACATAGTGCTTAACTGGGTGCCACGTTTAAAAAGCCACAGGAGAACCCCGGAGGCTGGGAAGAAAATGCAGAAGGGTGACAATTTTTAACCTTTACCGGATTGTGTTTGATCATATTTGTATACATCACGCTTTAGAACAATTCCCTATAGATCAGTAGGTTTTACATAGGCTGGCCAATATTTAGTGCACAAAAATCCCTCAAAAATAAAAATACTAATCATAGCTGGAATGTAGTTCTAGGATGCAGCGATACGGTTTCAACATCTGTCAATGTAATAAATAAATGCAAGAGTCTCTAGCAACACTTCCATGGATAAGTCACACTGAATATAAATAATATTTATCTTTAGGAACTGAAGAAAAAAAACGTGATATGGAAAAATCCCACATCTTTGGTGGAAATCTAAGTAAAGGCCTGCTTAGGCTAATAAGGATTAATAATATTGAGGAGAGTGTGATGGAAATGCACCTGGTTACCAGACATGTAAGGGCAGAGGGTTCAGCACTGACGGCAAACCAACCTCTTCAAAATGCACCCACCACAGCCCACAAGAACAGGCAGTTCGCCCTCCAGTCATGCTCCGAGGACCGAAAGGACACCAGGGATCCAGCAGTCGGGTATGCACCCGGCAAACCAGCAGCGCCTGGAGCGGAGCGGTGTGGTCATTGTCACAAACGTACGGTCTGGGCAAACACAAGCAGGGCTGGCCTGGCCCGAATGGTAACTCACTGCACTCCCCGCACCTCTTGCAGCATCTAGCAACCTTTCATTTATCAAAGAAATAAAAAAACAATTCATGAAGGAGGCTTAGTTTCATTTTGTTCGGGAATAGTCCTACCACACTGTAAGAGAGAACACTTCCAGTAGGCGCAGAAGTGTTTGATATCCAAAAAATGCTTTGCACGTGGAGCACAGAATCTGTGCGCAGTCTCTGACAGCGTTTCATGAGACTCCTTCCTTCTTGCAAAAGGTTATGAAACTGCAGATTGCTTCTTAACTGTGATTAAATACCAAAATTAAATTTAAATTAAAAAAAAAAAAAAAGTCGGCAGTACTGTGAAGTCTCAGAAACTTCCACACAATCATCTGACATACCTTTGCTAAAGCTGCTTCAACTCCTGCCACCAGAGCAGCTCTTCCAGATCAGCATTTCAGAGCCTGATGGGCTAAAGCCACCCCAGGACGTAACTTCAGCTTTCCCTACAGCCAAAGAGTATATCCACCTCTCCCCTCAAAGCCATCTCTGACATACAGAGATATTCTAATCCTTTTTTCAGAGCAATAACTACAACTCTCCTGACTGTCATCACACCTCATCCATCTTTTCTATATTCTTTGCTGCTTACTTTCATAGAATCATAGAATCGTTAAGGTTGGAAGGGACCTTTAAGATCATCGAGTCCAACCATTACCCTAACCTGACAAAACCACTTCTAAACCATGTCCCCAAGTACCACGGCTGCCCTTTTTTTAAACAGCTCCAGGGACGGCAAAGCCACCACCTCCCTGGGCAGCCTATTCCAATGCTGGATAACCCTTGCAGTGAAAAACTTTTTCCTAATATCCAACCTAAACCTCCCCTGGCTTAACTTGAACCCATTTCCTCTCGTCCTCTCACTCGTCACTGGGGAGAAGAGGTCAGTCCCCATCTCTCTACCCCCTCCTTTCAGGTACTTGTAGGGAGCGAGAAGGTCTCCCCTCAGCCTCCTCTCCTCCAGGCTGAACACCCCCACTTCCCTCAGCCGTTCCTCATCAGACTCGTCCCCCAGACCCCTCACCAGCTCCGTCGCCCTTCTCTGGACACGCTCCAGACCCTCAACGTCTTTCTTGTAGCGAAGGGCCCAGAACTGAACACAGCACTCGAGGTGGGGCCTCACCAGTGCCGAGGACAGGGGGATGATCACTTCCCGAGTCCTGCTCACCACACTATTCCCGATACAGGCCAGGATGCCGTTGGCCTTCTTGGCCACCTGGGCACACTGCCGGCTCATACTCAGCCGGCTGTCCACCAACACCCCCAGGTCCTTCTCCGCCGGGCAGCTATCGAGCCACTCCGCCCCAAGCCTGTAGTGCTGCATGGGGTTGTTTGTAACTGGATAGTTGAAAAATCAAACATATTGAAAATATAATTTAATAAAGTAACAACGTAATAAAACCTTCTGCCATCCAGTTACAGTCTCATCTTGACTTTTACCATCACATTTAGAAGCTTAAACACAAAATGAAATTATGAGAAGAGAGGCTTATTTTGCATTCTGAGATTTTACAACAGAACTGGGAATACAGACTCCCTCTATCCCACAGAGCAATTAATATTTCTTCCTGCCACATGATTTTATAATATTCAAAGGACACATAGAAGAACCTTCCTTTCCCCTCCCCAAATGTAAAAATCCAGAACTTTGGCATTGTAGCTTCGGTGCCACATGCTCTGCCACTCTAAGTTTCTACTTTATATTCTCTATATAACCTACACTGCATAGAAAAAGTATATATTGTTGCTAAGATTATTCTCTTGTGGTCTCATTGAACCTATTCCTACAAGCGAATCAGAGAAATGACACCAAACTATAAGCCCTTCACAAACCTCTTGATATGTAGACTCTGAAAAAGCTAAATTTAGTACTAAAAGTTGTGAAAAGCCACCTTGAAAGAACGTTTTCCAAAGTGCTGAATTCATTCCTAAGAGATGAATTCAGCCCATCCGCCCCATGAGCTGCAGCACTGCACCCTCACCCGTCACACAGTGAGAAAGATCTGCCCAGCTCATCTATCCGTGTCATTTATTGCTTGGAAAATCTCACTGAAATTGTGCCAAACCACGTGATGTGAAAATTCACAAGTTAATTAGTAAAGGAAATTACCTACGGCTTTCCATGATTGACATCGATTAATTTGAAATCCTTGCAGGCAGAATCTCACTGCAAACAGAAATTACAGTTCCAACATTCAATAAGAACAAAAATACAAAGCCTGATATTTAGCTTGAACTTTTCTCCATTTTAATTATTTTTCCTGCACATGAAGACATCTGCTTATTTTCGTGCCACATCAAGTTCTGATTACAAGAAAACAGACATTACATATTCAGCACACTATGGTAAAATCAACATGCAAGTGTTGAATGTTTCTAAAACAATTTAGTCCATTTATAAACATTCAACACTGTAAGTTTCCAGAATTGTGAAAAACATTACTTTTCATTTTCTTGTACAAAAACAGAAATCCATTTTTACAGATTAGATTTTTCATTTTGTTTAAATCATTCTTTAAGTTAAGGAATCCAAGTTGGCTGCTTACCTAAGAACTGGGGCTAAGCTTGTCCCAGTGGAGAAAGCCAAAGATCCATCATTAGACATTACTGATTTTGCAGATGAAATAGCTGAATTCAGAGATATAAACCTTCTTCTTAATTTACTTGTTTGTATTTTAAGAACCGTTATAGCTATGGTAATTATGAAGGCTTACTCAGACATCCTGGAAAGGACATTCTACTTTCCCAACAGCGTGGCTTAACAAATCCCTCAAATTGATTATGTTCTTTTCTTTTGAAGCTAGTGTGCATATTCTTTTTGAATTGTGTATGAGAAATTTTTTTCCTTTGATGAATAAGAGAAGGCAAGGTCATTGGACATGGAAAAATATAACTTCTCTCCGTATCAGCATGGTGTGTTTGATATACGGTTTGTCAGAAAACTTACTCTCGCCAGCAGAGGGAGTAGAAAGGCAGCTATAGGTGGCTACTGCATACCCACTAGCATCTGTGAACGCCACCACGAAATCCCAGATGTATCCAAAATTAAACAGAATATCTGTATTTTATTCTGTTCCCCTTACACATCTGTGTCGCTGCAGTGTGACTGCAATTGTATACTGATCTACTTCTTTCCTTAGAGCAAAAAAAACCCGCTAGATTTAATAACAGAATTGATGCTTCCAATTTGCTTCACGCCTATGCAGTATTGCCTTTTGAAGCTCAACATGTTGACTCACATAGGACACAGTAAAACAATTTTGACAAAATCAGCAACCCCTGCGAGCTCTTCTTCACTACTCGCCACCAAAATATCCAAGTGTTGTACAAAACCGCACCGCTCATTTGCAAGGGTAAAGGATGAGGTACAATCCCCGTTTTACAAACGTAAACCTGAGGCACACGGATTACAGACAGTATTTCTACCAATTTTTGGCGCTCAACTTCAATCATTAAAGAGGCAGTACTCGAAAGCACTGACCACTCTTTGCTCCTTCATACATTCAGCAATTGCTTTCTCTCGCTTCTCATTCTTTACCTACCAATAAGCTTCTACTTGTGCACACGTAACAACTGAATACCTAAATACCTGTCAGGGGAAGGTCTGACACCACACCTCTTTGCAAGCACCCAGCCAAGAGGCCACAGTATCATCCGCTATCCGTCCCCTGCGCGCAGGGTTAGTCGGTCCCACGAGCATGACTTCACATTTGCCCTTGCTGAACTCCGTAAGGTTCCTCTGGTTCACCGAGGTCCTTCAGACTGGCAGCCCGGGCCCACCAACATATCGCCTGCTGCCTCCAAAACAGTGCTGCCCACAGACTTGGTGAGGACGCTCTCCATCCCTTGCCCAGGCTGCTGTTAAAGATGCTACGTACTACCCACACCACTATCAACTCCTGAGGAATGCTCCTCATAACTGGCCACCAGTTATGTCACTGAGTTTTTCATCACTCTCTTTTGAGCCTGACGGTCCAACCAGCTTTCCTCTCAGGCTGCAGTCCACCTACCCAGCCCACACCCCCTCCAGCTGGCCACAACAGTCTTAGACTGTGTTGAAAGCCTTGCTAAAGTCAAGGCAAGCTGTGTCCACCACCTCATTCCCATCTGCACTTCATCGTTGAAGGCAATCAGGCTGCTCAGACACAATTTGTAACTTGATAAATCTTTCTGTGTCGGCTTTTCCCGATGACCTTGTCTTTCATGCCTGGAAATGGCTTTGAAGAAGTCTCCATAATTTTCACCGTGACTAAGCGGAGCCTGTCAAGCCTGTATTTTCCCCAGACCCCCTCATTTCCCTTAGATGGGTATAACACTTGCCTCTTCCCAGTCCCCGGGGACCTCCTCATGCTTCTTGGCACGTACCTTCCAGCTCCCTACATTCTCCTGTGAAGATACAGAGACGCCAGAAGTGAGCTCTGGTGGAAAACATCTGGAGAATGACTGGGGAGCTCCAATTCAGAACACCCTTATTACAGCTTTCATACTACACTATCTACACCGATATTCCTTGCATGAAGAGGCTGTTCAAAGCTCTTTAAAGGTTTATTAGCAGTTACCAGTACAGTAAAAAGCCAGTTGTGTTCTTTAAGCAGCATTCAGCAGTTAGTCAACAGGGATTAAAGCAGCTAGGTTGCACAACTGAACAGTTCTCGTTATAAAAATACCTTTTTGACAGAAAGAAGGATGTCCAAGGAAGTTTAAAAATTATTTCTAAAACTTCTTACGACATTCGCTATACAGCTCCATTAAAACTGTTGGCAAACGCTGTAGAAACAAACACCGTGTAGTATGAGAAAGATACTCCCAACATAGTGTTTCCCTTTTCTTCCAAGCCTCCTACCTTCCTTCTCCAGTAAGAAACAAGAGCAGCTTCCACAGCAATGCTCTCGGACCCAGACATCCATCACCTTGCTTTCTCATCTTCCTCATTCCTGCACAAAACCAAAGCTCAGACAGAAGATCAGTGTATTCCATGAGCTCTGGTCAAATACTGCTTTCTGCCAGTACAACACTCAATGGAAATCCACAATGGCAAATCATCATTACTGTAGTTTCTGACAGCTCGAACCCAAGAACGCACAGTAAAGGCTTTCGGACAAGTCGGAGTGAGAAAAGGTGGTCAATGGTGCAGTGTCAGTGGAGCCGACCACTGCCCAAGGGCAGAGCTCTGGGGGTGGGGGGGAACAGGAACTCCCTGACCCCTTTAATTTCAGAAATCGACTTCCTTGTTTGCAGAATGGATGCCCACATAAAGGACCACTTTAAAAAGCCTTTTTCTTTTCCCTAGAAGAAACTCTCCGGAGGTTAGAGAGCTCAGAACAACGTATGAGGACAGCAGAAAGGGAGATGGCTGCCGTAATGGAAGCAGAAGGACAAATCAGCCCCCGCTATTAGAAGGAACTTCGGTGAATTAATCTCAGCAATCAGATCTGTAGAATCATTAATGAAGGGAAAGGTTTGAGAAGGATTAAAGCTGATACAGAAGAACTTGAGAATGGGCTCACTGACCTAGAGATAAACCTTGGATAAAAACCAGCAAGCAGGAATACATCTGAAAAATAAAATGTGGATGACTGAGGAAAAAGGAGTGCTTGTAGATGCACTGACAGAAATACAAAATGGGGAAACAGCAGCAGAAAGAGGACTAGCTCCCAGCAGCCCTAAAGGAGACAATCCTCGCAAATACTTAGGGCATGCCTTTCTCTTTTTTAGCTATTTGAAACAAATGTAGCAATCAGCAGGGAAGAATTATATCAAACGTTTTTCTCCCACCTCCCCAAACCCATGTACCTAATTTTACAATTTNAAAAAGACAGTTTCAGGCTCTGATATAGGCTACTTTAATGAAAAGGGAAGAACTAAGAACTGCACCTGTATCAAAACAGCAAATATACACGATACCCAGGGCCTGCCTTTCAAAAAACAATGATATATATTGAAGAGAACAGTACAACGTGAGGAAAAAGGTTTTAGAAGTCTCCAAAATTTAAGCCTCATAGTAAAGAGCCCAAAATATAGCATTTCAAAGACCAAGATGCTGCTCTACCATAAAAATAAAACAAAAAAANGAAACACAGCATTCTTCCAATTCCCTCACAAAAAATAAAGCCAAAAAATTGGGAATACTGAGAAGGAGAACTACAAGATTATGAGTATTCAAGAAGACTTACCTCAAAGAAAGCATAAGAAGTTGAACTAGATTCCAGAACTAATGCAGTAAAATGTAGTAATCTGGTGGGCTGAAATGTTGAGAAAAACGGAGGAAAGGCATATTGTAAGGTTTGAAAATAGGAGCAAAGAAAAAAATGAGTTTCATAAGCATACCACAATATGGGAAGTTTCTAACTAATATGGGAGGGTTGAGGCAAGGAAGAAGGCTTAAAATATGGCTCTGAAAAACTCTGCATATGCAAATAATTTCAGAATGCCATAGAGCACCATGAGATGGCAATCAGGAAACGCTGAGAAAGGACTAAAAACTCCTCTCCAGAAAAAGATTAGCATATATGTCTGTGTTTGATGAAAGCAAAAAAGATAAAGAATAAAACAATAAATTAAATCTCAAGAGGGTGGAAAAAGACACAAAGAAGGATGTGGAAACAAAACTCCCTGAATTGTGCTCCAGGTAATAAAGTCACTTTTAGGGCTCCAGAACCACAAGAGGTGGGGTGAGGATATCCATTGCTTGTTACTCATAACAGGATGGAGGCAGCCTTAGTCAACACACTTGTTGTTACAGCTGGTGATGTTCAAACTTGTGAAAATATTGGCAAGGCTTAGGCTGACAGAGCTGGATTATCCCCCGCTCCCCCCATACACTCACACACAGAAGCATAAAACAATACAGGTTGATAAACTCCAGTGGAACAGCTGAGTCAGTTAATAAAAAAATCATAAGCGCAGTACAGAACTGAACAGACCTGTCAAGTAAGAATTATTTATGAGCTATAAAGCAAGTTAGGTTAACATCTCTGGCGTTACTAAAAAAAAAAAAAGTATTTGTGGATCAGATGTAAAGAAATACATACTAGAATATTATGGGCACTAGCTGCTGCTACAATTCTAAGATAGCTGCGCAGGAGAGAAACGGGAGCTTTGTTGTCCAAACATGTTTTATCTGTCTGGGAAGAGAGCTTTGGTGTAAGAACAAGACATATTCTGACCAAATAAATATGCCTTACTAAGAAGAGAAATGCGTGCATGTGTACACACGTATCTTCCCAATATATTTCCTTCTTAAGAAGAAATACACAATTATATAAACGAAAAACAAACTTTCATGAATGGTCAGCTCATTCTTAGGAAACTCAAGGACAAGACTTCACTGTGGTCAGAGGAGCTATGGATTTGTCAACATACCTGAGACTTGTTTAAAAATGGATTTATGAAAAACTAGCAAACTTTGAGGGAAGAAAATGGTCTGAATTACTATTTGGATGGAATACCTTGAACATGTGGATACATTCAGTATTCAGTACCACAATACATTCTGTAAGTCTGACAGGTCTTTTAACATCTCACTTCTAATACCTTCTTAAAGTAAGTCTACAGGACATCTACAGGACCCACCAGCTGGATCTCATCACTTAGCTATTTCTTTCAGAAATGAAATCCAAACAGCAATTGTGACCCTCTAAAACTCTTTTGGGGTAAAAATTATGCTAAGACTTCCAAAAGAGATCAGATAGAGAAGAAACTGCATGGAGTTCTGGCAAAGCAGTGATGAGACCTTCATAGAAATACCTTTGATCTTAGGAAGGCAAGAACCAAAAGAGATAAGCATTTGAAGGGATTCTTTTAGTCCTGGAATTAAAATATAAAGTTGGCAGGTTCCAAAAGGCCCTATAAATTAATTGGAAGTTAGAAGTAATTTGCTCTCCTGTGAACCAGGAAAGAAGAACAGGTTTTAAAAACCCTACACCAAAAATACTCTAAGTGACAGGCAGGCTCCTAGCTGGTAAGCTCGAATAAAAATTGTTTGCCTTGTACCAGTTAAGAACAAGTAAGATACAATTCCTAACTAACTCAGAAGAAAAAAAAGCAGACCCGTTGGGCTAGTTTATAAAAGATTACATGCCTCAGATAAATTTAACATGGACAAAAAAAGACAAGAGTACTTTAAGAATCTACCTCAGCCTCCGACAGAAATAAAAGGCACAAATTCCTGAACTCACACCTCACAAAGTGAAGAGAAATATAAACCCAAATACAACGTGCAGTTTTGCAGCTGAATTTTACTAAGTTCTAACGGGAATCTGAACTCTTACAGTAGTATTAATTAAATGCCATAATGTAAGAAGGAAATAGTCTATCTGCTTGGAAAAGAAACAAGGATAATTATAATAGGTGGAAAGATTGGATCCATTACACAGGCTTATTTCACTAACACGATACTGGAATGAATATATTAGTGGACTGATCTGATGTAAACTAATTAAATACATACGCAAATCAATGAATGTTTAGTATAAGCAAACAAGCTGCAGATAAATATGAGACAGGTCCTTGATAAAACAGATAAAAACAATAGAGTACCTTATAGTCTCTGGTTTCAGAGAACAGAACAGAATTGCCCTGGAAGGGCTGAATCAGGGGGAAGAAGTCTGAAAAGCCCCCTTCTGACAGGCAGTAGCGGGCAGGAGTACCTACCTGCGTGTGTTAATGCAACTGCTTGCCCCAGCCATAGGGCTTCTGGCCACAACCACTGTGCTGGATCTTCACCCAGAAGGAATAAAAGGATGGAGCAAAGTACAGTCCTTTGACGCTTTAGTCCTGGATACAAACTTATGGGTCAGAAAACGTACATGTCTGCATATCTCTGTAAATTAATTTAGAATAGAAGAACAAAGGTAATATTTATCTGTATTCAGATCACATTTCAGCTTCACAGACACTGCTGTCTGGTAGCTTTGTGGAATATCCATTTATGACAGAAGAAGATACAGCCTAATCAAAATACTATTGCAGTCATAATGTGTCCTCAAGGCATTACTGTAAAATATCTTGAGTGCCCTTGAGTCACAAGAGAATTTTTGTTAAGGCAAGGGATTAAATATGTGCACAAATACACATGCACAAGGTTGTACTGCATACAGTACACTACTATGAAATCCTACCAGTAGAGTTTTGAAAGTACACACACACAAAATTAACCACAGGAGATTACACAATCCAATGCCGCAGTAGAAATTCATTTATTTTAATTGGCATTACTGCATGTAACTGTACATTCATATGCACGTAATTGGTATTCTTCTTTTATAAATATTTTGTGTTACTGAACCGCAATACCATAAAGATTACCAAAGAAAAAAAAACCACCCCAGCTGAGTCGAAATAAATTTTAACCACAGTTCTTCAGAGAAGTTGCTCAGCAGTTTCTGAAGGAGGAATAATAAGAAGGCTTTTACTGTTACCACTACCGGTGTTCTTTTAATCATGAAGAATTATCAAAACCACATCACAACATCTAGGGATTGTTAGCTTGACTTCACTGACCCCGTTTGCTAACTATGTTACTGCAAATGAAAGAAACTGCAGAGAACAGTGATTTCAAAGACCAGGGTACTCACTTGGATTTCCCAAGAAAAAACCACAATACTTTTAACCCTGCTTCAAAGGTTTACTCCCGCACTGGAATGCGCAATGACCGGTGTAGGAAGTTAAGATACAGACACTGCAATTTCACCCAAACCCACACACACCGGGGGCACCCTGGTGGGCTGTCACCTGCCTACGCAATTTAGAATCATTACATGGAAGGTGAATCAACAGCAGACCTGAAACCTCTAATAGATTACTCACACAACATAGAACTTAGGATTTTGAGTTTGTTCCCAGAGACAGGGTGTAGCTCAGCGTCAGGGTTTCCCTGTGAACACAGGTTGTTCTGGAGCCATCTGCCTCTGCTGTCGGGGCAGCTCACGCTCCCTCCCCTGGCTCTGCCCTCCTGATTCTCGACGCAGAGAAATGGAGCACGGAGCTTTAGGTGAGCATAGAAAGCAAAGCAAGCAAGGTGATGAGTATCAGGTCAGGTTGTTCAGACCAGCGCAGGAGGACTGCTCTGTCACTGTCAGTGACAGGGTAACAAGTTTTTGCGTATTATTAAAGTCCTCTCCTTTTTTATCAACTTCTAAAGCATCAAATTTGTACTTCACCAGAATTGCAAAGCAAATAAACAAAGCAAGTTTCGGGCTTATAATACCATATGCTACACAGAAATGTACACGAAAGATTTATTGGGATTTTTTTCCTTACTGTGTTGCAAAAAAACCACAGAATTAAATATAATTATTAAAAAATCTAGGCAGCAATGAATTCATCTAATGTCATGTTACAGTTTGATAGCCTAATGCTTATCTGAAAAACTATTTTCCAGTGCAGCATTGTTTTCCATTTAGACACAATAAACCTTTAATACAATAAACCTTATCATCTTTTTTTTTTATTCCCTCTCCTCCCCAAAGAATGCCAACCAGAACTTCTCAATAAAGCAACTTATTTCAAAGGCACTTGCGATATATTCTATTAAACATACAGTATAGTCGTTAGGCATTAGCGGAAACCTCATCTATTAAATACCGCCATATTGTTTTTCAAGACGACCCACTTCTTTTTTCTGTTTTGCTCATAGACAGAAATACAGTCATATCAAATCTTGTTATTTCAGAACTGACATTTTTCATTCACAAAATAAAAAAAAACAGGTACTTGCAAAGCTCTGCATATACAAGATCCTTAATATTGCTTTGGGAGATAAACCAAAAGGAATACCAGGGACAGATAACAGAGCATCTGACGAAGATATGGCTTTGTACAGAAACCACAATTTAAGATTACTTGTCTATGTTCAGTTTTCCAAAGGCTGTGAGTATCATCAGAGGACTTGTACTTTCCTGGGCTTTAAACAGTAAATGTGAGACTTCACAGAGATACATGATCACCAGAGGACAGAGCCATCTGCTCATGTGTCTTCCCAAAACTTCCGTGTCTTTTTATGCAGATACCTTCCTCAGATTAACCACTCCTGCAACAAAAGACTAAGGAAAGAAAATCTCCTTCATAAAAGCAGTGAATGACAACCACAACCTCGGGCTCGAATTACTAAGGGCGTCTTTGCAAAATAAACATTTTTTCCCCACTATATGATACACACACAAATTACAACAACTAATGCAAGGAAGTCAACACCACGAGGCACTGCTTAAACTTTTCATGGCAAATATCTTCAGGATCAACCACCACAAACTGGGACTCTCACCAGAAACCAGACTCTAACAGATTACTGATGTCTAAGGACCAAAATGCAGTCAGCGCCATGACAAGGCAACTTCAGGACACAGCAAAGCTGTACTGCTGAAAAACACACTTCCCCTTCCCCAAATAAAACTTGGCGTAGTAAGATCTTAAAAGCGGGGGGGAATTCTGGCACCGTCAGAAATACATATTAACTGGTTTTAACCAAGAGAAAACAGACCATTCTTTTCCATTGCATTTATCACCACTGTATCTCTGCACCTTCACTTGCGGTTTCCCATGGAATATACACATGCAGTATTTTACACAGGCGCGCAAGCACAAATAAACACTGTATCCCAAAATATTCAAAATATGTTGCCAGATGGCTTTTAAAAGAAAAATGAAAGATCTAATTAAAAAGCTCTTACATTGCCAGCACTCCCATTTTTGGAAATAGGTATGAAAAGTTAAATAAAAATGTTTTTAAAGCATGTCAATATTTTTGTAATGTTTTGCTTCACAATCGTAATCTCTCCTAACCTCCTTCATGGATCAAACGGGCCAAGCCATACGAACCACTGCTAACTGTAAACTCTATTCCTGGCATGCTGGAAAAAGGAGACTAGCAGAAATGGTGACTAAATTTGGGCAATTTCTCCTTAATTCCATCTCTCTCCTTTCTGTTTAAAAAATAAAAACAACTGCTACTGCTATCACAAGTATTGTCTGTAATGAATAAGATTTCACTGCCACAAGTTATCACAGTCATTTTCGAGGAAAAAAATTTAGTTTATTTCCGTAAGTGAAACATGACCCTTGATGTTAGTTTACTACAGGATTATGCGTAACTATTATTTGTTTTTCCCTATATCTTATCTCCCCAATAAAAACAGATCGTGGTTTACATAGTTTTTAAATAAATATACGTATGTTTTTAAATATTAAATCAGAACACAATATTAAAATGCCCTATGATGATGTTTTGAGTCTACAAGATCATCAACTGAGTACATCTATTCATTAAAGAGAAAAACCCATTAAGACCAAAACACACATAAAAGGAATACTTTCAAAAACTGTAAATAAAACACACGCATGAGGAGTTGACATTTACTTACCACTGGACCTGTTTTTGCGGTTTGACTTCCCTCCGGTAAGAAGCATCTTGAGACTGTTGCGAAACATGGCGATCCTGTTCCACTCTGTGTATCCCAAAGACTGTGTAAAGCAGAAGAACAACAGATGTAACTAATCAACACTTCGATTTGGTCAACAGGAAAGCATTATGGAGAAGCAGTAAGAAAGTGCTAAAAACAAAGTAGCAACTTAGAATGATAAACTATTTTGCCAATGCATTTCCTAACAATAGAAATCAACATCCACATAAAACCTACCATTCTCTTGGCTTTCATTCATCCAGATTATTTCCAGGACAAGACAATTTCAGCACTGCTAGCATGACCTACCTATTTTGTCAAACCACTTAACCAAATTACTATCACGCTAAGTAGGGAAGACACAGCATTCAGCAAACTCTGGCTCCATTTCCCATTACTATTAAAGCCAAACCCATCAGAAGGAGTTGCTCCCCTTCACGTTGCTCAGAAGAAGTCAAACCTGCTGACAACAACCCACAGACTACAAAAGCTGTTGTCTTTAGCTCCTGGGGTAGTTGACAGCCAAATTCTTCTCCGAGTTGAATAAATTGTCATGAGGAGGAAAGCCACTCAAACCCAGAGTTAACTAATGCAAAAAAAACCAAACAGAAACATTATCCATATATTTTCTTTGCTCTATACATCTCAAAAAGAAAAAAAAAAGTTGTCTCTGTGTTGTTGAAGATAAAAGAACGAGCTTCTGGGTTCACCAGACACACTGTCAGCTTGTTCTGGTAGGTAAACCATCAAAACAGCAGCAACAAAAGCAGCTCCTAACTAGACCAGAAGAATAGTAAGGAGTCTTTGATCAGGACATAAAATAAACCACAACATTCCTTCTATTATAAACATAATATTCCATAGTTACAAGGTAACACATTCATCTTACGGAAATATATCATGAAATTTTTTCCTGCAACAATATCAGGTTCTTCTTGGAGGATGCTCAATAAATGTGACCTTGAGTTTCTTCACATTCATCTAATACTTTCAAGGATATTAATACAATAAAACCCAGTTCAAAGAGCTTTATATATATATATATTTAAAGCCACTGAAAGTCCTTTTATTATGACTTACTCACTGATACTAACATGCCAATGCAGCAACTTGGAGCACCCACGTAAGAAACACCCGTACGAGTGCAGAGATGACATAACTTCAGCCCTTCCTGACTTTCCAAAGTTCCCATTCACTTATTACATTCCACAAACGGATTTTGTGGTACGTTTGTCTGCATGCATGTATGTATGCATGCATATTAAACAGAAAATACAGTACTGGCATTTCCTTTGCATCTATGAATAGCTTGAGTATTGTCTGGCATCTTTCGGAGGCCCTCCATAATGACCTCAGAGCACAACGAGCCAGGGCACAGCCTTATTCCCAGGGCTCCTGACCAAAGCTCAGGCCCCTCTTCGAAGCATCCTACTGCTACGTGACTACAAAAAAAAATTCCATCTGGACACAAACACAGTTGTCTTCCATTTGAATTCTGTTTATTTACTTTCTTTAGATGGCTGTTATGTTCCAGCTCACAGCACAGAAAGAAAGCTTTTGGGTTTACATATCCTTCCTCTCTTATGATCCGTTATTAATAAACTCCTTCATATACGACATCCTTTGCAACAGCAGAAGGAGAAAATATGAAGTAGACATTAAACGTAAAGAGAAGGCAACCAAACTCAAAGTGTTATTTATTTTGAAACATGATAATATTATAATCCCTCCAACACCCCGCTAATCTAAACGTATTTATCTAGGCTTTGAGCAAGACAACAAGGCAGCAGTAAACATCTCCTGCTACTACTTGGAGAACTGCTCAAGTCTGAATGTGACTTATCTTTTCCTCCTCTACAATACTGAGCACTATGCTGATAACATAATGTGTACATTTGATTGATCAATTTATTATAATTTTTTTGGGTTTTAGAAAAAAGCAGGCTCAAGTGGTTCTTGTATTAAGCCAACTGTCATAGCCACAATGAACTTATTTTTTTCCCTGAAAATTTTATGAACAGAAAAACATAACTATCACCTGGCAACACTTTTCCAAGACAGGCAAAGCAAGGCGAGGTATTTCTTTGCGCTCTGTGGTAGTAATATGTAAAAATAAGGAGACATTTCACCAGCTATCAGGGTTAATAATGATTCATACTAACCTTATCATGCTTGCAAGAACACACACATGTGTTTCAACAAGCAAAGTGAGGTACTTTGGGAAGTGTAGCTGCCAGAGCGAAGCACGGAGCAGAGGGGAGGCTAACCCATTCAGAATTTATGCCTTCTGTAGGCAGGTAACGCAGCCTGCATGGAGCTCCTCTACCCAAACCTAACTTACCTGCCCTAACCATCTGAGCGCAGCAACCGTAGTGCCACACGTCTCAGTAAGACCTGGAAGGCATTCCCACGCAAGTCACACTCCAGTGAATTAAGCAACTGGTACCACTTGCAACCTTAAGTTATAGACTTGATTCTCTATTCACACCAAAGGAAATCAGAATCCCCTCTGCTGATGATGACAGAGTAACATCAGATTTTGACTATCACCAGCCACGAACAGTCCTTTTTTTCATCTTTTACCTGTGGCATTAAGTGTACTACTTAGCCAATGCAGGTGGAAGGGCAAAGGGGGATTGGAAGGTGCTCAGCTTGCTATTTCAGCTTTAGGTAGGAAGAGGGTAAACTAACAACAATCTTACAGCATTTGGTGAAACTAGGATAGAGGGGAAAGATCCTGCTAAAATCCCACTGCAGAGAAGTGTAGGATATTTTCTTTTCCTTTTCTTATTTGTTCATTTAAAAAAAACGGCTCTCCAGGTATCCATTCAGAGTCCCGTCTAAGTCTGGAAGGACAATCAATCTCTAGAATGGCATCTTCCTCAGAATCAAACTCTCATGGTAGCAGCGGACAGCCCAAAACTTGAAAATTCCTATGAATTAAGAAGGAGGTTTAGGGACTATCTCCATGTCAGCTTGTGCTGAGAATAGAACTGAGCGGAGCTGTGCCATTGGTGCTGAGGTATAAGCTAATTAAACCTAATTATGCTGAAGGAGCCAACTGGACTGAGCCTGAACAGTGCCAAAGGTGAGGATAACAGTTTGCTAACAATGTTTACCTCTAGCCTTCACACGGCAAACCATGACAGAAACTGCTGTGCTGCTACTGGGATTGAATTAAGTCTCTGCATAGGGCAAATATGAGGTCCTCCATGAATTTGATCTGAAGAACCATGGAGCAGAGAAAGAATTCAGACCCTGAGTTACCAGCTATGGGGTGTCTCAAGGACTAACTCCATATTCTCAGAGCTCACCTCAAAGCCTCAGAGGACTGCCAGATCTTTAGCGACCTGCACAGGTGGGAGATGGAAACAAAGGCCTTTTAGCAACAGACCTAGTTTAGCACCAGCTCACGATGTGGTCTCTCATTGCACCTTACAGACAATGTTGTAGTACTCTAAGTGTAAGTAGCCACTAAGTTTATATTCTGATTAGTTGAGATTTTCACAATATGAAGTAGCAGCACGGGCAGGTCACCAAAATCAACTCCTGTTTTTCTTTTGCATACACAGCCACACTATTTTGTGGCTTTGAGCAAACGTGGTCGCAGCTCTTCCTCTGTTTAGCTAATACTAAGCCAGAAATAATATTTAAGAAAAAGCACTCTAAATTAATAATTCTGTTGGTCATATTAGTTCATGGAATTAGAAGGATTAAATAGCAAATGGTATTACAGTATTAGGAGGAGCTGGATCAGGCATTTTTTTCATACCCCCAACAAACTGCTCAACACATCTTACAGTCTGGGTTAATTCTCTCCAGTCCCACACACAGCTGAGTCAGCAGAAGCTAAGATGCAGCATGCTGATGAGGATCCTTCGCACTCCCATTGCCACGGGATACTTCTGTCATCAAATCAGGCAAACAAGAGCCACTGCACTTTACTTGTCATTTAGCTTGTCATTTGTAACCTTACCAAATCTAATGAAGATACTACGCGAGCAAGAGTCTCCAAATATTATCAGTGGGTAAATAAAAAGGTACTATCTCTATGAAGGCTGTTTTATAGCATCAAGGGCACTTCTCAAAAGTAGCCTTTTTTTAAAAAAAAGCTCAACGATCTTCCATTTTATCTATAGGCAGACTCTGCTACATCTTGTTTTATCTCCTAACAAAGCTAGATTTTAATGAAATACATAAATATTTTCTGGAGCATGAGAAAGCAGTAGAAGAAATACAGTGAGAAAAAACACAAAGGAAAGGGAGCAGAGACAGACTGAATGCTGCAAGCTGCAACTTTACACCAAATGCTGAGCTTGAACAAGTCTGCAGTATCTCATTAAATCCTCCTGGATGACTAAGACCTATTTCTTTGTTTTCTTAAATTTAAGACAGAATTTGTAGACAGGCTGTGCAAACTACTTCATGGTTTGGGTGGCTACACATTATTACAGCCCACAGAAGTCATTTTTGCTTCTTTTTAGAGATCTCAATAGGGAAAGATATTGTCTGGAATTTCAAAATGAAATCAAATTATTTTTTTGCCCTATATACCACCACTAAAACAGCTAGATCCCAGTATTTTCCTCTTGTAAAAATAAAATTATTTTTTCCACAAAGCTGATTAGTGAAAACTAAGCTCTTTTGAAAAAGTGTTTGATGTCCAGTGAGACGTACAAACATTGCTTGGCCACTGCTGTCAAGTTTTGTGCAAGTCAGCATTAGAAGTTATTAAATATATACCTTTCAGGGTAGAACTCTAATCTGTGTTTTTTTCCAATAATGAAAAGTTTCTGACTACAAAAATGTTAAGGGCATGCAATCTAAGTCATGTGTGCAATGCACATTTGTTATGAATTTTATTTCCCCCTTAAGTTTTCAGTTCCTTCCTTGCCGCCATAGGGAAAGTACCTACATAAAAGGACAAGCACTTCAAAAGTTGTTTCTAGAAAGTAAAATATTTTTTGGTCTTCCAAACATTTTAAAACAAACAGATTTCTTTATACATGTTCATAATTTTCCTCCTTGAAATCTCAGTTAGGATAAAGCCCAATTAGGCTGCCTGCGCATCACGGCGATGTTCACAGTTCAGTAGTTCAAAGTGCCAGAGAAGTGAGC
This sequence comes from Ibidorhyncha struthersii, assembly GCA_013398815.1. Lineage (NCBI taxonomy): Eukaryota > Metazoa > Chordata > Aves > Charadriiformes > Charadriidae > Ibidorhyncha > Ibidorhyncha struthersii. Next base: position 114,733 of record VZSZ01003262.1, on the reverse strand, counting down.
GCAGTCAGAGCACAGCCGCTACAGAGCTTTAACGGAATGTGTGAAAAGGACAATTTGGAAAAAAAAAAAAAAAGGAAAAAAAAAAGCCCATACTTCCAAATTGGAGGTGGTTCAACAATTCTGTCAGCTGCCTCTTCATATATTAATTTGTAGTTGAAAAGTAAGTGAAGTAAAAGCATGTAAACAAGAACACCTCACCATGCGATCCCTTTAGCTCATTGTTCGGTTCAGGCAGCAGCTCACACTGTAGCAAGTTAAGACAGAATTTACTCCCAGAACCTTTGTAACACTCAGCAGAAGTTTATGAACTCTATCTAGTCAAAAATTCTCAAAACATTATATCTGTATATAGATAAAGTAAGAAGTATTTACAAACTTCTATCAACACACACTTGTCAATGAGAAATCACTATGTGTACCAGTGAGAAGCCACTTCCGAAATTCAGAAGAGCGTAAGAAGTGTAAATCTTACGGCACCCTACCTCCGTGCAGCGCTTTGCCAAGCTGTAGATGGGAGTGTGCCAATACTGCTTAGGGGTACAGAGCCCCCCCAGATGTGAACGGTGAAAGCCTGCTGTGACAAACCACTTTCGACCATTCAGTGCAGAAGGCAGGCAGGCATTCATCCTTCATTTCTACCAGAGTTTATCATTAAAGATAAGCTTTGGAAACTGGAATCAGGACACGGCAGCACCAAGTCAATGGAACATACACAGAAGATCATGACAAAGTTTTAAAAACAAACTCATTAGATACCTCTTAATTCCTGTACCTTTACTGTTGACAAATACCATGACAATATTCTGTACCGACAAGCAGGAAAATGGTTAGTCCATATCTCACTGCTTATTCTTTTTTTCATCTGCTTCTGATCCTGAGGCATCACATTTCTTCCCTGACGCAAAATACCAGAGGAGCTTGTTACTCATAAAATATTCTATTTTAAAAGTTCTGCTAGCACCAGATTATCTCTTTTCATGAGGGAAGCTGAACTCAGTATATCAGAAATTAAGTGTACATAATAAGAAGCGTATATTAAGACACCAAAAAAATGTTCCTTTCTGAATATTAGTTTTCAGGATTTAGCAACATGTAAAGACTAAATTAACATCTAGCGAACAAAAAAATCTAACCTTTCACAAATCAGTGAACTGTTTTCAAAGAGCAGTCAAACTTCAGAAAGGAGTAGGTAACAAGGACTTTTTTTAAAAAAAAAGTGACAGGTTTATAAAGCTAATTATCACACGACAAAAGAAATTGAAAAATGAAAGGAAGACACACAACATAAACAGAGTCAGGATTTCAAGCCTTTACTCCATGTAAACCTATATTGTACACAGAAATCTGTTCCACATTCGATTTTAACAGCTGCTAGACTGAAACTTCCCATGCTCCTCAAATAAATTATTCGAAGTTTAACCTACACTCTTATCCTAAATTGCCCTGAAATTCAAGAGGATGTTTTGAGAGACAGCCTAATGACGAGGACTAGCAGCCCAGAAGAGTGCATTCAAGCAGCGCTCCAACGTTCACAGGACGACTAGACTGCCACACGTCGTAACTGGTAATTGTCAGTATATGTCAGAAGCTCCACAAACTTCATGACAATCAAGTGCATTGAACTCTGCCTCACTTAACAGCTCTGCCTCACAACAGGAGTGTGAAAAACCGATTATAACAACTCTGAAGGCAAAGGAGGCACATGTTTATAAGCTCAGTCCATGCACATTTAAAAACACAGCAGCAGAATTTAGAGATTAAATATTTCCAAGAACTTCAGGAATGAAAAAAGCATTGGTGTATTCTAGTAAAAGTGCCAAGAACTTCTAGGATTATTTGGGGGAAAGGCATTAAAAGGACTAAACCCTACCAATTACAGGTTTTTAAGCAATTAAGAGTTTATTAGACAAAGTTCTCTAAACTAATAGGCTTTAGAACAACTGAATACAAACAAAAATTAATCATTTCATGTTCCCTCATGAGAGCCTGAAGTCTAATCATTATGATGGAGGGGCTTTATTTATTTGGTAATATATTTATTTTTATTTCTTTTAGCAAAATAAAGCAGCCTTTAATGCTACAGTTGAAATGCAATTCTGAGAGCACAGCACGGTAATATTCCCATGTACGTGCAGTTCCCAACAACAGCCCAAAGGTGAATGTGGCCAAACATATTTCTTGATGAGTCTGTGGTGATTATGTTCACTTAAAGTCTGTGGTATTTGTGTTCAGAGGTAACTTTTATAGAGTTAGAGCCTGAGAAGAATGAGACAAGTACGGTATTATTCTGGAAACCCATACAACTTACTCTGAGGAACAGCTCATTTGGTACTGTGCTTGGAAAACAGCACTTCCAGAGGGCTAATTAGCTCGGGGACAGTGCTAGTAGACTGCAGCAGCTATTTGCTCCTGGAGCTGTAAGGGAACAGCAGGAAGACACCAGCAGAAAGGTGCAACTCTCCAGCATTCAGCACAGATGTGCTCTGTGTAGGCTCGAGTTCGCTCTCCTCCTTCAACAGGAGACATTTGCTTTTCACTTTGTCTAGAACATAGTCATACTTCTAATAAGAAGGATGAAGAATAAAAGCACGACTGCTAAAAGAGAGAGATGCCACTGCCAGACAGCTTATGATTCACTCTGCATCTAGATAACTTTACCATCCTCAAACAACAATGCTGGTAAAGAAGCTTGCTGATCACAGAACACTAACTAATGTACTTTGCAACCTTAACTTGTTGGTCAAGGTTTAAATTTATTCTTCTAGGGAAAAAAATTCTCCAACAATACTTTTTATTTAAGTGTTGGGATTTAACACCAGACAAAACTAAATAGATATTTAAAATGAGATGAGAAACACTACTGAAACAATGCAGTCGCTCACTAGAAGAAAAGTCAGAAGTCAGAACCAGTTCTCTCTTGAACATGAAAATTTGGTGACCTTGAAATTAAGGAAATTTAATTTTGAACAGGGCTTTGTCACTTTGCATAACCTGGTTTCTAATTCTAGATTAATGATACAGACTGAATTCATAAGGGACACCTACATTCTCCATATACAATGTCAGTTTTACTGCCTCAGAGAAAAATGATAACCAAGGAGAAAGTTCGGCATACAATCACCTCACTTTCATCAACTCATCTTCAGTGGGTTTAGTGTCTTCTGTTTTGCCCATAACAGTTAAAATTACTGCTTTGGTTGTAAATAGTATTAGTAGCTGCCACCATCGACAACCATTTGAACTTGAAATGAAACGCGGCACCCTTCTGCAGAAGCTGAGTCTCGTCAAACTGTCTGCCTCAGAAGAAATTTTAGGGCACTCCTACAGCTGGAATCAACAAGCCTCCTTCTGTCAGGACCAACAATCCTGATTCTGCCCCAAACCACCAGAAGACTGAAGCACAGCGCGTTTCTCCATCAGGAACCGCTCGCACTTCAGCTTTTAGATATGACATGGAGCAGCCAAAAATCTGTCACTCAGAAACGCACCAGCTACATATTGCATGTTCTATTTGAGGTTCCTATCAATCTTAAGTTAATTTTGAAGATACAGTGGTATGACAGTAAATGAAAACAAAAAACTAGGCAATGTATAAAGTGGCAGGAGATGTTACAGCACTTGACTACTTCATGAGAATAAAGGAAACTTGAACGGTTTCCTTAATTTTTAAATGATCAAAAATACATCTTAAAATCCAGACCTAATTAAGGAGCTGCTGTAAGCCTGTTCTGCAAACCTGCTCAAGTCTCAAGAATATTCAATATGGAACTGAAGTTCAATTAATCGGCAACGACTGGAGATTTTCTCAGAACACAGAAGATTCTGGATTTTTCAAAAAACAACTTGAAAAAATAAACACCAAAGTATATTTATACAGAATGCTGTCACTCATATATTTTGTTGACAAAAAAGTATAGATACCTTAATTAGCAGTTAGAATGAACTCAATAAATACCTTAGAACCCTACATAATGAAATATTTTTATTACATCAATTTTCCTGTTGATCACCTCCAGTAGGAAAAGACACAGAATGATCAAACACTAACACATGAAAGCTGTTACACCTTTTCCTCTAAATACAGGAACAACTGGGTTAAACGTTGGTAAAACTGATATGGGAAGACAATGCCCATGCTCCACATTGCAATTCTAGGTGATCACACATTAACAAAGGAACAACAGAAGACAACTTCAATTTAAACAATTAAATAACTACTGCAAAGTACTGTGGAAAAAAAAAAATCCTACCTTGATATTTTTAGACAAGTTCAATCTCTAGTAAAAAGTGTCTTCCTCCATTCACTGAAAGTCCTGAAAGACAAAAAAAAAAAAGCCACAACAGAATTTAGTGCCATCTTCTCAACAGACTACTGCATCCCATGCTGCCTAGCTGCACGCATAGAACTATAAAATCTCATGCTAGGAATAAACCCACAACTTTTCCAGAGTATTACTGGATATCAGACAACGCCCACTCTTTAACATCACAATTAAAAAGTTAATGCTTGTGCTTTTAAATCTCTGTTAATCAATATTAACTTCGGTCACTTGACTCTCCCCTCTCACCACTTCTCAAATGGGAGAAGACAAGCAGGTAACACTTTCTGTTGACACACACCATATAATATGCTATTTAAAAGGTAATACGTTACTTCCAAATATTTTCCTTCAACCTAGCAAATTTTCCTGCTAAAACCCTGCAACTTCCCCTTAGTGTTTTTTTGTAAACCCGATCCTTACATACACACAACTCCCACAAGGGATTCAACACTAAATCAAGAGCTCAGTACTTGGCCCTTTGCTCTGTCATCACGTACTTATAACAAGTTCGTCAACAAAGAGCCACCAGAAATGTATCTTGCTACTTATTGAAAAAGACCAGAGCACCTATTCTGGTACCAGGACGTGTGTTTATTTGTGCTGACGATATTGTGTTACCAACCTACCCTTTTAGAAATCTCATCTAAGAAATAGCAAGTAGCAGGAAATACAGACTCATCTCATTTGTCATCAAACAAACAAACAAAAAAATCACAGTAAATTGAGGCCACCTTAGGTTTGCAAGTTTAAAGCAATGTAGAATAATATTCAACCACTTCAGCAGGGTTTTTTTATTCTACTGCAAGAGGATACTGAAAAGTAATTGACAGCTTCACTTGTAATTCACACTGCTCTCCAGAACCCTAACAGAAACTTTTCACATGGTCTTATATGAATAATTTTGTATATAAAACTGTAAGACGTTCCATAAATTCATGAAGCAACCCTATCTTACTTCTCAGGGTTGCCAATTACCTCCCTGCTTTCAGTTTTGCACTTGTATGGAAAACTGACTAAAGCGCTAGTAACCAGCACACGACGCTCACCAGGATCGGGGCTGTTTCAATCAGTCAAGCAAGGAAAACATGCAAACACAGCTCTAACCCCACAGCAGTAAGAGTGGTTCCTGATCTAGCAGGGCCGAAGTCTCCCTCGCTGCCTGACCTCTGCCACAGCCGCCGGCACTCAGCTCAAGCACAGCCACAGCCTGGATGCGCACCACAGGCTGCCGGAGGACACCCCTTCTTCAAGCTCTCTTGCTGAATTCTGCAAACTCCTGCTTCCACTCTAAGTCATCTGACTGCCTGAACGTTTGCATTCTATAGAAACTACATGGTTAGAAAGATCCAGCTAAAAATTTCTGAATGAGTGTCCAACCACACATAGGCAAAGACCACAGTTACGTAACTGATTTTAACTGAGCCCGTATGGAGGCCAAAGCCAAACATGTTCAGATCAAGGAGGATTTTTATTAGGCATTACTCCACAAAAGAATCCTATATTCCTTAGATCCTAAAGAAACAGAAGACAGAAGGATCTTAAAACATTTATTTGGCATTCTCCACAATTCTTTAACTGGTCAAAAACACCTCCAGTAAATAAGCGCAGAGAATTTTTTTGTTTCAAAAGCAGCAACATTACAATTTTTGGAAAACTGAGAACATGCATGGAGTGCTGGAATAACTAAAAATAACTCCTTATAAATGTTTTGGTTTGCTGCCATCTATCTTCTTAATACATCTCTCTTAATATGATACCCTGTAAAACAAAGAGTAGAATATGGCTTATGCGGTGTAGGCTGTAGATGAGTGCTGACTACCCATAATTTGCTCAATAACTTTCCATCTGTATTCAGAGAGCATATTTGATGAATATGCTCTGCACTGAGCTTTTAAATAGCAGAGCTTTCATCTGCTCATATTATTACATTAGAAATCTTTATGTGAATGCAGCAGATATTAGTGGGTTGTCAATAAAAACTGAATGTCATTAAAGTGCTTTTATTCTTTAAATGCCTTTAACCCTCTAATTATATTTGTAAATTCCACTATTTAACTGTATGAAAGTTATAAATTCTGACATGCTGTATCACAACAAATATATTTAGAGACTAATATACAAACAGTTGGGGGGGTCAATTTTAGAATTATTCCCTCTTGATTAAACACACAAATCACAACTATGGTGTGTTTCAACATACAGTCACGATTTCTCCATATATTCTTAGAGTCCTGTGGTATAGCTGCAAGTCATAATATATACCAAAAAAATTACTTTTTTTTGTTATTATTGTATCAGTATCGTTTTTCCAAATCAGTTCTCATGGACTTCGCAGAGAGAATGTAACAGTCCTACTTCTTAACTCTTACTCTTCTCCAAAACCAATACAAAAAACTGACTATCATTTGCTCCCCAGAAGCACAAAGTGGGGTATCTGTAAAATAGGCACAAACAGATGCAGAACAACCGCCCAGCACTGTCCTACTAACTCCAAAAAGTGGTTCAGACTTCATGCTCATTCTGCCTTTGGCCATCAACGAAGAAGCCAACTGCTGTCAACTAGGAATTTTGCCCGTAAAAGCCAACTAGGAATAGCCACCTAACAACTTCCAGTTGCCATCCAAGTTCGTAAATTTAAAACATGACCTAGGAATACTCCTAAGTCCCACAATGCAAAAAAAAAACCAAACAAACAAACAAGCAAAAAAACCCCACCCACCAAAAGAGAAAACCCCACCCTACAAAGAAACAACAAAGACTGAGAATCTCACAAGGCTGTTCTGTGATACAAAACAGCATGAAAAAACGCTTCACCCACCAACTGCATTCGCCGAGCAACCATCAGCCCAGAGCAATATCAATTCAACTATACATTTCCTACACTATGTTTATTGTTCCAGTATATCCATCACTTCATTCAACTTCAACCAGTATAACAGAAATCATCCCCTTTAAATAGTTTTTGATGATTTCATGCATTTGGGACTTTTTCACTGATTCAGGCAACTTCTGAATGAACAATCGTGGACAAAGCTGCTCAGACAGCAGGGAATGAAAGGACATTACATAACTTCCAAAATAAGAAAACAAAAGAAATGCTATTAAAAAGTAAAAGTTAGTAATACTGTCACAAAGCCAAGTAAACACAAAGTTAAGAAATACAAGAATTAAGGTTTAGCACTCTCAGTAGATGAGGCAGTTAAGTAATGGACACAGAAAGCAGCCAGTCTGCAGGCTTGCAGTCATCTCTCTGGGTTCTACCTGTGTGGGCAATAACACTATTGAATTCTTCTACAGAAGAATGCATTAAAAAACAACCAAAGTGTAAAACAGCAAAAAGGCACATTCACCATACATCTAGCTTCAAATGATTTCTTAAAAAGAGCTTTTCTTATCTTCTGTTAAACACATAAGTATACAGTCACAAGTTAAACTCAATTTCTAAATATGTACTGCATAGTGCACCAAAGAAAGCATAAAAGAAAAGCTAGCTAAATTGACTACCCTAAAGAAGGGCTCCTAGTTACCTTAAGAATTATTGAAACAGGTGAGAACAGATTATGAAAAAAATCACAGTATTGTCAACACTTAGCTGACAGAATTAAGCACCCTCCTGGTGCTCTAACCCAGAAGCCAAATACCTACAAAAGGAGCGAATACTTTCAGGTACAGCAACACACATTCCAGCTCCAATGTTTTCCTGTCAAGCTGAAATCCACCACAGAAAGAAGACTTAAAGCTTTAAGAAACAAACAACAAAACCTGCCTTCCCCAGCCACCTGACTACAGCTGTAAAGAGGGATAGTACAAAATGATACTAGGAGGGCTGATTTCACAGTAACAAGTTTGAGAAGTCCGCTGAGGTACCTTGAGATGACTATCACCCATTCTATATGTGAAAATATTTAACATCAGTATTGAGCAAACTTCCAATTAACAGGATGAAATATAAGACTAGTCTTCTATTCATCCTAGAGCAAACAAAGCAATCTTTTTTCCCATAATCTAAGCAAGCAGATGTTGCATTTGAGCAGGTAAAAATTCACAGCAATTTTGCAAAGCTAACTGAATTTGAAGCCTCGAAACCAAATGTAGTATAGGTCACATGTACCCTGATCTCAACAGTTTAATTATATTTTCCCAGAGAAATTAACAACTTACTCATACTTTTATCAACAGAACATTAATACACAGACATTAAACACAATGACCATCTGTCTTTGAAAATCATACACTACACCAATGATCAGAACATGTTGCTCAACCAGTCCTGCTGGAAAGAACAGCTCTGCAATGGTCTCATGAATAGGGATTTCCATCTTTAAATGAGGTTATTTTTCTAGTTTTGGCTGTCAGTTGCACCAGCTGGTATTCATCTGATAAATTGAGTAAGCTTGGATGGTATTCTAAAATCAAATAAAATCACAGTTTAAATTCTTTGCACATACATACATGTTGGAAACAAAATACATACTGACAAAAAATAGTCTTGATTCTAGTTCTAACTCATATAAATTCATTTTTAAGCAAAATGTGTCCTTTAATGATGGCTGTCATCTAACAAATCAAAGATCAGGAAAATGGCAGTATTCTTTGAATTACAGTAATGTAAATATGGCTGACCTAACTTTATTAGGGACTAATCTGGAAAATAAGACTCGTGTTTCCATCTTGATAAAGAGTTTGTCTTCTCAACTTCTGATTCTCTAATTAAAAGTAAGATTTGAATCATGTTACCCTACATAATTACTGTACTTACAGAGTTCATTACATAGGAACGTATACCATTGATAAATCAAGAATTCCACAAATAAAAGCATACAACATAACATTTCACTCCGTAATTAGACATGTCTTGGCTGATTTTCAACAGTATTAAGCAAGCTTCCACTCTACCATATTCTAAGTTGGCAACAGTTTCTTCATGATCATCGCTTTAAATAACTATGGGAAAGTATCCAGACATCAATGGAATTATGAAAAAAAAAAGAAATCAGAAAACTGTCCATGCTTTAAATTAAGATTTTTCTGCTCGCCCCGTGTGCCTTCAAGAAACAAAAACCAAAAGAAAAAAAACCATCCCACTGTATGTTAAATACAAATGACATTCACATTCTGCTATCTTAACAACTCAGACTCCTGGTTTTATATGAAAATTATAATGAGCTCCCATTTTACTTCCTGCTTAACAAACAAATAGTTCCAAGCTATTAATGGAGTATCCCATTTTTCAGCATCTTAATAATGTTTATCAAAATTTACAAACTTATCTACTAGCACAGTGATTCTGGGGGCAGGAGCCATCATCGTCTTGTTACAATGACTACTGCTACAAAGCCCTCACCTTGCTAATGCCTTCAGACACTAATTACCATAACGTGTCTAATAACATTAAATACAACCTGTTTGCTCACCCTCTCTGCTCTATCTACAGATTGGTCATTATTTATTAACTAGTTGTTTCGGGTACTGCACTCATAACACATGCCAACGTGACCATAAAATGATGGGTTATGTTAAGCACGCACTGAGAAAAATATTTTCCTTCCAGAGTAATTCAAGGTTAGGAGACTTATTGTAATTATCTGAGATTTTAATAGATGTCAGCAAATAACTTGGAGGCTTAATGGCCCACAGATATCGTGACACTGAAAACACATCTAACAGCAGTCATTTTGAACATCACCTATTCCAGTCTTTCCAATGCTGCTGAAAGTTCTGCCAGGGAATTCAGTAAGAACCAAACAAAAAATTCTGACAACACTGCTCAAACCTATGCAACCTAACAAATTTAAGGATCAAATTACTAAGATGCCAAGAGTATTATTTACAGCATAGCTTTATCCCAAGGATCACGTTTACATTCCTGTGTCCGGACTACACCATCATGGCTGATGCTGCTTCAGACATTCTTGGTCAGAAAGCCGCCTGAGAAGCGGCAAGGCTCAGCCAGTGCCTCTGGAGACAGCCGCCAGAATGGACTTCTGCAGACTCCCCCCTCTCCTTGCTCTCTTTGTTTTACTTTAATTCCTGGTAGAACTGTACTCAATTTTCACAAGTTTGTCTCGTTTGACTTTTCTCTGGAGCGTGAAGAGGACAGATGCACAGGACCTCCTCTAGCACGGGAACATCTTCTGTTGCTCCTAACCTGAGAAGGCACCTAACAGCTGCTGCTGGGCTGCTTTACCTCAGAAGACTCCTGGATATTGAGGATATAAACTAACCACTCCGAACCTCCTTAACCAGCTCCTACAGAACAAACGAATTTCAAAGAAGTCAAACCCCTTTCTTCGCTCCTTCAGAAGCACGGAACCACAACTCAAGTACTTAGAAACATAACTCTTCTTCCCAGCCTGTTTGCCCCTTTTCTCTTTTGTAACTACACCCATGTGGAAATGGTGTGGAAAAATGTGAAAACAGTTACCAGGAGAGAGAAGCAGGGGCAGATGGGGGAAGAAACTGGAAAAATCAAACTGGGGAGGGGAGTGAATGGAATCCCTGAAGCAGAGACAAGGTAAAAGTGTCACAGAATGTAAGACAGACTAAAAAAAAACAGGTAAGTGGTAAAAGTGAAAATGAAGGGAAGATGAGAAAAATACAACTAATCATGACCAAAAAAAAGTTTCTGGAAAGAGAATCTAGGGGAAAACTTGCAAGAAATACAAGGGAAGTCCCTACACTAACGTGCGCTTGCACGTGCCAGTGACTGCTGTGACACTAAGACCTACTTCTGCATCACACCTAGCAGACGCGGTGGGTACCGGCACCGGCTGACCTAATTAGAGCTCTGTAATTCAGTACACAAAGCTACTGAGAGAAGGAACATGACAATGCTTTCACTGTAATGCACGTACATGATTGCACCAACAAAATGTCTGTATCCTCACGTGCCATAAGCAAGTGACATGAAACATGACAGTCAGGGAACACAGATAAATGAGGGTGAGGGGGAATCAGAGCAATAAAAACATTGAATGAGGCATTTTGGGTTTTGTGTTTTTTAACAAAAGTATTACAAGTAAGCAGCATGAATATTTTATTTGAATTCATTTGGTTTTATATTGCCAGAAGACTGAATTATCTCCAGTTGAATGAAACCAAAGTAATATCCTACTGACAGTTTTCTTAGTGAAAAGTATGTGTCTCTATAAAAAGTCAATTACTCAAACATATTGTATAGTCACATTTCTTTTTCAAACATTTATTGTATTTGGTGTAATCAATAATACTAAGGTTTAACATACACAAACAACTTGGGCTTTGGGTTTCAACAAAAGAAGAAAGAAAGAAAAAAACATATCTTACAAATAACAAAGCATTTTTCATACCTACATTAAAAAGAACATTTTTTTGTGTTCTTAACTCAATCTGCTAACACTACAGACCGTACCTTAGATTTCACGTGAAATACGGCAATGAAAAGGGGATTTAAGTGATAGCTTGTTCCACTTGACTTTTATTTTTTGGGTAGCCAGCTAACTATACTCCATGCAGGAAAAAAGTGCCTTAGCAGTAGCAGATATTCCATTTTAAGTAACTTCTTCAAACCTTCCAACAAGGGAACACATATATCAGTAAGTACTTGAAGGAAAGGGCATACTTATACACCTTTTATGAAGTACAAAACTGGTATTTAAAATAGGCCTGACTACTTAAGACAATGTGTTTAAACTACAAGCAGTTATAAGTGAAGCCATTGTATAAGCATGCTTGAAATTACAGCAGACAGCATACTTCAAAAGAATTCAATGTTGTATATATGAGCTCTGCTTCATACTGTTCTTGTTAGCTAACAACTCAGCGGTTTCTGATTTCATCCTGCAATGGGCAGGGAAAATGTAGATATGAGGACTTACAGTTCTGGTATGAACTGCAGTTCCTTAGCTTTATGCAAGTGACAGCTGAAAACCCAGTGAGATATTTTTTTTTTTAGCTGGAGGAACCAGCTAACCTAAAAGCAAACTGTTAAGGGTCCATAAAGAACTTAAGCCACGAGGAACTAAACAGTAGCAGGCAGAAAACAGTCACAGTGAGAGTACAAAGTGAGCTGGGCACTTCCCAAACCCCAGACTTCGCTACTTTCAACGTGACTCTTGCAATCTACTACATCACCATGGCTTACAAAGTAGGCTGAGAATATCGAGTAGTCTCTTAACTTATCCCGATTGGAAAACAAAACATGTTAGTTCACAGGAGCCATTGCCTTTGTACTTAAGTACACTCAGGTGTACTTAAGTCACTTCCAAAGATGGGTACAGAAGCGTTTGAAAAACCTGACCTGAAATTTGTTTTGCTCTGCTCAGAGCGTATTGTATACTGCTCCTACCTTCTCTTCTGCTTGGTCTGTTCATTTTGTTTCACAAAGAGCCAACTAAAGATGAGTGGCAGTGATGCTATAGTATGGATGCTTTTCTGAGTCTCTCTAGTGCTGGAATGCTTGGGGACACTGTTCTCTTCCATTTGGGAAAGGAAATGCTCCATCCATGACTCATGCAGAGACTCAAGAGAGTATCAGAAAGTGTGTATCAAAGCTTACAGATAATGCAGCAGAGCTGAATATAGCAGTACAGTCTCAGTTTTAGTATTAGACAAGGCATTCACCCCCTTCCCCATTTAGCATTAACAAAACTCTGGCACTGAAGGATGAGATTTCCTCATAAAGTTGCATAACTATAAAAACAACTTGATTTTTTAACTACTATCTATAGTCTGTCACATTGAGGAAATCTAAATGCCTTCTAGAGACAGACAGGATGTACGTTTTTCCCTACGTTTCGGACATAAATGATTGCAATTGCCGCATATAATCTGGAACAATTTTATGTCACCATTCGTTGAGGTAAATCCCAAATGCTATCCATTTCTAAATTAAAAGCCTTGTCATTAAAGAGAAGAGTGTGCACAACTGAGGAAAAGAAGAAACAGCCAAAATGACTGGTTTGCTTTCCTTGTGAAGCCTACAGCATCCAAATACTTCTTAAAGAACTGAAAAGATCAGTCAAGAAATAATACATACCTACTCCAACTTGTTTTCTCTATAAAGCCATTACATGGATTTTTGGACTTGTGAGAGCAGGGAGACCTAAGCCTTACTCTTACTTACGTCTCCTTTCTGCCGTGGCACCATCACTACTCTCAGTGCTACCCTGATAGTAAGTACCTGGAAGGAGAATTGGAATAGAAGTGTTACCAGAGGTCCAAAGCTTCTCTTCATAGACAAGTTTCTGTATGGGGATATATTGCACAGCGGTACTTGCATACTGTATCCATATATACACATACACCTCTCATACGCAGACTCCACTTCCACCCAAAACTCTTATTCCAGAGTGGGGAGAATTTAGGGCTTGAGGAACCCCTTCCCTCTTGGTATGCATTCCCACTTCTTTTGCCTTTGCCTTTAAAAAGTAGCATATTCTCACCCTTGCTGCAGCACAACAAAGCCAAAGTCTCTGATTCACCTTTATTACACTCTAGAGCAATGTCTATTAAGAAACGATGGTCTGAAATTTCCTCAGGCAAGTTCTGCAGGAAAACATTTCTGACATCAAGATGTGATACAGAAAATACAATAATCTCTACTGTTGTGTTACCATCTGTATCAGGAAGTCTTTTCTCTTTAACAAGAATGAGTCTGAAAAAGGAAAAATAGTTTAACATTCACAGTGTTGTAGCTAGATTGGATTATCTTAAATCTAAATTGGGTATGGATATCACATTTTCCAAAGTTTACTGCTTTTAAAGCAAAATAATGCAAACAATACTGCAGAAACCACTTAAGAACTTCTTACCACAAGTCCAAAAAAAGGCATATTTCCTCAACTACCACAAAAAGCTCTTTTATGTTGTATAAACGCATACAAGGAAAGTGAAGGAGGAAGAACTCTGCTGTTGGCTTTTGGAACCTCGCTATTAAAGCGGTATTCATAATCCCGACTGCCGAGCTATGTGATATGCTCATTTAACACATTAGCCTTTAACGATCACAAGACCCATGAACAAATCCCTCATTAACCCATGAGTGAAGCAACTCACTGGCTCAGTAACACCTCCCAGGAATGTAGCCGAGTGAAGAAGATGGACACCTACACTAAACAATCAAAGAAAACTGTCATGACCTTACTTTCAGCAGCGATTTTATAGGTGTATTGCAAATGAGGATTTAAGGATGTCTGCAAAGTGTTCTGAGAGATACATATGGTACATGCCTACGTTTCACTTGAAATTTGCACTTAATTTACACTTTTCCAAATAGTTGTTTGCAAAACGCATCTTTCCCCTGCTAGATAATTCCTGTCTACTCAAACACTCCTCTTTTCTAGAAGCCCCTCCATATCTTCAATCATCCTGGTTGCCCTGCTCTAAGTCCTCTCCAACTCTAACATCTTTTAGAAAATGAGTAGACCAAACTTCACAGTCTCCAAGACATGGCCATTCCCCAAATCTCCAAGACAGCTCTGTGATGCTTTGCCTTATTCACTCTTTCTTTCCTATTAATTCCTAACATTTCACATTGAGATTTTTTTTGCTTTTAAGATTTTTTTTTTTTATTTTAAAGCTGCCAACCACTCAGCTGATGTTTTCATGGCTCTCCTAGTCATAATCCCAAGATTCTCTAACTGAGAGGTAATAGTCAGTTTAGAATCATAATTTTCTATAATTTCAATTTGTTTTTCCTGCACATGCAACACTTACATTTATCTACACTGCATTTCATTTGCTGTTATTAAACAGTAATGAAAGACTTAAGGTCCTTCTGCAACCCTTCAGTCATCCCTTGCTTTTACTGCGCTAAGTCTGCATCACTGGCGAGACTGATTACCTCCAGCCCACTTCGTGTTTCAGTCCATTAATTAGCATGATCCTCGGTACAGGGCCTAGTGCCAAATTCTACAGGTGACATCCCTCTGCTGTGACAGCTGACCATTTATTTCTACCCTCATTTTTATCTCAGCCCATTATTCTCCGTAACAGGACACTCTCTCTCATGCTGTGCCCGCTCAGTTTTCTAAAATATCTTTGGTGAAAAACTTCGGATGAAGCTCTTCTGAAAATCCAAGTGGATTATATCAGCTGGATACTCTCCTCCATGATCTGCTGGCCCCTTCAGCAGAACTTCACATAGTTCATACAGCAGGAATTCCTTCTACAAAACCCACGGCGACTCTTCCTGTATCTATCCAGCTGTCCTTTAAGTAGCATGAAGTGTGACTTCACGTGGCACAAAGTAATACACGAATGTGAAGGTAGTACAACATCTTTCTAAAGCAAAAAGCTAGATGAACAGTTTGTGTTTGCCGAGATAACTTGCCATTTCCCCACAAGAAACCGATAAATTAAAAAGAATTTCTTTAAGGCTTTTAACACTTGACTATGAAGAGCCAAATAAACTGTTATCCACCCAACACCCTGTCCACACAATCTGCTGTCCTAATGGCCGCTCACGACAACTGCGCTTGCAGAATCCAACCAACTTCCCATTTTCAATATAGTGCGAGTCAAGTTAAAGCAGCAGAAGTGTTACGACTTAAGCTAATTATAACTGATATTTCGGCACCTGTTATGATTACAATAATGTAGGTCTTCACTTTAAAAAAAAAAAAATCAATTAAGAAGTTTAAAACCTTAACTCCATCAGGAGACATTCAGATATTCACATTGACCTCCTTCACTTATCCTCATCACAACACTATTCCAGCCCCGTAAGCGCACTATATTCTCTCCTCTAGACCTAAACCAAGCAAGCTACTCCTGGCTCACACGGCGCAGAGCTTTGGTGGTGCCCGCCTTGCCTCATACACTACCCGAGGTGGAAACAACACAAAGCAAGCCTTGAGGGCCAACATGCTGCACTTAGTGCTGCCAGTGCTCCATGGAAATAAGGTTCTCACGTGGCACAGATGGGTGTGCGAGAGATTTTTTTTTTCCAAAGAAAAAACAACGAAGTGTAACTCTCTCACACCAAGTTGCACTTAAAACACAAATGCAGAATTTTTCCTCAATCAAGCAAGTGTGTTGTTGGAAGTCCCACAAAAGAAATGAAAAGGCATAAAAGTAACTCTTATAAATAAATCAAAGCGAGAAATTTTCCTAAGATCAAATCATTTTAGATTAACCAAACCAGTGAGCCACTAAAACATACTTCCATAATAACTAATACATATCTCAAAAGTTCCTTTAAGGTGAAACCATTAAAATAGTAAGGCAAAATACAGGAAAACTGCCAACTAAGAAATCATTTCTCTCCTCTATAAAGTCCGGGCAGTTAAGATTATCGTAAATAAAGCTTGCAGAAAGAAAAATAAAAATCTTCCTTCTCCCAGTTAGCTTATTCTGCAGAGCTGATAGCACCGTGTTTGCGTTTGGTTTTCCGGGTATAGTCAGTCCATTTCCTCAGCTGTTCTCACAGCCCCTTATAGGAGATATTCACATAGCAACAAAGAACAGAAAAACAGAAGAAAAAACTGAAAATCTCAAGTGAACCAACACCAAACCTAAAATTACTCTTTCAGTTTCAAACTGAGGTCCCTCCTGTTAAAAGGTGACTCCACTCATCAGTGACTTTCTGTATAATAATTACTTTTAATAAACTAATACATATAGGCAGAAATAGTAAGGTTTCATTATAGCCCCTGTGCTCAGCCTTCAGAAAAATACGGATCATTTCACTTGCAGAATTCACTATCAGAATGAAGAGGATTCCTGAAAACATACTTCATATTTAAAGGTGAAAGCTAAAACAGCTGAAACATCAGCATTTCCAGTGTCTAAAATATTGCTAAAATATTGCTAAAGCCAAAAGATACTCCTGAATACCAATTTAGGACAGTCAGTCCTTACGCAAACATCTAGTTCCCCTGGAAGTTCAGAGTGATTCCAGTTGATGGGTTGGAGGGGTTTAGGTTTGAATTCAGTAAGAAGCTACTTTCTTACTAAAAATAAAATCCACCACCATTCTACCAGAACTATGCTTAGCAAAGAAAAATGCACTTATATATATTAAAAACACATCAGCTAACTAATTATTTTTAGAAGGAGAATTATTCTAAAAACTAGAATTTAAAGTTGTAACTGAGCATTCAATCCGCCTCTATGTGTAACCACTGGCTAGCTGAGAAAAAAGTTATTAAAAATTCAGAATTGGTAGTTGGTATTCCATTTTTAAATGACGGTACATACCCACAAAAATAAAATTCAAGCTTAATTTACTTGTGGAACAATATTCTGGCTTTTAGTATTTATTCTGTGCAATTAAATTCTTTAACTATCATGGGTAACATGCTTTTAGATTAACTTTTTTCTTTTTTTAAAGAGAAAACACAAGTAATATGGGAGGACAAGCTAAATAACCTTCTTCAACAACAGCACCTGTATCTGCTTCATTATGGCCCCTATCTCTCTCTTTTCCTTTTTAATTGCTCTTCCTCTCCAAGTCTCTACTTTAATCCTCCACCACAGGTAGTAAAACAGTTCCCTTCGGAGCCCATATTAACACTATTCAAGCTATCAAATGGGCCAAATGTTTTGGACAAGTTTTAATTTTTTCAGAGTGTATCTAAGCCTTTCTTTGGGAGGCCCATAGCAAGGACAATGCAACATTTAACAGGACGAGTATGAAATCATAGCCACACCAAAATAAAACTGGTGCAAGGACACAATGATGTCAAACACCACCATTCCAACCTCCTCCACCCTAGAAGTCAGACCTCTCAAGTGACAGTGAAATACCATAAAGAATAGTACTTCAGATGTAAAATTATAATGGTTTCTGTAACTTCCAATTCTGATCGCATCTTCCCTTTCTCATGCTGCAGATTAACAGAGATGTGAATGAGGTACCTCCTGAGAACCGTGGTATGTGAAATTGGTTAAGTTTCTGTGAAACTTTATCTGTCTAAAGTACAACAGCACCATTCTGTCCACTAAGATGACCCTCCAAAACCATCCCCACAGACATTATCTGTGTAAGAAAAGCAACATTTAAAATGGCTTTAAAAGGCTCTAATGGAATGCACTGTGAGCTTTAAAAAAAAAATTCTCTTTCATGTTGAGAATATCTTTCCTCCAGATTTAACCGGCTTGCTTGTTTCAGAAATGTTACTGCCAGAGAATATAACAAATTCTTCCCACTCTCTGTTTTTAAAGGTGCAATTAAATGTTGCCACTTTCTCTTTACGTATAATGTGAACTGTTATCTGGCATAACTATCTGTATGAAACCATTTCCATCCATCTGCAGCTGAAGTTTGTCATCACATTAGTACATGAATCCTACCCAAATCCTAGAATACACATTTTTAATGTTGAATATCATCTGTAAAAGAGTAATACAAGACGCTTGATGTTTCAGACATGCATAAGATAAGCTTGGAAAGGGCCCAGCTTTGTGCACACGAAGATGCAGAAGTTTCATTAGCAGCACAGCACAGTACATTACATTACATTACTTGGAACAGTACAGGGATGGAGACAACAAAACTTTTATGAAGGAGGTGTGCGTTATCTCTCCAGTAAGAGACAAAGAAGTTACTCTCTTACACAAACAGCTCTGACCACAGCACCAAAACCAACAGAAAAAAGGAACTTTTGAATTATTTCTGCTCACGTCAATTCACATAGTCTGGGTTCACAAGCTACCACTATAAACTATACCTGGAAGTATACTTTCCCTTCATAGTTTTGCATGATGTATCAATATGAAAAAGTACATTAAGTGTTAGTTGTAGGCCATTTAACAGTAGAGAATTAGACCCATAATGTGAAATCCTTCTAGAAAGTGATTACTACTACAGAATTACTATTATATGACTCTTTTGCATCAATTAATAAATAAGATCTGTCAGCAGGTTAAGAAAAAATTTCTTCACAGGTTGTTTCTGCTACAAACTCCACGTGCTTTAAGCACTCATACTACACTTGGCAGTAAAGTTGAACACTTAGCTTAATTTATGTAAGCAAAATTAAAATAACTACACCACTGAAGTAATTAAAACAGAGGAAGATAAGGAATGAATTTTAATACTATGAGCAATATCCCTTCCTTCTAATTCTTAATTATATTTGTTTGTATAAAAATATTTATGTCAGGGCACATTTTATTAGTTTGTTCCAAAACATCTGTAGAAAACTCAGGCAGCAATTAGACAGATTAATGTCTAATGCCGGAGAGTAATTTACTACATTCCACGCTGCCACCTAAGAAGTGCTATTCAGTCCTCTCTAAATGCGCCCTTGATGCATTTTTCCAAGTCTACAGTGAAATATAAATCATGGTTATAAATCCATTGTATACATACAAAGTTTTAAACAAAGTGAGTAGATCAATTTGCTAGAAAAAAAGAAAAGCATGTAAAATTCTGTATTAAAGTTTGCAATTGACCTAGTTACCAAGTCCCAAAGATCTTAACACAGATATACCTCAACAACATGGTAAATTCAAAGCAACTTGGAAAAGAAGAAATAGCCATGAAGATTTACAAGCTTCTAAATACTGAGCTAATAATTACATACCTGAAAAATCCACTAAAAATCCACTGAAAAGTTGCCGCTTAGAGCAAAACTTATCTATAGGATCTTTACTACCACGGTGTCTAGTGAAATAATGCTGCTTCACATTCCAGTTCAATCTCAAGTTTGTCAGCCTCACAGATAAAAGAAATGCATCTGTAATATCAGCTGATATTCATCTGAAACAAATACATTCCTTACAACTCTTTGAAATAGTCAGTCCTAGCAGCATTAATATTAATTACCTACTACCCTCACCCACTGCCTCACATACATAATGCTGATGTATCTTAAGTACTATTTAATATCGTTTTAATATGCATTTATTTTTCCCTCACTTTTCTTTGAATAGTAAAATAATTATTTTTTAAATTTTTAATCCAAACTATTATGAAAGGGTAATGTATACGCATTCAAGGAGAAAAAGCAGCCGCGCACTCATCCATCTTTGGACAGCCAGTCACCCTAAGTGCAATTATCTGTTCTATTCAAAGGGATGTTGACTACCATTAGTAGCACAGGTATAAATGTGTCAAAATCCTGTTTGACTTTTAAACCACTCAAGCAAGTCAGTCTTAATCCTCAGATAGCTTTTGTTATCTCTGACCTCTTCATTATGAGATTGGTAGCCTTTTTCATGCAAGTTTTTCAAAATACATTATTACTAAGTTCACCACTTTCCAGTTACTCTTCCCACCAGGCTATCTGCGTACTTATTTTCATGCAATTAGCTATTCAAGCAGCATATTTACAAATTCAAACACATCTTGTTGCTGCTCTGTTTCTCAATTTCATCTTTGCTAATTTATTTTCACATCTTCCTTTATCCTCAGAATTCACAGGACAGTTTTGAGAAACATAAACCCCAGTATTTGCAGATCTACACCTACATCAGTAACTCACAGCAAAGGCAAGGCAAATAATGTCACTCTGCTATACTGCCAACCTGCGACCACCCGGCACACACGCAAATGCAGGTTCACCATGACGCGCACTGTGTCTCCTGAGGCAAGGCTACCAAGCGAGACAGAGATTTGCTTTCAGCCTACTGAAAGACACAGAGCAGAAGCCACAGCTCCAAGAAAACAGATCCCCTTGGAACAGAGATGCCAACCAGACATCTTTTTGCGAGACCGTAGCTGTTGCAGCTAACAGTATAAAGGACAGTCAGGACAGATTTGTTCAGCACAAAGTTGCTTTGCAACGCGATACTGCAAACAGCAAACGCACCGCTCAAGGCCTCCCAGTCCTGCACACCAGCAAAGACTGGTGCCTCTCTGGCAGAATGACTTCACATACACTTACTAATTGTCTAAAGACTGGGTAGAAACAATTTTTCATGGCTGCGTTTGCCTGGGTTTTTAATGATTTAAAGGCTTACAGCAAGCTTTCCATATTGATGGAAAGGAGAAATGGGAAGGAGTGTTTTTGTGTTCAGCAATTCACTTGAATCCTTCCCATTATTAACGGGAAGCATCATAAAAATCACCTAAGCATGGAAAGGCAGGGTACTTCGTTTCATACTAAAGGTTTCATTTCAGAAGATTCCATGTCAAGTGACCACGTGTGAACAGAAAAGAAATCAATGGTGTTTGCGAAGCAGATCCTACCGCGGCCTTTGCTGAAAACCAGCACACAGCTCGTGCTACACTTGAGGGATGAGAGATCAATTTCTGGCCCCGCTACTCAAATTCAACAATGCTGCAAAGATAAAACAACAGCAGGATGAGAAGGGGGAGGGAGGAGGAAGAGGAAGAGCACAAATAAAGGAAGGAAAACCAACCTGATGTTCCTATAATGAGTAATATGCAAAAACTCACCATCTGATATCTATACCAGAGGTAAACACAACCCTCGTAGAAAAAACAAACAAAACACATTTGAAAAAATACCAGGTTCTCTCTCTAGCTTTCTTACGATATTTCCAGAGTATTTTACATTTTTGCCTACAGTATTTCTAAACTTTATTTAGTAAAACCCTCCTAGCAAGTTGCAGGCCGATAAAAGCCATTTCCTAAAGGAAAACACTGAATTCACAGAGGTACACAAATAACACAAAATAAAACCTGGAGACTTCTTTCCTTTATCTAAAAAGTAACCAATTATAAATATTGACTCTTTCAATCAAACTAGGCTCATCAAACATGTAAACAAAGTTATTAATATTTTAAGTGGTTTCTTATTTGGAAGAAGATCATAAACTTAAATTTTATGAAGTACTTATACTTTCAATAATCGTTTCCCATTTGTGTTTTATCAAAAAAAGAAAAAAAAAAATCAGTTCAACTCCCATTAGCACAGCATTTCAGATGCAACAACTCTGACACCGGGAACAAACATGAAGGAATGTAAACTCAGTCTTTTACAAGAGAGAACATTGACACACAGCACTTTCTACTGGGCTCTTTTTAGTTATATTTTAATGAGGTGTTACATAGCATCTTGAAAATACAAAAAAGTCCTCCTACATAACAATTACATCATTCCTTTGAATTATCCAAAATAATTCCAGATTGAGACTGAACTTTCCTTTCTACACAGGCACTCCAGAAAACTTTGAAAACAATTTGCCTTAATGTATACAAGCACCTACTACATCAAACTGAAAGCTATTTCTCCCCAAAACACAAAGAAGATATGTTACTACGGGCTTATTTTTTAAACTCTTCTATGCTTGGTCTAGCCACATCTATTACTCCATATACGGACGTGTTGGAGCCAGACTCCGTGCCCTTGCACAGAGTTAGAAAAGGCTCCAGAATTTATTCTCTCTTTTGTTATTTACGAAATATGGCATATTATTTTGAATTACTTTAATCAGTGCTTAATATTGCTAATTTATAGCTTTAGCATTTATAAGCATTTTTACGTGTCAAAGTGCCCACATGAATTGTTGTAAACCCATTACATTAGGAAAAGGAAAACAGACACAAGGGAACAAATTTCAACTCAGTTTTTCATTTTATACCAGTGTCACAACCTAACAAAAATATTCAGAAAACCAAAACCATTTGAACACTTAGCCCAGGTTTGGAAAATCCCACAAACAAAACCAGCCCTGACAGTCAGAAAACAAATAATTTGCTGCAGTCATAGTTTTGTCAGCCATAGTCTCAAGGAGATCTGGGTTTTGTTTCTCACAGAGAACTCAACAGTCACTATATACTACCTAGGTGAAACCAAAATGATTGTTTCCTCTGGGAGAGACGCTGGGGGGGAGGGGGGGCAAAGTGAAAATCTTTATTTAAAATGCACTAGTTTATGTATTGCTCCTACGGAGTTCTAATACAGGACAACATATCAAAATTATTACTCGATCCAAACTAACTGCAAAAATCATATGTTCTTTCTAATGACAATAAATGATAAATGACAAAGGAAACATATATAGTTTCTCATTGCATTCTGACCTGCTCCAACCAACAGCCATTACTTCTGCTCCTAAACCGCAGCGATATGGAGGCTCAACGTGGAGACTGTTCTCCAAACCAACCCCCATGCACTGCTCAATCTTATTTTTAATCACATCCTGCTGTTCACACCAGAACCAGCCACGCGGCATCATCTCTTACACATAACATTAATATTTATTCAAATATTCTTGCAAAACTTATCTAGAAATCAGTCAGCCAACAACTTGTCATGCTTTATGCTTTTTTTTTTTTTTCTTTTCTGACGATCCACAAAGAGCCTGAAATCAGAATATGGAATAGCGGGACCGCTGCCAGCAGACTTCCTGCACGCAGAGCTTGAAGCATATGGATAAGCTCTTAATACAATACAGAAAGACGACTTCTTGAATGTAAGCAGCCAGGACTAGCTTCACACAGAAGTTCAACACAAGTGTCTAGACTATGAGCAAACTGCCACCAGATATAAATCTGGGGATTTACAGTACAGACGCTTGACAAGTATAGATTTAAGCTGCCCGAATTCCAAACCTGCAGATTTCAGTAAGCATTCACATGCATCAGGTGCAAGAACACAGGTGGTAGCATGTGACACATGAGAAGGGTAAATCCCCCACATACGCCAGAGTCAGCTCTAGTATATCCATAGCTAAATGGGTAATAGTTAATACAAGATTTACTCTCCAGATAGTATCACTCTTCAAGTGAACAAAACCAACCCAAGCCACACTCATGTAAAACACAGTACTGTAAAGACAGTCTCATTTGGAAGATTTTTACAGTTGCTCAGTTTCCTGATAATGATGAATAGCTAAATAATCTTATGTCATATGATCTAATCTTTCTTTAAAGATGGTTTTATCCGAACTTGGGAGAGATTCTTCCTTCTCCTCCATTTATGAAGAACATTAATTTGCAGCTGTGACTTTCAGCGTTTCGCTAGAGTGAAAACCCTTGACTACACAAAAAAGTGTGGCACACACAAAGCAGCAAATGCAGCCCGTAGTAGTGCCTTATCTGCTCTTCTGACTGCAAAACTATTTGTCCATGAGGACAAAAGCAATGAAAGAGTTTAAAGTTAACCATAATAGCTTTCTTTAAAGCAAAATTTGAATTGTAACCAAGACACATAAGAGAATACACTACACACAGTTACATCAGGTACATAAAAGTAATATAACAGATTTGGTTTACATGAGTGCTGAAATTTCTCACAAAAAATATCTAATTAAGGTGACTATTTCAATACGGTGCCTTCATATCTATCTGACTTAAACTGTATTTCTGAATAGAAATAGCTCGGTAAACAGATTAAACAAGTATATTCAGCTGCTTACTAAATAACATTCATTAACTCACTTCAAAAATTTGTGTATGCATCCACCAACTTCAGTGCTCATCTCCGTTTCCGAAGACCAAAACTACAGCAGCACAACATGGAAAACCACCTCAGTGCAAAAACTACGAATGCATTCAGGAGACTTAGCCAAAGTCTTTTTTGATAAGCTTTGTTAGGTAGTCTTATGGACACTGACAAGAGGCAGAAGCAGTAAAAAAAAAAAAAAATCCACAAAGAGTCCGATGCAAAGCTTATCTACTTGATGAGGACCGCTGCAGTTGTAGCTATGCCGGGGGGGAGAGGTTGGCAGAGTCCCCTAGCAGAGGGACAATGTATGCTGACATAAGAGCAGCTACATCATCTACCCAAATAACTTGGGAACGAACAACAGAAGCCCTCTGTGAAAACCTATCTGTGTCTGCACATGAATTTTGTCCACACTGATACACAGTATTTTCAGGGTCTGAGCAAGTCTGGAATAAGAATCCAGATCTTAAAAAAAAAGTCACAAATTCCCAATTCCCTCCAAATTTCCCTTGCTCTGTGTGGATGCAAGCATGGATGCAAATGCCATGGAAATTCTTTAATTTTCATTTTGGATGCTTTACAGAGCTTTGCTCTTTTCCTGTTTGCCTGTATTTATACTATTGACCAGTGTTTTTATTCAGAATAAACTCTGAGAAATTAATTTGTTCATATTTTAAGTTCCAAATTTTTCAAGATCCTTTTGAGTCTAATCCTTTCTTCCTATTCCTGCAACCCCTTGAAAGCTGCTGTCATCCACCGGTTCTACTAGTACACTCGCAATTCTGTCTTCCAGGTTACCAAGCAACATGCGAACCAGTTTTGCATCTGCTTTACAGCGGTTCTGATTATGCTATGTCTAACTTTTTAGACAAAAACATCACAGGCCACCATACCAAAAGTGTTACTAAAAGCAAGACAGACATTTTCACCTAGTTACAAAGGTAACTTCCCATCTTCTTAAGCAGTTAGCAGTGATTTGTTCAAGACTAGTTAGTAGTGCCAAAGGATGAAGAACTGAAATCTTTCAGTTCTCATTCAGCAAAGTCAAAATCAAATCAACAGACCCCTCTGTTATTCATTCCTTTAAAATAATTCCTCAGTTTCAACCATGCACGTACTAACCAAGCTAAGGCTTACATAATACCAAAAAAGCCAGCTTTTTTTAGTGCCTAGAAGATGGTCTAGCAAGCATCACAGCCCATATTCCCCTGACTTACTCCCCTCACACTTTCGTTCAGATGCTAGCAACTAAACCTCAGCTAAGACCCCCATGACTGAAAATACTTCTCAAGTTTGCAAAAATAAATACTTGCATCTCTTTCTCTTTAGAAACATACACTAATTTAGAACTACACCATTTGGCTTGTGATCACAACTTGTAACTGGCAAGAACTCCCACTGTTATTACTTTTTGGGATAACTACTACCCACATAGTGCCAGATGGTATATTCCACCTCTGCTGAGGAGGTGTAGGAGCACTGCCTGCTGTCAGCATTGCATTTTCTTTATTTTATTTTTTTAAAATCAAGACACATAATATTACCAGTCTAAAGAGAAAGCTGGTGGGAATATATAGCTCCATTACAGCTTAAGCCTTCAAACAATATTCCTTTCTTTAATGGTGCCTATTACACTAAATCCCCACTCCTGAAGACGAAAAAGCAAGGGATGTTTTGACACACGCCCAAGTATTAACCAAAGGCTGGGGCCAATGGAAAGCTGCTCACAAAGATTTCAAGCAGACACTCATGTTCTAACTGTGAAGCTGAGTATCTCATACTAATAACTGTGTGAAACAGCAGAAAATTGAGTTGGAGTCCTCTAATCAAATCTTACATTGAAAATAGTAAAAATTACTTTAGTAAGAAGAAAAAATCCCCATTAAATTAGCAAACGAGAGATATCTCCCTTCATAAAATATAAATTAGTTATTAAACTAAGATTATTTAGAAATACAAAAGCTGCTAGAAAAGGTAATAAGCATTAGACCCCAACTTAAGCAACTACAGGAAGCAGCAGATTAAGCAACATACAGCTATATGCACAGAATAACTGCCTGAACCCATACCATTTTGCAAATATCCATAAAAATAAAGTCACGTGAAGGACAACATAGCCTGCAAGCTTGGGGCAAGCCAGCAAAACCCACAAGCAAAAACACTTATTTGGATCACTCAAATCACTATATCCACACACAGTTGCACCCTCCACAGGCTCCGTTTTACACCTGTCATAGAAGTTCGAGGTACGCACTTCCTTTTGGCTCTGTCCTCCAAGCATCACATACTTCTAAAAAAATCTATCCTCATGATATTCTACTTGGTTTTCTCTCTCTGTGAACCCTTCCATAGCCTATTTCATAAAATCTCTGGAGGATAGAAAGTTGTTTATCTGTTTGTCCACTAATCTCCCCTTTACTGAAGACTTTCTTCTGCAGCACTCAGAAGGAACAGCCTGCCTAAGCCTATCCCAATTATCTGCTCAGCGACTGACCCCTTATGTTCACAGACGTGTGCTAACCACTGAGAAGAGAGGCAAGACATGAAACTAAAAATCTGCATGCTATTAAGGGAGCCTAGAGAAAGAAGAGAGGACGGGGGCTTAGGCCTGAAAGGACATGACTCGATGATCTTAAAGGTCTTTTCCAACTTAAATGATTCTCTGATTCTATGACTATTTTGACCAACTTCTTTCAAGCTACAAACCCCATGCTGCCATCCCCCTAGGAACTACAGAATGTGTAGGCCTCCTCGCTAACATCTTTCAGCATTAAAAACACGTACCTCATTTCTACAGAAGTGCTATGTAGCTTCATCTTCTAGTTACTAGGCCTCTTCAAATCCTTATCTGAAACATTAAGAGCATCCTACTACCAAAAATAGTTTCTTGACACAGAATAATCCCCACAGGACAGAATGGGAGACAAGGCAAAAGGTAAAATCATCTGTTCTTAAAGAGGTAAATAAAAGGACCGACAACAGGACAGATGCACACTTCATTGTTCATTGCACTCTGGGTGCATATTGTTCCTTTACTTTCTAATATTTCTTCATTAAAAATACTAACTTTATGGGATCCCAACCCAAGAAGAGATAATAGCCACAGCTCATTTTTATTGATGGAAAAAGGCATCACCAGAATCTGCTGTGCCAGACTGGTAGGACAAAACAGGACTGTTAACTCCACCTGACCGGCACCACCAGTAAATAATTCCAGGGCAGGAACACCAGGAGGAAGGCAGTAAAACAAGATTATTCTTTTTACCTTACACCCAGACATCTGGTTCAGCACAGCTGAGAGACCAGCAGCTTTCAGCAGGGGATGAAGATAGCAGGAATGAACAGCTGGGTGACGGCACAGACAGGTAAAACTTCTTCAAAGAGCTATAAAAGCTAAGCCTTTTTTTTTTTGTTTGCTTCCCTAGAACAATAAAACCAATAAACCAGTTTCCATTTAACAACTGCAGAAAGAATCTAAATCGTCTAACATTTATACCTCTAGACACATGACCAGGAAGCTACTCAATTCACATTTGTGTCTCCGTGCAGTCTTCTCCCAGTTTTCCTTGCATTTTTTCCTCGACATCATTGGAAATAATATTTCACAAACTCAGACAGAAGCAGCTCACTAAAAATGCTAAGCATGGCATGAGAGCCCCTAAGTACGGCTTACCAATATTTAAGCCAACCATTAAAACACTGACCACAGGATCTAGCTCAATCAGCTTAATACTCTGCAATTCGAGGATGGAAATTTCACCTGCAAGAACTTCAGATTACCATCAAGGTGACTGGCAGTGAACAGAAGAGACCATAATTGTTTCCAGGTTAAGGATATTAAGACACTTTCAAGAGTTATCAGTTAATGCTTTACAGCAATTGGAATCAATGTACAACTGCCTTCTGGAACCGCAAACTATAAATATTCATACTCCCATTCTGAAAAGATATTTTACATTGCCTTTAATTTTGATACTTTTCATATGCACTGATGGTTTCTCTTTTTCAAACATGTTCACCAAGTTTCTCATCCAAACTGAGAAGGAAACCCAAATTTTTAAGACACTCAGCTGAAAAGAACATGTAAAAAAGGGGGGAACCATTCACACATAGGCAAACCTCACTTAAGACATCTAAAAAATATAAACTGCAGCAGTGATGTTTCCTATTGACTGCTTTATAAAAACATTTTACTTAAATAATCTGAACACAGAAAAATAGTAGCAATCTGCCAAAATACTATTCTATCTGCCCTGGAAATCCTACAGGCGTGAAGGGGAAAATGAAATAGACATCCAAAATATCTAAAAAGTAAGTAAGTAAATAGGAAGATCCCCTACCATAAAATACAAATTAACCAACTCTTTTCTCACACTAATAGCAAATTCCCAGTGTGACTTATATTGCAAATAAGAATTCACCTACCCATAACACTTTGTTCATTAATGAGATCACTACAAATCTCAAATTTGAGATCACTACAATTCAACCATAATTAGCAATTAAAGCTGATGTAAGTGAAAGTTAGACAATAGCATATTCACCATTAAAGTGAGCAACTTGGAGAAAAAAAACACACATTTACCCTGTTCACTGATATTTAGGAACTTTACCTCAACTGCTCCGTCAACCTATTCCAATGTTTAATCTTAACAATAACCCCTACAGATCAGGCTAAAAGATGCAGTTCAACCATTCAGCTGAGTTTCATTAGTGAGGTATTTATACAAGCTTCAGGTTTTAAGTATTACGCAACGAAAGTCTGCAAAGTGTCACTGATCTCTGAAAACCAAGTCACCTCTTTCAATGGGAAAAGACCGGAAGATATGGAAAACAGGATGGAAAGACAAACAACTCATCATGACAATCAAATCTCTGCTGTCTTACATGCAACCTACTCAGATTAAAACTCTTGAGGAAAGACAAGCAAGAAAGCCTGCTGCCATCCTTCCAAGCTTTGGGAAGGCTTGGACAGTGGAAGATCTGCATTCGCTATTTGCATACACTTACAGCTCAGCACAGGAACAAACGCAGCTTTGAGCTTTCTCTGCTTTGATCAGCATAATAAGGCCAGAAACGCTAATCAGATGACTTTTCAGTAACTTATGTGAAACGAGGCAACATGAATGGAACTGCTTGTGGTGCAAGAAAGAATAATTCATACATGCCAGGATCTTCACTTTGGCCATACACCACGTACTTTATTCTTTCTCATTAAGTACAACCAAACAACTAATGAGCAACAAGTTGCTCCAAGACTTAGAAATGATGAGTATGAAAGATTTCCAACAAC
Source organism: Ibidorhyncha struthersii (assembly GCA_013398815.1). Classification (NCBI taxonomy): domain Eukaryota; kingdom Metazoa; phylum Chordata; class Aves; order Charadriiformes; family Charadriidae; genus Ibidorhyncha; species Ibidorhyncha struthersii. The sequence continues at coordinate 84,836 of VZSZ01003262.1, read as the reverse complement.
AAACCACTCCCCAGCCAAACAGAAAAATTAACAGCAACTCCAGCCTTCATACTACAGAGCTCTCAGTCTGCTCTGGAAGATATTCCTTCAGTCACCAATATGTTCTTTTCATAAAGGACAAATAAATAACAAATACTGGTAATAGCTGAAATGTCAACATGCATGATTCATCACCCTCCTCATCAGTTATGCCAGTTCAAAAGAGAACACCACTCTAACAGATTATTTCCCTACCCATTAGCTCATACAACATCATTCCTCATCAGCATGAGGGCCCCAGCTCAAGGCGGCGGCGGCATGTGGAGACTTGTCTGCATAGGAATAGTAACATGAACTCACCAGGATTCTTCATGTTCCTGAAGTATCTATGTGTGCCTTTGCCAAATTGGCTCTTAAGGATTACTACCCAAGGTTACTTCTTCGGTAAAGCTAAACAACTCTCATCTTCACAAAGCAATGGGGTTGGTGGGAGGGAAAGGAAACAACAAAAAAAGCCACTCTCAAATTTTAAATTAAAAAAAAAGCAACACTTTTAGCAAATAAGGCCTCCACTCAGAGTAAGAAAAAGCTTTACCAAAAAAAAATTCTAAAAATGACTGAGCAAGCAAAACTTTGACCAAGGTTTGCTTTAAGCAGAATACATACAAACCCAACTATTACATGTACTTTATAAACACCATGAATAAGTAATGATTCCTTTGAAATCAAACAATCATGCAATGTGGCACAAAACCAAATCTGAGTCAAAAAAGCATACTATACATTTTATGTTATATCATTACTAATTAACATTCTCTTAAATTAAAGAGTGTTTTTCAGGATGGAGTTTCTCACACCACAGTATAAATTATTTGACACATTTTGGAAAGACAGGCAATAAATGCTGCCCAGAAAGAAAACGAGACTAGTCAGGGAACTCTATGGATTATTCAAAGACTTCTTTTCCTGAAGATCTGAAACACCACAGTTGCATCACCACAGCTCACAAAATATACAGCATTTTTATTCAAAATCCAGTATAAGTAATTTCTGCTCTCTCATGAAAATCCCACAGCCAATTCCACATGCGGACAACAACCTAAATTCCTCTCCAGTTTGTCCATCACCCTCATCATTAAAGTAGATCCTTTTGTCACAGATCATTTAAGTAGAATCTCAATAAATTGAACTGGATGGGGCGGCTTCACATGGGACAATTTCAAGACTGGGCTCTAAATGGCCAGCTTCTCCCTTCTTAATAAGTACACAAAACAAGCCACTATCTTCTCTCATTAATGTAGGGTATGTATTTAAAGTAATTACTTTTTAAATGAATGTAAATCAAACAACTGCATTTTAGCCCTATAAAATAATGGGACCGGAATAATTCCAAGTAACATAACTAGAATTTGTTTTTTAAAGCTCATAAAATCCAATTGGCAAATAAACCAGAGATGAATGATCTAGTTCGCTCCACTGCTGCAAATATTTGCAGATGCAGTGAGCTTTAAACGCTAATTTATCTCCAATTAATGCAACAGGCACACTCTCCACCTTGAAGTTAAAACGAACATGCTATTCCAAGATGAAGGCTTCAAACTGTAAGTCAGAAACAACCAGCAGGCTCAGTTCTGATCTCACTGGAGACCCACGGTAACCTCCCATGGACCTCACTGGTAACACCACAAGGTCCTGTATGACCCACAGCAGTTGCATGTTCTACAGATGCTGAAAAATGTTCCTAGAGGTTGGCACATATTTATTATACTGGAAGCAAAGTGCAAGACAACCTGAAATTACTGATGAGGCTGATCACAAGGATTATAATCAATGACATATGTAAGGCTGCAAGTAGTCTTTGTGCAGTACCAACCATAAATAAAACATACACTTGCGGAACAGCACTCCCTGTACATCGAAAGGTACCATTTGCAGAGACATTTCTAAGTCTTCATGCAAGTACTCCAGGCATGAGTTCCCAACTGGCACCAACCATGCAAAGAGCTCACCGCTGCCATGAGGGACAGATCCAGCCGCTCTATTTCACACTCCTGCATCCTCCCCCTGTCACCCTCGTGTTCAACAGGTCAAGTTCAGTTTATTGATCCAGCTAGAAAGGAACTCTGCAAAAATAAGTAGTTTTCATTCACCCAGCAGCTGCTCAAGCATTTAGCTCGGTAGTAGAGAAGGCTACAATGCCATGCCACTGCGGGTGGGAGAACAGGGACAAGAGGTCACTGATTTTGCACCAATTCTTAAAATGGGCCTAATCTCATCAAGAAACTACCCTCAGAGCAATCTGCTTGTCTGGATGTCAAATTGTTATCATTCTGCTCTAAAGAAAATTCATAGTCAGAAGATTAAAGAAAAAGAATCAGTGTGTATACCCACAGCTTTATACATCAAAAAGACACGAAATCAGGGTTTGCTTTGGTTTTTTACAAACTTGTAAAGCAAAAGATTATTTTTTTTATTTCACAACTTTGAATTACAGGTGTTACTAGCCTCTCAGTTGATGACAAATTCAACCACTGCTAGAAAAGGTAAACTTAAATAAAATGTAAGGAGGAACACAATCTTTTTTTTTTTTTTTTTTTTTTTAAAAAAAAGGGGGGGAGAAAAACCCATGCACAAAGTTGGGAGGGTTGCAGGTTACATTTTTCTCTTTTAATATACCAATGGGTTGGTTTAGAGTTTTCTGGCTGCCTTCTTAACGTTTTCCTTTTGCTACCTAATAAAACACTAAGATATACTATTACCAATTTTAACAAGCATCCTGAAATTAAAGAAAATGTAGGATTCTATACTAATGAAACTTAAACATGTCACAGGCAAACCAAAGAAGGCCTCGCAGATAAAGTGTTCTTCTGGAAATATACGTATATAAATCAAAACCTGCAGAACTCAGTGTACAGAGTGCATAATACTGTACGTGATGCACAACTGGGCCTTACACAGTTTGCATTTATGGACATTAATATTAATAAATGAGAATTTACAAGCAGAAAGTTAGGCAAGCTTGTCTGTAATACTGCATTTAAAAATTAATCTTTTAAAAATTCACTGCACATAACAGATATGCTCATGGATTTCTCAACATCAACACATACACCACTTGTATTCTAAAGGTTTAATTGAAAGTCAATTTAGTATACGTAACCTGAAATGTTTATAGGTAATTGTTAGGTACCTTAGAAGACACATTTTTGTTCACAATATGTATTTCAATTTAAAAAAAAACACAAGCTCACATAGGATCATGGGAAAAACAATGGAAAAGACAGATGAGAAGACGACAGGAATTGCTACAACGCAATCAATATTGATAAGGATTTTATTCTACAAAATCATATTCGTCATCCAGTTACACTAAATATGTAACCAGTAATTCACATTGTAATTACAAGCCTAAATCTGTATGCGAGTATGCTTCAATATTCTATGACCACAGTCCAGATGCAAACAGGATACGGCCTGACCTCTCCTCTCCACTCAAATGAAATTGGTGGTAAGTTGGGAGTACACACAGTCTTTCGCATGTATGATGCACTTAGCAAGAGTTACTACAAAAAAGAAGCACAACTTGTTAAGTAGTTTGTTTATTTTTCAGAAGCCCCAGAATTGTAATGGCCACAGACCTCAAACGGTTTAAGACGGTCTTTGCCAAAGCACTACTGCTTCCCCCCACCCCCCGCAATAGTTTGTTCACAGAGCCAAAAAAATGGGAGTTTGATTATGGCAAGTTGCAATACATTGTACTTTCATAATTCGACTGCACGTTCATCATACATTTTCTAGATAAGCATACCTCTACACAAAGTATCCATGATCTAAGGCGTCTCTCACCACTCCAGCAAGAAAGCCTCATGCGACTGTCGCCAGCAAATTCTCTTCAATATGTTCTCACCAAAAGGCACTTATATCACTAGCTCCTTTTTTTCCTCTTTAATTCACATATTAGGAATGGAAGTTTTCAGTTGCAGGTTTTTATTTAAGTTTTGAGGATTAAATAAGAAAGAGAGACAACACCCAACCTTTAGCATTTTGAAGAAATCATTCCAAGCTCCAACCTGAGAAATACTGCAAGCAGGGTTTCATGGCCATGTTGTTGTTCTTCTACGGCACGTTTGCTGTATTTCTTCTCGTTCTCCTCCCAACTCAACACTAATTTGCCTTCATTCAGTATACTGTAGCTATGCTACATTCCCCAGCAGCACTAATTAACCCTCACTATTTGATTTCTCCAAATATTTCATCTTCCTTACGCTATTTTCACCTGCATAAAAAGCCTAAAATTCACATCGATGCATCCTTCCCTAAACCAGCTCACTAACATACGCTCCTGAACTTCCCAACACAAACAGGGATGAGGATCTGCCTTTTCCTTGCAAAACGTACACCCAAGAGAAGCTGCCTGCCTCATCATCTCATTTCTTTTCTACATTTTAGCCCCCAACAGCCAACCCACGCCCGTAACTGTGTGTCATTAGACTCCTCACTCCTTACTCACCCTATGGGAGGAATAAGGGATGTTTAACCCGTGTTTTCCCCCAAAAGCAGCAGGGCGGTGCGTGTGCGCCTCACGTGCAGGCTACCTGCCGCACAGCCCCTCTAAACACGGGGCCATTCTGCAACAAAAATGCCTTCTTGTACCCACCCTTAAAGGGACGGCTCTCAGTTCCGCAGCACGCGATTTGCGCACCGAATAGTCACTTACCTTGCAAGACTGCACGCCGCTCTCTTAAAATTAAAAAAAAAAAATATATATATATATATAGGCGATTTCC
>VZSZ01003262.1:47063-78971 GCA_013398815.1 Ibidorhyncha struthersii | reverse complement strand
GCCCCTCCTGTGAGGGGGGAGCGCTGAGGCGGCGCGAGCGCCGCCTGTGAGGGGGGAAGGCGGTGGCGGCGGCGGCCCCTTCTGTGAGGGGAGGCGGCGGCGGCGCGGACCTGCCCGGTGAGGGGCGGCGGCGGGCGCGGGCCCCCGCTGTGAGGGAGCCGCTCCTCGCTGCCCGAGAGGAGGGACCCGACCCGCGGGCGGCTCCGCGGGGTGGGCAGCGCTGCGGGGAACCAGACCTCGAGCGGCTGCGGCGTCCGTCAGCGCCTCCAGCGGGGCCGAGGCGTTGGGACGGCTGAACCTGTCCCTGCAGGTAGCGCTGGGGAGGGAGCGGGGCCCGGCGGGGCCGGGACAAGGCGTGGGGCGACCGGAGCGACCGGCCCCAGCGCCAGGGATCTGCCCTCCGTGTGGGCACACCGCTCTGTGGTGGAAACACCCCCGCCGCCTTCCACTAGGGTTTGGGATTTTTTTAAAAAAAAAAAGAAAAAAAGGGAGACTTCTGGGAATAATACCTGAAAAAGCAAAACGTTTCACTCATCCTCCCCTGCAAGAGATCAGGCAGGCGGCTGGAGACCGGGTGCCAGAAGGAGGAGACATGAAGAGAAAGCTGTATTACCTGTTAAAGCTAATATAAACATTTATTTAGATTACCTAAATAGCTTAAGATACACATTGCAACTACCAATCCAGTCAGCATATCAGCACCGCTTAACTGTCTGCTGTGGATGAAGTAGAATAGTGACATCTGGTTTTCTCATCAACCTAAAAATCAATGTTATTTTTGCACAAAAAAAAGTACCTATTAAACAGAATTTGGGGTTTATCTGGTTATTTCCCTTTAAGAGGACTAATATTTAGGTCTTCCTCAACAAAAGAATCTTTTTAGTCCAGTACAAAATGTTCCCTTTAATTAAATTAATTAAAAGCATCTACACTCCCTTGGGATGGATGCCTTGTTAAACCTTCTGGGTGCAGATGACTTGCCTCCATCAAACCCTGGAATGGTGAGGAGTTTTACATCACATCTGCCCACAGTGCCAAATTAATGACCAAATAAATTAAGCAACAGGGTAATCTTCAGTTGTGAGTCAAGAAAATTACTTGTACCAAAAATAAATTGCAATAGAAAGAATCCTACCTAGGAAGTGTTAATAAAAATTGGAGGTAGCTCTGTTTTGGGGTTTTTTTTTTTGTGTATTTGTTAGCAGAGTTGATAAATGAGATGCCAAGTTTCAGGAATTAAGCTTGGATCAGAGTGAGTGAGTATATGTCATCTATATAATCTGTCACTGCAGTCCTCGGGTTTGGCTTCCATAGGAGAGTGGCATCACATAAAACAGTGCAACAAGCACTTAAAAAGGAAAAAAAAACAGTAGGGAAATCTTCCAGAAATATTTTCATCTAAATCTGTAGCCTCCTGTCTCTTTCATTACTTCCAGCAGAAGTGATTTCTGTAATTGCTTATCTTCTGTTGCCCTTTAGTCTTTTTAAACCACACATACTAGAGGGGAACACATAGCCAGAATAGTTCCCATTTATCCTTCAGCAAGTTATTAGCATAGGAAATCACTGACTCTGTGCATAGTTACAGTACCAAGGAGGAATAATAGTTCCACCTACAAGAAAATATTCTCAGAACTGATGTCAGCTGCTTCATATGTGTACCCATATCATTCCTAAGAAAGCAGATTTCAAGACATAGGTTTGTGAAAGAGAGGGAGGATCTGACGCTTCCAGTACAGAGCTGAGAAGTCAAAGGGAATGAGATAACGGCAGAAGACCGGCTTCCGAATAGGAAGAGAGGACCTGCAGCGTCTAAACATTGTCTTTTATGTGCAGTCCAGAACCTGCGTTAGTCACCCGTGCGACAAGCGGAGCAATGGCGCAGGGGCCGCTCCCCACCCTGCCTTATTTGGCCATGGCCAACAGCGGCTGCTTCAGCACAGACAGGCGCGTACGAAAGGTTCCCCGCAGTAGAAGGGCTCCCCCAAGTCCTGCGGCAGCCGACATCATCTGTGGTTTTGGGACCTCCTGAGGCACACACGATTCCTAAGCCTTTAACACTCCACGGGCAGGCTCTGTGCACAGGATACCAGTAAAAGCTGGGAGCCTGCTGCGTGAGAACCCAACAGGCAAGGGACAACTTGGGTTTGAAGTCTCTGAGGCGGAGGAGAGGACTGGAAAGAAAGCATCCTTGTTCTCCACTGATGACAGCCTCCCCTGCCTTCTGCAAGGAGCCAGATCCTGCTGGAACATAAGGGGTGTGCTCTGAAAATGCCGTCTGGGGGACACAGGCACGCTTAGTTCCTGGATCCCGGCTGTTCAGGCTTCCATACAAATAAAGCACGAAAACCACCCAGACATATAAGACTGGGTTGGTTTGTGCCTATGCAGAAGCGCAACTATAGGTATTTCAGGAATATCAACACAAATCACTTACGGCATATAGAATATTCAAAGATTAGCTAAGAGTTGAGGGGGGAGCTCTCAGGATCACCATTCCTGACTTTGGTCCAGAAATCCAATCCAAGTTCCACTTTGGTCACATCCACACCTTGTTACATCTCGCCCCTTAGCTCTCTAACCCCACGTTCAAACATCTCTCTGGTGAACTAGGGAGCCAAAACATTCACATCAAACCTCAATCAACTCTTTATGTTTTGTGTTTGCACTGCAAGCTGACATGAAGTTTGCACAACAGCAAAGAAAAAATTTGGCTGTAATAAACAAGATGTTGTCTCTTAAATAACCAGAATCCCTACAGGACGACATAAAAACACTCGGTCTTTTAAATCATATATACCATCAGATCCTAGATGGATTCTATTAAGTGCAACCATATAAAAAATAAATATTGCTTACAAGATTTGTTATCTAAGAAATATATGCCTGTGGAGAAAATATTCTAGTATAATCCTGTAAATGTGAGATACTAATTTTCTTCACACTTCAGCAGTCTAAAAGAACACAGGGTCTGCCATCCCTTCAGTAACTAATGAAAGGCATATCTATTTGTGTAGCCTGGGGAGTTCTGAAATAGATTTGTTTTTTTGCAGAGGGAGAGGGAGATTTCTGTTTTGCTGGCTGTTTCATTTTAATTTTTTGCAATTTTTGGCAAGAGCACCTTGAGCTGTGGGTAACTGGCTCTAGTTTGTCTAAATCTGAACGCGTGCTTTACGATCCTTCTACCACCAGGGCTGCATTTTAACGCCAGCATTACCCTTCATCTGAACAACGGCTGAAATTGGGGTGTGTAAAAAAAGCTTCAGAGAAGAAATGAGTTACAGGATAAGTAAAAACAGCTTTATTTTCCTGTATACACCTGTTTTGGAGCTAGATGAGCAGGCAATATAAAAGGAACTGCCTTTTGGGAGTCTCAGAATTAATACCCAGGTTCTAGTTCTTTCACTGATTGAAGCCAACAGAGACAAAACTTTTTCTTCTTGCAGAGCTCTGTCTCCTCAGAAATCTGTATAACCAAACCCCCAAACTCCCTTTGACACTGAGAAAAAGAATGTTAAAGGCTATGTAGAAACAAAGGGCCGGTGACATATGCCACAGCATATTAAACCTACATCAAACGCTACTGCCTGTAACAGGAAGCAAGGCACAGCCATTCCCATTTCCCTCTGCAGCACATGGAAGTACAGAAAAAAAGCCACAGTCTTAGATGAAGTTAAAAGGTGTTTGGCCAAGAGATGATGAGCCTTGCACCGAAGGTCTGTCAGAACGGGAGATTACTGACCTCCAGAATGACTTAATTCTGTGTGATCAGAGACCCTTTGCAGAAGGTCTTGCCCACTCTCCTCAAGAAATTTTCAGCAAGAACAATAGTGCAACAAATGACATTGTGCAAGAAGGGTGTCAGACAAGATGTCAGACCGTCGTTTGGGTAGCAGTGAGCAAAAAGTGCTTCTAAGAAGGATGATCATGTCCCCTGTCTAGCCAGTGTTTCCTCCTACCCTAAAACTTTTCAAAGACTGCCTGATGCTTTCTCATGTTTTCTTTTTCAAAATAGGTAGCTGAGTGACAGTCCTTAATCCACCAACCAGATGCACACGCCTCAGTCCAGAATTCTGTGTCTGTTTAACAGAAAACACCCATTATTAAAAGAACATTGTATGTCAAACTATAATTGCAATTTTGAAAGAGAGGATGTATTTATGCAGCTCACAATTTGGCAACAATACCAACCTCACCATCTTCCTCTTGAGAGGCACTACAGGAGCTTTCATGATTGCATGCGATCAAGATAACATCTTGACTTAAATAACGCACCTCTGGCACGCCGGGGTACACCTATCAGAGAGCAAACAGCACTCACTTGTAAACAAAGAAAAATCTTCATAATTGTACCTTCTGCATTGTTAGTTACAGAATTAGTATGTTCTTTGTAGACAAAAGGTACCAGAATTTGTGTATGTGCTAGACCAAACTAGAATAGCAGCTTTTGGTATTTCCCCATTCAGTTATGCCAGGACCAACTTAGCTGCGTTTTTAAGAGTTCACAAGATCACTGTTAATGACTGCAGACGCCAATCAGACAAATGTTCACTGGGGGTAGGAAACGCTGCACGCCATTTTCTACAGCCTTGGCACAGCTATTTATAGGCTGCGTTCAGTGGGTACTGTAACAATTTGGGATTACATGTGATGTTTATGGTCCTGAATAAAGATAAAGATACACTGAGAGCAGCCGAAAACTGCATTTCCAGTTTGTCTGTGTCCATTAATTAAAATTCCAGCACATTATCCTTTGTAATTTATGTTCCAGCATTCTGGAAGGATACTATATATGGACTGGTACTTTGCTGTGATGGTCTCAAGACGCAGGCAGGACAAGACTCATTGGCAGACCAACTCGTATAGTTGGGAAAAAAATGAGAAAAGCTTTTCTGGTTTTTAAGCCTTTGCTATTTCTGCAGAGTTCAGACAAAGTTTGCTCTTAAAGGAGCTGCGCACCCCAAAAACTTGCCTCACAGTTCTAATTACTCCAATCGGTTTAAGAAAAGACATTACTTCTACTAATAAATCTTGTCCAAACAGAAATGCTAGAAAAAGATGACCATTTTTTGTGTTATCTTCTGCCTACCTTGCCTGTCCTCTTATCCCCGGAGAGAATAAGCAAGTTAGCCTGTTTAGCCTAAAGAACAGATGACGACACCAACCTTTGTGTATGCATAGGTCAATAGGAAATGCAAGGAACCGTTTGTTCTCTGTGACTGCAGTGAACAGGACAAGGGCTTAAAATGCAGCAAGGATGATTCTGATTGGAAATTAGGACTAATTTTCTAATTGCAAGGATGGTTAAGCATTGAAATGGACTGCGTGCAAAGACTGTGATGTCGCCATCCATGGAGACCTGTAAGAACAGTAAGCATTTGTCGTAAATAAAATTGATACAGTTGGGCCTGATTTGGGCGCTGGGGTAATGGCTTGGAGGTTCCGTGTGAAATCCATAGCAGGCCTATGAAAACAGACGCAACTTAGGAATTGGGGCAGCAGCATTTTGCATGCAGGATGAAGCAAGACACAAGGCCTGCTGCAAATAACTATTTTCTAGATCAGCATGTCCTAAGCTTTTCAGGTACACGGAAAATTATTACCTCTAAAAATTTCTCCCAGATGATCATGAATCTTATCATTAAAACATTTAACTCGTGACACTATAAAGTTGATGTAAATGATGTATGTTCTCTTGTGCATGTGTTGGTAGGTCACTGAAACAATTTGCAGCAGCCGCCTGAGGTATCTGTAAGGAAGATAACATTGCTCACCTTCGCAACCAGACTTGGGAAATCTTCAGAAAAATACCAGTTCTAAAGCAGTGATAAGTATTTTACAAGCCAACAAAATAAGTAAGGCTACTTAAAATAAAACTGCCAGAAGTTTGATATGTTGATTTAATAACCTGTATTTTAAAGAGTACAGTTTTAGTCATTTTTATGAAAGGAAACAGCTTTGGTTCACTCAATTTGTTTCTGTCAAATACACCGTAACTCTTAGCAGTGATGGAATAAATGATATTTAGTGAAACTGCTAAAATAGTCCCATGTATTGCATTAACCCCTAGCAGCGCTAACAGAACATGTCAGATTCTTTTCCAGCAGAGCATGTCTCCTGTGCAACTCATACAATAAATCAGTGTGGATTTTTTTTTATTGCTTGCCTACACCAAAATCCAAAGTGCTGTGTGACAGCACCGGTCTGAGCAGTCATTTTGTTAGCTGAACGGCAACGCTCATGAAGGGGAAACAGCACAGTAACTTGTTCTGGATGTAACAGCACTGAAAGAGTTCCTTCCCTGTATTTCTGGGTTTTAGTTTATGATACTGAACCCACTGAAATCATGCAGGGTTCTCCCACTGTCATCAGTGAGCGAAAGACCTGACTAAACGTTGGTTTGGTTTAGATGGAGCTGATGATCTCAGCTAATATCTAGTAAGCATCCAGGTCCACAAAGTTCCGAGATCCCTCAGCTCCCACTGAAACAAGTTAGTGATAGAAACTGCCACATTTTGCAGAAGTGAATCACAGCAGGAGATGGGGAAATGTCGCCCGTCTGAAAATTGCTCCGAGTCAAACAACCATTAAGAGTGAAGAGGATGCCTCCATCCAGAGTTTAGACACAATAGTTACTGAATTTTGTGTAAGAATATTTTAAAAGCATTATTACTATATCTAGTAGGATCTCCCAACTCTGATACACTATCCCAAGAGGGCATCGTTATCATGAACCACACCAAAGCTCCAAATCCTTTTTTCATGACATTCCTAAACTGTTTGCTCCACCCCGATTCATTTTAGGAAACTGATAAGACAGCTGTGAAAATACACCGCGTAAAGCACTCTCATATTACAAACCAGCTGGCAGAATTTGCACTTTATTTTTCCCCCAAGGGAATAAAGATAGTTGTTTATTCCACTTTTCAAAAGGTACATGAACCAAAATGTAACCTTCTCTTCACTAACCCAACTGGTATTGTTAAGTAGGTGTGTACCGATATAACATTTTGGCTTGCAATAATCAGCGAAGCAGCTGCCCCCGAAACATGTGTGGGCTATCCTCAAGAGATTTTCTTATTATGAAAGGGGGTGTGGATCTTTCCTTTCATGAAAATGCTCATAATTTTCACCATTCCTCTTCAGTGTCTACTGTAACCATTACTGCATTTCTCACTTGACAGCTTCCTGTCATCAGGTGATAGCTACACAGATCTGCAAAGCTTGTGTGTTCACCCAGTGCAGTACTGATAACACTTAGTGCCATTTTTTTTTCCAGAATCGTGTATCTTAAAGGCAAGAACATGATCAAGATGCAGCTTGCTTGGCCTATTATGCTGTGTTCTGTTTGTACACCCTTCCTACAGTCATTCCCAACTGCTCTGTTATTTTACTGAAACTTCTTTCTTACGCTTTCCTGAACCGCTGTTGTGTGCCATCAAGCTGTTGTTGTTTTACACCCTAGAGATGCCCGCGGTTCAGTGACAGATCCCTCTGCTAGAGATGTTAGCACTCTGTGATGCGGCACAGGAATCCAAATCTTCAGGATAAATGACACTATAGACATACTTGAGCTGAATTTACAAAGTGAAAACTGAGGCTTTGATGCTGCAATTCCTTTTTAACGGTTTCCTTACTTCAGTTGATCCCAGCTGCCTGCTAGCAGTGATTACCCCAACCCTTGCCTCTTTCTCATCTCTTGTTTTTGCACTGATACGTAACAGCAGCCCACACATGAGAATCATTTCTTCCCCTTGGGCCAGACGCGATGCCTGCAGCCCAGATCCACAACTGAGAAACAAAGTTTGGTAATAGACTTACAAGTTAACTAGGCAACCCCGGAGAGCTACAGATTGCTTCTGCCACCACCGGACTCGCTGTGTGCATGCTCCTGGCAAAGGATCCCAGGAATACCTCCAAATTATCTTCATTAAAATGCATCCTGGGATGGGCAGGATGGGAAGGGCTCTCTGCCACAGCTTTCAGTCCCTTTCAGTACTATTTTAGCCAGAAGCAAAGCGAGTGAGTGAAATGTTCACCTAAAGTAAATCTATCCCTCAGGATGCAAAAAAATACGGAACGCAGTTTCTACACCACCATGTCGCCTCATAGGGATCCTGAGCAAAGGGCATTTGGGGGCTGGGTACGGAACTGGAAGAGATGTACTAGAGGTGCTCTGCTGCTTTGTCCCTAGGAAGGATTTCCATGTGTAAATCCCTCTGGGAATATTATTGCTTTCCTCAGCATCCCATCCTAGTTGCTGTTGAAATCTACAAAGGATTGTAAGTGAATGGAACCAGCGACAGCGTGGCTGTGTGGATTGTGCCTCTCTGAAGGCTTTCTGTGGGTTTCTCCTCTGGAAGAGGGTAATTTGATGGAACAAACCACTCTGTATGCAACCAATGATTGCCTGAGTGCTCCAGAATGAGCTGAAGCCCAGATAATTCAGAACACCACTTGAGCCCTACAACTCGCGCCTATAGCTTTGTCATGCCACTTTTTCCATTATGAATATCTGTTGTGTAACATCAGATACTTTGCAGTTAATTTTTTTAAGGTAAGTCATATTTGAAGAGAATCAAAAATAAGCAAGAGCTAAAATATCTGCAGTGCTGGGGCTGTGCCAAACACCCACAGATTTTGTACCCTGTACTCAAGTCTTGTCAAGTAGCTCAGCACATCTTTATTCTAATCATTTACTTTCATTTCATGCCTAACAGAGAATTGTCCTGATTACTCAAGCAAAGCACAGCAAGAAAAGTACAAAAAACATTTGGTCGGCTTTGGGCACTTGGTGCTGCTATCAGTACTCTAACCTCCACAACACTCTTACATTGAAGTATTTAAGTACACGTGCAGTGATACATATAGCTCCTGACTCTTCTTCACAAAGCCTTTTAAATAAGTAATCAGATAAATCTAAGCAGAGAGGCGGCAAGAATTGTTAGAGGTTATAGCACGACTTGTACCACTGAGAAAGGCCAATGGTTAGTAACTCTTTCTGGCAACGCAACTCAGTCCGGGATTTTCAACCCACGACCATTTATTGTCATCCTCGTGACCACGGATGTCTAAGTATTGCAGAAGATAACAAAGCAAGTTCTTTTACATGGACAAGCTCTGCATCTACATGGGCAGCATCAGGTTACATGATAAAATGCTCACCTCCACACAAAGAAAGGAGCACAGAGGCAGAGAACCCCTCCAGTGATCTAACCAGAGAAACAGAGCACCAAGACCTGCTCGTCCCAGCGCTACTGGCTGCACCTGGGAAAAGGGAGCTGCAGCAGCCTCGACTATTGGGCTAGTGGATTTGGCAACCCCATAACGGGCACCAGCCTCTACAGATGGGTCCACACAGCAGTCTACTTACATTTCTCAAGGGACCAGCACCACCACTGGAACATTTTTGAAGTCTTTATAAAGAATTAAAAAATCATTGCTCTAATCAGAATGGGTACAGAGTATGAGAAGACCCTGTCTAATGAAATAAGGTTTTCAGGAAACTTAAACATTAACAAATGCTTGTGTGTTGTGAGGAACTGAAGTCACTACTTTATTCATATTATTAAAAAAAAAAAAAGTGATTCACCAGTAATCTGCATGCCATTTTCAAGCACATAAAAGAAAAAAAAACGAAAACCACGGAGCTCCAACACAGTGCTGTGATCAAGGATGATCATGGTACCTATGACAAGTGTTGCTATACTGGATGTTCTGAAGACATTTGAGAGTAAGTACTCTGGCAGAGCCAGGACAGTAGTTTGAAGGGGGGAAAGGAAAAGAAAGGGAGGAAAAAAGAAGATGGCAAAAGAAAAAGAAAAAAAAAAAGTGGCAACCCCCCCCTCAAACACCATAAACAATGACAACACTATTCGATAGCTCTCACCGCAGCCATAGCCGTGGGGACACCCGCTATTGTATCAGTTGGACCTGATACAGCTGAAGTTGGGTTTTTTCCTAGGAACTTCTTAATAATCTCTCTGCTGCAATAAAACACTCTTAAACTCATGACAATATGGTAATGCAATACCCTTTATACAATGCCTTCAATGCACGGTGGCATAAGTGCCTTTGCCCAAAGATATCATCATAAGCTAAAGGAAAGAGATTGGCTGCTCTGTCTAGAAAGAGTGAATTCATGCCAGCCAGGTTTTCTCCTCTCCTGTGAAAGGGCATACTGCAAACTGCTTCCCTCAAGGAGGCTCTGCAAGTGGAGTTGCTGTTTGTATCCACTCCAATTTGGAATTAAGAATGTTTCTATACTCACCATAGCAGAAGGTCATCATATTTCTTCCACCTTTTTTTGGTGCAAATATCAAACTCAACAACAGCCCTCCACAAGAAACATCAGTCAACTTCTTGCCTCAATTCATTTCTTTCTTTTATAAATTTGTACTGTTGAATAATTCTTCCTATTTAAGAAATACTTTAGAAGCAGATTTAGGGGGACAGACTTAAATCTTTTAAGGAGAAAGTCTTTTAAGAAAGAAAGAATTAGCTAGTGAAGGCAGTACAGCCCAAACTATAGCAACAACACAGATACAGAGGAGAAACCAACATTTTCAGAACTGCTCAGTCTTTACCTTTTTAGCTAATGTCAACACAGTACGTAGATTCTTTTTCCCCCCAGAGGTAAGAACAAATCTTGAGAACATAGGTGGAAGAGCAGGAGGGTATGGAGATCTGTAAGGTAGGACTAACACACATACACTCTACAGGTTTATAAAGACAGACCACATGCACACAGTATTATCAAGAGTTTGCTTTGATTTTAAAGCCCGTAGGACACTAGGACACTTCTCCCAGAGATATAAAAATGCTTCTCCCACAGCATTCTGGCCTCAAATTTAAGAGGTATTTTTCAAATAGGACTTGAATACTGAGAATCACAGTAAAGGACATGAGAAAACAACAGGGCATAGCACAGACGCAACAAAGTTAGGCAGAACACGAGACACGGTAAAAGTGAGTTTTAAGCACACAGAGATGAAAATAATCCAAGGGAACAATTCCTCTTCCACCAAGGAACATCCTTGTATACAAAATGAAAAGATAACCTCTTTTCTTTGAGACTTGCAGAATAAAGACACTTCCTTGACCAGGTGATCAACGTGCGAAGAGAGAATAAACGTAATTTCTTCATCGGGAGTTCAGACAAGAAACACCCCTGACTAGTTTATTCCAGTCAGAACCAGGAGAAAGATGGTAAAAAAGCAGCCTGTTTTTCCTGTACATTCACTTTGCCCACAATCCGAATTATGCTGACTTTTACAGGAACGGAGATCATTCATTCACACTCCTCTGTTGAATGAAAAACAGCCACCAGGCCACTGGTATCAAGGAGAGGCCATCTGTC
This sequence comes from Ibidorhyncha struthersii, assembly GCA_013398815.1. NCBI lineage: Eukaryota > Metazoa > Chordata > Aves > Charadriiformes > Charadriidae > Ibidorhyncha > Ibidorhyncha struthersii. The sequence continues at coordinate 67,612 of VZSZ01003262.1, read as the reverse complement.
CGATTTGTTACTTCCAGCACCCATGATTAGGATGCACAGGGAGTGTTGACTGTACCAAACCAAAGAACACTACAAAAATACGGTCAGCTCGAAGGCGGAGTCTGGAACAAGGGGAAAGGCAAGACCGAGGCAAGGTCAAACAGGAAATTTATAAACTACCCGTGTTCGGGAAACACTGAGGACTCCTGTTACTCCAGAGCAGCAGGACTGGTGGCTGATAAAGGTCACCCTGAATGGGTCATGACGAGTTTTTACGTTCAGATATCTGAGAGTATAACCCCACTGTAACACTAATGCTCTTCTATGGACAGTACTTGAAGTTTGTCTCTATCCTCTTAGGCTGTCTACCCTCAGACAATAATTTCCAGGAGAGGTGGCTCACATTCCAATATTGAGTTAATGATTGATTCTAAGTGTTCCTCAGGTCCTATTGTTAATAAACCTGCAAAAGAGTGTGACCTAGAAGGCAAAAGTAACCTTGTAGTCCAGATTTTGGATCAACAGCTTCAGGATTTGTGTCCTGAAAAAGTCTGGGTGTGGAAGATTAAAAGTTAAATCAAAGGTGAGAACAATTAACTTGAGAGGAAAAAAAAAAAAAAATCCCCAAATCAAAGCATTTGAGAACTTAAAGTTAAGGTAGTCCCAAAAGGAAGAAGCCTGAAATAGTGCTTAAGAATTCAGATTTGAGCAGGCACTACAATATTCCTATAGAGAATAAACCGTGATTTCAATATACCCTCGTAGAGCATTATCTCTGTTTTGTGCTTTGTTCCTTACATATGGGTAATAAATAGAGATTCCTTGTAGCTTGGTGAGATGATTTGATCAAGGCTGAATTTATTAGACTAGGAAAAGTAAGCAAATGTAAAAAAAATACCTCAGAGTCCACATGACTCTGATGGGAAACAGTCATTTGTCAAGGCAGCAGGATGATTTTTTCTTTGTCGGAGGAGGACAGTGAGACCCTGGCAGGAGATCCAGGGAGCCCAAGCTGGATTTATGGGAGAGAGAAGGTTCACCGAGAGGGAGGCATGGCCAATTTTTGCTGGAGTTTAAAATATTTTTTCAATTACTCCTTTCAGCATAAGGCAGATAATTCTTACACCTTGGGGAAAAGGGACTATCTAAATTAATGGCTGGGTATCAGAATTTCTGGAAACCCACAGAGCAGGGCACAGTACGTGCTGGGCCCAAACTAACACAGAAAAGAAGGGTGCCTGGCTCAGGGACTTTAACATTTAGATAATTTTTTTGTATGGCAAAAAAATACACCTGGAAGTTTTAATGTCACCTTCCAAAAGCATTCTTAATACAAGCCTACAGTATTCAAATTGTTGTCCCTTACCTTATACCTCCCTGGAAATTTCTTTTGAGGCCTTACACATTGTCCGATGCAGTCAATGGGAGCGGTTTTTGAACAACTTCCAGGACAGCCATTAAGGTTCCTTCTTGGCTGCCTTCAAAACATGCTGCAAGTTTCAGCTATGAAACCTGCGTATATGAATAGAAACATATCTGAGCAAGTCGAAAAGGAAAACATTCTTCAACCATGCTTTGCACAGTCCACCCGTAAGAACGTAGCACAACAGCAGCAAATGACTGAGGACACAGACACTGTTAATTCTAGTAACCCATTTGATGTTCAACTATAGAAATAATATTTATGACACTCAAAAAGCTTTAAGAAAAGAAAAAAAAAGCCCAGCACCAGGAAAACCATTTACAAACAGCAATATTTGAGAATGATCTTATATAAAAAAAAAATTAAGTGCAGCAAAACATGTAACTAGAAATAAGAGAAAGAGTGAAATGCCTTAAGATTTAGCATTTGAGGAATATATAACAGGTTTTGCCAAGAATTATTCACATACATCTGCACAATCCCCATCCATCTATTTCTACTTTTTTTTGTGGGCCAATAAAGAGAGCCGTGTATTGTCAATCCTAAAAATAAGCACTTAAGCTTTAAAAAACATTTGTATCACAGTACAGACAAGAATGATTATGTTCAAATTAACCTTTCTCACAGCTTATGTAGCTTCAGCTATATTAGACCAAGGGCACAGCATAACCTCTTCCTCACCTTCAGACAGGAACAAGAAAAAAAACACAAGAAAAAAGGTCGGATGACCCCAATCAGAGACCACCTTAGCCCAATCTTCCTGCTTTTGCATTCTGTGGACTCTTTTCTCCAGGGGTTTTGCATCCCAGGTAAGCAGTTCTACTCTGTAGCACACAGGTTTTTCAAGAGGTCCCACTAGATACATCCACGGTCCCTGTTGGCCTCAACAGCTCAAGGTGAAATCCTGGCTCTGTTCAAAGAAACGGCAAAACTCCCTTGCCTTCGAAAGACATTTCCCACTGTAAATTCCAGAGTCATTTGCAGAACTGTCCATCTGCTTAATTGTTCACCCCTGTTGTCGGTCTCTGTCAGCGTTACCTTCCCTGCATACCTAATAGTGGATTTGCTCTAGTTACTTAGTTAATTAGCTTTCAGAGCATCTACTGTATACCAGGTAGGGGTACCTGAATGGCCATCCTATAAATAGGCTTAATAATGGCTAAATAAAATAAATGCCAATTTCTTTCCCTACAGGCAAGCTTCAAAAATTAGGGACATTTCTCCTAAATTCTCGAGCGCACATTTACAGCCAGCCATAAAAACCCAGAGGTAATTTCCCTGGAGGAGGGTCAGAGATTACGTGGGCCATGGTTAGGCACTAGATCTTCCCAACATAGCCTCTGCCTTTGCCACACAATAAAGGCAACACCGTGCAACCCGCTCCTCACCACATGCCTCCTAGCCATGCACACCATGCTTTAATTGTCCTGCATCAATACCGGCTCTGTTATATTCCCTTTCAATACGGGAAAAATCCATAATCTGACAAATGCTGATAATACAGTCCCAGACTCTCCTTATTTACAATACTGGAGTATTACTGGTATTGACAAAACCATTCTCCAGTGGATACCATTAAACCAGTAATTTATTCAGCCAACGCTATTTCACCGCAGCTTGTTTATTCAGTTGCCGTTGACATTTCCTATAGTTTGTTTAATTCCCGGCAGTGACACCTATAGGTGAGAGCAGCGTAAATTAAACCACTTTTGAAGCTAGGACCGGCCATCAAAGCCAGCCAGAGCTCCCACAGCCGTTTGCATTTGTTTATAATACAAGGGGTAATTTTAGCAGCATTCCCTTTTGTTTTTTCTCTCTATTTAGAAAACAAATGCTAAACCTTCTGGGGAACATTCAGGAGCTCACTTGCCATTACCATGAGCCATACATTACCCTCATCAGCAACAACAGGACTAAGAATCATGGTTTCTGGAACAGAGCGCTGAGCTGATGCGTGTGTCTGAGCTGCTGGGACAGTCGTTGAGGGTAGGAGCTGCCAATCTAAAGAGATTTTTGCCTTTCAGCTAACAATTTTATTCACATGCAGTAAAGGTCCTCCCCTTTTTCCTTGCTTCCAACTGGCCTTACAGATGCTGTTTTTGCTAAGCGTTCATGACAAATCTATTCAGCACTGTAAAAAAGCCAAAGGTTCTCTACACCAGTAATTTAGCTACGTCTGCCACGGCTCCATTGAAAATATCGCAGCTCCACTGCTGGGGCTTTTGACAGCACAGTGTAAAGACACAACTGCAGGCAAACAAGTTAAAAGCATAATGAAAAGATAACAGCTGGAAGACATGAGTCCAGTGCATTGTTCCCTCGGCTTTATGCAGTTCCTTATTCTTGTGCAGTCAACTTAGAGTATTTCTAAAGAAGTATTGTTTATGTGTTTTATGCATACTTTGCCCTGGCGTTGTTAACAACACAAACAGGCGATGCAAAAGAAAATGGGGCCCACGGCAAAGACAGCTCAGGCATAAGCGATGAATAAAAACCAAATAGGAGCCTCAGTTCCCTCATTTCCTATTGCTTAAATCCTTGGCTTTGCAATTCTAACACCAGTTTCGTTGTTTTAATGTCATTTCCTACAGTCTTCTGGTTTGTTGTTTGGAGGAAATGGGAAAAGCAAATTCTTTTTCTCTCCTCCATGCTTCATCATTGGTGGGAGAATTCGAAGAGGTCAGAAATTTTTGACAAAAATATTTTTATTAGAAAAGTAAGATTTCCTTTAATTTCAACTGTACTTGGAAAAAGGTTGCTTCCAAACATGTTTTAATTCTTTTGTATAGTGAGCTTTCCCTCCGGACATACACACTTCATTACTATTTTCCAAATTTTTCCAGTTGGAAGACAGTATGAATGTGTGGGAAACACTGTCAAGCTTTGGAACACTTTCCAAATGAAAATAACTTTCAGTTTTGAAAGTAACACTTGCAGTACTTACCAGGTGTTAAATCTTTGATGCGTTAACTTTTAAAGTGACAGCATGACCCTGAGGCTGTTTTTAGGCTATTTCGGTATAAAACGTCAGGTTCCTACTCCAAAGAAGACTCTAGAGCTCTTCTAGACTAACAGCCATGTTTCTGGAATGGCAAGAGGAGACTGCTTACACAAGCGGACATCAACACCTTCCAGTCTGAACTGCGCCGTGGGCTTGAAGAACACCAGCCTTACCAATATACAGAGACACAGGTTGTATCTTTACATTATCCTGAAGATCTATGGTAAAAGACACAATAATGTAAGAGTAGCTAATGCATTTTTTCCTTAATCAAGCATTAAATGCAGAACCTATGTGATTATATGATGAATTATGCAGTAATAATATGACCCTGCAATAAAAATGGAAGTTCAGTGGGCAGTCTGTAAACTGTAAGTTTTCCTAAAAAACAACCTGTAAATATCTGCAGAGGAATCAGCATCCTTGGAAAACAATGAGTCATAAATCCTTTTTTTCTTTCCTTGACATACTGAGCACAAAAAGGAGCTAACACAGATAGCAGCTGCTAGCATGTTTGTCTTACACCGATTTCTTCATGTCTGAGAAGAAAATGAATCCTTTAACAAAACAGTAGATAAATATTTGTCCTGGTTCTTTTTTTTTTTTTTCTCCTTAGATGAAGCACTCTCATTTTCAGTCACTTATTCCCTGCGTGTCTTGGCTTTTGATGTTGTGTTTCTCTTGCTCAAAGTTCATTACATCAACATTTTGCCATTAAGAGATTCCCACATAACCTGGAATACATTCAGGTGACTCACAGGGGGATGACCATCACATAAAAAGAGCAGAGAATGGAGATATAATTTAGTCAAATGCGTATGTCTTACCAGGATGGATTCTCCCAGTATAACTCATACTGGGGAGCATGCTAACTTACAAGTGAATCCATTTAACCTAATGGCATAATTTACATAATAAATTAGGGAAGGATTTTCAATAGTGATCACCACCTGGCAAATCCATGAGACTCATGAACAAATATTTTAAAATAAACTCGTAGAGTCCTGATTTTAGCAGATGTTTGGCCTATATTTTGAAATCTAGTTCTTACTATTCAATGGGAATACAGGCAGAGGAATGACAAAGAACACAGCATTGCAGATGTCTGCATACAAATATAAGCTCATTGCATAAACAGAGTGAAAGTACTACAGTAAATAAAGGCATGACCTGCTTTATACAGGATGCATTTTCACACCCTTATTTCAGCTTTGTTTCTTCACGTGTGTGCAGAAAAGGGTACAAGAAAGGGAATCGAGTATTAAAAGCTTCATTCAGTGAACGAGAGCTGAACGCAGCTCAAGAGTTTAAAACACGACAAGTTGTCTCTTCAGTCCTGTAACAGCTTAGTTATGTGCCATTTCATCCTCCAGTACACGGCACACGGCGCCGCGCAGGGACGGAAGGGATGCCCCAGGAGGTACACAGGCAAGCGCAGGTCCTCTGCCACCGAGCCCACAGCCCACAGTGTCTGTCCCACGGGCAGCACTGGTCTGCCTTCTGTTCATGCCTCACCCCAGCTAGTGCAGATGTTTACCAAGGAGGTGATCTTGATCTTTTGCTTCTTTTTCTTATCTGGAGGCTTATATTCCTTCCCTAGCTTGTAAACAATGCATGGTATTTAGGCTCGAAATGCAGTATAAGTGTAGTTATAATTTTCTCACAAATGTAAGGATCTTTTTTCCCCCATCTGATCCATTTCAAATACTGCAGTCATTTGTAGCGCATATTCATACTATATCGCCTTGCTATTGAATCTTTAGCCTTACTGTGATCAAATATTTAAAATACAACTAATAAATTGAATGTAGACTTTCATTCACTGCCACTCTATCCTTTATAATCTACAGATAAATTATACAGACAGAATCCCTCCAGAAGTACAGAAAAGAACAGATTTTAAATTGGATTGACAGCAATGGTCATTCACAGGCAGTAAGTATCCACTCATGTATTACACAGACTGTGGATAAATGGGAAATTGTTACCTTCAGAACTGTCAGTTCCTCACCTGACATTTACTACAAAAAATGAAAAGAACCAGTTACAGCTGACAACAGACTGGATTGAAATTGTACAAAGTATCAAGATTTAGAATCTGGTCTGCTTCAGTGAAGGCTGAGACATGCACCTGATTAAAATAAGGATGGTCAGGTATTTTGAAGCTGATAAAATCTATTCTCTCAAAACAACAAAGATCAACTTTCACAATCTATTTGCTAAATAGGTGGGACGTGAAATTACTTCCCCTGACAATGAGCACTCCTGGGGGAATAGTAAATGCACAGCCCAACATAACAGAAAATATGAAATAAAAATCACACAGGGCATTTTTAAGTGTCATCATTTGTTAATGCTGACATATGTGACTAATCATAGTCAATTTAGTGTTGATGTTAAGTTTGTCATTTTTGCAAGGATTGAGTAACGTTAAATATCACTGTGGGCAGGTGTGATTGTTATTTAAAAGAAAACTGATACAAGATATGAAGGGCCACATCTACAGTTGGTGTAACAAGTTAGTACTGCCCATTTCAGGACAGTGGAGTGATGCCAACTTAAATCACCTAAGAACCTGTCTTGCTGTGTCCAAATGAATTCTGACATGCTGTCAAAAAAACAAACCCAATAAAAACTGTGCAAGCAAAAATAATGTTTGCATCTCTTTCAAGAAGTATGTGCACAAATTAATCTCAGGCTTTGAGATGTACGCATTCTACAGCCAAGGTTAGATGGGGTTGCCCTTGAAAAATTAAACAGATGCCTTAGGTTTGGTTTGATTTTCCTTTTTTTTTAACCCCAGTTAAAAGCAGTGATCAGTACCAGAGCCAGCAAACCAGACAAGATGGGATGCAACAGACTCTTTGCAGTGGTTCCCAGTGACAGGACGAGGGGCAATGGGCACAAGTTGGAACATAGACATTCCATTCAAACGCTAGAAAAAACTTCTTTATAGTTAGGGTGACAGAGCACTGGAACAGGCTGCCCAGGGAGGTCATGGAGTCCCTTTCTCTGGCGATTTTCAAGACCCGCCCGGATGCAGTCCTGAGTAATGTGCTCTACGCAATCCTGCTTTAGCAGGGGAGTTGGACTAGATGATCTCTAGAGGTCCCTTCCAACTCTGAAAATTCCGTGATTCCATGAACATCAAATCTGGTACTTCACAGACTTCCTCTGACCTCCTTGACAAATAACGCCTAGCAATCCAAACTGCAATACATCCTCTGTATGCTTGTCCATGCTGTCTTCTGAAATACATTACAAGGAGGTTACTAGAGACAAGAAGTTACAATTTCTCTGCAATGCCAAACATACCAAATAAGTCCTCGCTGCTCGTTTTCCTCATTCAGAGGACAGAAAGAATCACCACCACAATAGGTCGTTAACTTTCTTCTTGGAACATCACATGCTTAATAACCTGAGAGGCTGACATATAGGCCCTGGTGGTTTTCAAGATCCTATGCACTCATGGATTGCATGTGAAATGAGAAAGAATGGGTTACTCCGTATGAAAGGAGGCCGTAAAACGCACACAATCAACTTGTTAGTGGATGTTTAGGAGTTGGCTCAAACAAGATGCTGGTGGGTTGCAACCACTGGGGATTACATGCCACATTCTTCCTCTGCAGCTGCCAGTGTTGAGAAGATCCACAAAACACAAGGAAATCCACAATACAGTTCAAGACCAGCAAATTAATGTGTTCTGCTGTGATTTCATCTCGGCTTTATTCTGCTGCTTTGAACATGGCGCTATGTTGCACCCTCGATCCATGGGCGTGCAACTCCACACCTCGCTGGGATCCCACCTCTGCAGCACACACCTCAGCGCTCTCGTAAGAGACACCTACTTTGACACCCCCCCTCTACAGTCTGTCATACCTACCCTGGGCAGGTCTCTGATACACCAAAATCATTAAAGTTAACTTAAAACATGTGCATAGTTCTATTAGCTTAAATAGGAGGGGTTGTCTGCTTGAAGCTAATCCTTGTATAAACTTTCCTCTTGTTCAAATCAAGGTGACTGACTGCTCTGGGCAATATGGACTGTGCTGCTGTGTCTGTTTGTCTATCGGGGGGACCTGACAGGCAACCTCGGGGAGGATATGACTACAATATAAATATTTAACACAACTTCACATTTTAATTTCATCATCCATCTTCGTAATGATTTCCTAAGCTTTACTAATAATTCACATCCTCCTCCACAAGGCAGGTTATTATCAAAAGCCATCTGAAGTACAGGGAAGATAAAACCACAAAAGGAACCAGTATCAGAGCAGGAACTAGAGAAAAAAAAACTTTAAAAAAGCATTTCAATACCTGCGTTTCAGGAGGCTTGTCCTGAAACTTGACATCTGATCAGCTGCAAACCTGGGAAGCTAAGGATGCATCTCTTTTCGCATGGTGCAGATGGCATCACTTTAATTACTCTTCAGCATCATGTGTTGAACAGAACTTTTTTTTTTCTTTTTTTTAAATAAATGGACTGTCGTCTTCCCCCTCCTATGAATGTTCCCACATTGAACATTCAAATGAGGGAAAGTAGAGGAGGGGGAAACATCCCCAGAAAGCAGGGATCTTTCTGTAGTACTTCACAGGAATTATTTTACACCAAGAAGACAAAAGTTGACAGAATAAACATATGATCAAAATCATGGGCAGCATTAAAAAGCACCGGCTGCATTTCCTAGTTACGGGAGCATAGGACCGGGTTGCTTGGTAACACAGCCTGCCGGCTCCAGCCACAATCCGCTCGGAAATCAGCCATAAAAGGAACTCCCATGCCATTGCAGCATTGCTACGGCAACGTGCAGAAGTGATGATCCCAAGTTAGAGACACACCTTAAGCAAGAATATGTTTCCTCTCATTTTAAACACTTTCCAACCCATAAATACATGGAGTCTGCAATCCCAAATAGCTCCCAGCAAGGCTAACGTATGGGGTTTGTTGTTAGCATTCACATCATTTGAGACTTTGCATATGTAGTAAAGCAATTAGCAAGGAAAAAAAACAAAACACAACATAATGAACTGCTTGCAATCCAGTGCTACAGACATTGAACAATAAGGTACAACGCACAGCAAACGTGTAACTGCGTTCTTACAGCGCATTAAAGAACAGAAAGAGGAGGGTGCTCTATCTGGTGGACACGAGCTACAGCGAAGCTGCAGCAGGTAATGCGGACCAGTGGGGTTGTGCAGGTAGCAAACCCAGGTTCGGGCAGCGATGCTGCAGGCTCACCCGTGCCGCTGCAGGCCCGACGGAGGCTGGGATCTGCCTGGCTGCAGGTGCCTACCGTGCACGATCTCTGCACCCGAGTAAGGCATCTGCTGCCGATTCAGCCCACAGAAGGACAGCCCGTGTGGTCTGGAGATTAAAGCGTGATTTAGCTGACCAAGCAGGGGTGACTGTCAGATGAGGCACACCACACCTTTGGGAGACTGACCATGAACTTGCTCTCCAGGACTACTGAGTGACCCAGGATAAGCAGCTCAGATGGAAATACCCATGTTCGAAATGCCCGCTTTTGATCTGACAGATCCTAGCCTCACTGCCCCACCGTACACAGCTGTAACACAGCTGTATCAGACTATCTGACTAAAAACCTGTCATATCCTAAAAAAACAGTCTGACTGGGGGGGAGTTTTGTACGGCCACATGGAAGAGTAACTCTGTTGACTCCTAGAACTAAGTTTTCCCCTTGAAGCCAGAGAGTTATGTGGGTTTGCAGGATGTCAGCTCCAACCCAATGTGCCTTCACTTCTAGCAGCTGCTGTCCACCACCTCATTTCTGCGCAGTGATTACACCGCTAAACCAGACACATACCTCAACAGGGAACTTCACCTTTCAGAGTCAATCAGTGCCAGCTTGTAACAACGCCAAGTTCGCATTCATCTCACTGGTGGTAACCAGATCCTCAGGCAAACACCAAGTGCCAATGATGAGGACAGACACAGAGCTTTTCTGTTGCTGTGACACGCTGATGACTGGCAACTGAGTACGAGGGGGGTTGACAGAAGCTGAGTTCTTTTTTCCCTGAAAATGTCTAAAATGGCCCCACGAACCAAAATTATAAAATAATTATACTCCGCCTTGAGCTGAGCACAAAAAGGTTATTCACTACAAAGCCCTAGCAACCATCTTACCCTTAAAGAAAAAGAAAGCAGACTGCCAAAGCAGTAATGAAATGACACACAACTGTTAATTTCATGTCTGTTTTTCAGAAGTCTGTAATAATAACCAGTAATTCCTTACAAAGCATCCATTCTTGTTCCCTAATTCCCACCTAGGGATATTAAAAGACTTAACCATTCCCTAGCTGTATCTTTTAGGAAGATAAGGTCCACTTTATTCCTTAAGAAAAAATACACAAATCTTTTTTAAGGGAAATAATCAAATTTATAAAGGCTTTATGAAAGCACTTAAGTGAGTCCAAAAGGCTTAGCAGGACCAGTAACAACAGCTGACCATACCCATTAATTTCTTCTGCGGCCCAAAATGAGGTGAGTTGGTGGCCTCAGCACAGTGCTTCATAGCAGAAGGTCACCTTGCATAGTCTTAGCAGTTCTGAGCAGAAAAGAATGAGAACTGCACTAAACCAGACAAAGCTGCACAGGTTTATACTGTAATTAGGTGAAAATATACAATTTCATCATCACCATTTGCGTGTCTTTCAAGAAGACACGTATTTATTACCAAGTAGATAGCGATCTGAAAATGACAGCAAAGGCAGGCAGGATTAGGAATAGCTCCTCTAATTGTGTTGCAACACGATGTTACCACATAATGAAAAAGAATTCAGTTCCAGAAGCAGAAATCTCTGTGCAGCTCCTGTGATCAGCCACTTGGGAAAAAGAACTGCCTCAAAACATTGATCCTGCTGACTGACTCAGGATTGACATTAACAGGTCTGCTAGTCTCATCCAGCTGCCAGCTGCTCCTATGTATGTAGGAATAAACCGAGCTACAAAGATACTNAAAAAAAAAAAAAACATATTCACATATGGTACCTACTTGACAAAAACAGATGCAGGCACATAAACATCGCACAGTATAAACAGGGAAAATCTTCGGTGAGCAGCCACAAACGTATGGCTCCCACTCCACATGAATTTATGCCACACTAATACATTCTCCTCTGCATCCAGCGCACAGTCTGCTGCAGTTCTGGGTGACAAACACCGCCTCCTTAGCACGAGGAGACAAAGATAAAGACTTCTCGTTTTGGCTCTGGAAGTCCTCACGGCACTCAGTCAGAACGGTGGCTGCAAAGGCTCAGCCCCTATTTGAATTCCTGGGGCTTCCAGAACTGAGCTCAAGCTCCTGCTTTCCACAGGGCATGTGCGAGCCATTTGCCAGCACGCTGCTGGGCCTGGACCCAGGATGCCACAGTTCAACCTTCTCCCTCTGCCGTTATTCTGCTCAGCCCACCCTGCTGGCCAAAATGTCACCCTCCATCATGGGTTTGGTCCCCAGTGCCAATTTCAGCCTGATGTTCCCCAGGAATTTGGAAATGTAACCTACAGCACAATACCATAAACGCTTTCTATTACTGTATGCTGTCTCATAAGCAATTCAATGAGCATTATATTTTTATTTACATCTGAAAGAGCTGCAGTAAAAAAATTCCGGGCAGGCTATGCATAAATACATGAAATTGCTCCTACTTCACTAATGAACTATTGTGTGTAATAAAATTAATCTCATTCCACCCATGATATATATGGTTTAATTTCTGAAGCAGGGAAATTTAGACACATGTAATTTGTAGAAGGGGGAGCCAAAATTCAAGAGATTCACTTTAAATCAATCAGGCAGTTGTTTTATTTATATAGCACCCTTCAGAAAAATTATCTGAAGGCACTTTACAATGCAAAAATAACGCAACGTGGCAAGCTTCCAGGAGGGTTGCTGCTGCTGACCATGCCTTAAGACACCGTTTGTATGGCAAACGGGTCCCTCAATCAACACACACTTTTTTTACCCACATTTGCTTTATATCCTACAGTTACCACCCCAGTCACTCTAAGCAGGTATTTCTTGAGAGCTTATTCGCACAGCTTGCCTGTTGGCCAAAACCAGCTGCTCTGTGGGTTGGTGACACACCTTCCTCACGCAGCTCTGCATGCTTTCAGGACAATAATATTCCCTCCCATGCTCTAGGCAGGGTTCTTAGCTATTTTGTTTCTGCATTTGAGGAAGAGACAGGAGTGGGAAGGAAGCTAAGCCTTTTTTGTATTCTGCATACTCTGCTGCAACACAGGTCTGTGTGTACTTTACGTAACATGCAAGACTCAGAACTGAAGCTCACATGAAGCTTTATGTAAAATACTTGCACAACAGACTCAAAACCAAAGCAGAGCTCCCGGAAACAAAGCAGAGCTCTGAAGCAGAGCCTCAGGAAATGCAGCTCTCTACCGACTTGTGCCAGCAAGCCCTGTACATTTTCATTATTTATATAGAGCTTTAGATGAGCAGAGCAATGTGCACGAGGTAAAATGTACTGTACAAACAAGCGTCAGCTCCAAAAATTTACAGTCTAACGGCACCAAAGGAGCACACAAATCAATACAAAACACACACAGGATGATGTGTGGCATTTTAAGTCAGAAAGTGGCTAGAAATAGGTTCAGTCTTAAGAACCATTTTTAGAAAAAATGGGTCTTTGTGAACTCTGCTTGGAGAGCTATTCCAAGCAGATGGAAAGGCTTAGAACAAAGGAAAAAGCACAAAACCAGTGAGAAGGGAGGGAGAAAGAGAGAGAGGGAGAGAAGGATCGTGAACTGTACAGGACTTAGAGGACTTCGGAAGCTGAAGGACCTATGAAGATATACAGGGAGAGAGTGCTCAATAGCGCCTCACTGAAGTTGGAATGGATCAAGAATCTGAACCTGATGAACAAATCAACACAAGAGATTTTAAACAAAGGACATGTGCACGTGAAGCAAACCCTGGCATGGCTGGTAGGTGGTTTGCTTTCAATTTTGAATTAGAGAGATACCCAACAGCAAATTTGGAGTTTAAAGCTGTGCTATAAAATGGTTTTTCAAAATAAAAACGGTAGCATCGAGTCACACAGGATTAGTTTCAAACTATTCTATTCTCCATGTGGTTTTGTCTCCTCTCTGTGTAGCTTTCTGAAGGAACTGTCGGGATTACATTCGAGCTAAAATTTAGCCTCCCCTGTCAGAACCTTCACTACTTCAGAACATCTCCAAAGCATTAAAACTAGATGGAGAGGAAGATCCTTAACAGATATAATGCAACAAGTAGATTTATTCTGCAAAGCTAGATGCTAAGGGCTTTTTTCAAGTATTTTTCCACATTCTGGATAAAACCTTGTGTGCTACGCAGATGGACTTGATTAACAGAGGCCTCCCATGCAAAAGCATGGCTAATTTGGTACCTTCACTAACCTGGTGGTGCCCCTCCCCCAGAGTCAGTGGGATACATGCACAATTGATGACCGTACCTAAAATCCTCTTCATAGGGAGCGATATCCCTACAATAGATGAAGACCTTGACTACAGCATTATCTTTGCTGCCTGAAGATGTTAACCTTCTGTCATCTCCACTCTGCATAAAAAACCTTTGTTAAATTGTGATCTTCCAACACCTACTGTCTGTGCTAAGCATGGAGAACTCCTGGCGTTAAAGAAAATACAATCCAGCAATAACAGTGTGTACAGAAGGACAAAGACACAGCAGAATTAAGGTTGCAGCACATGCTGTGTGTACAATACTTATGTTTATACAACAAGGTGTGTATTTAAAGGTGAAAAGCAGGATCTGCTAAGTAGTTTAACTCTCCAGTTTCTTGCTAGTATCACTTTGTTAGGTATACTAAAGGCTCTGCAAAACTATGAAACTATGTGCTACTGAGGAAAAAAAAAAGATTGGCAGTTGTTTGCATTGACACAAAAGGCATCGCAAGATAGACCCTGAATAGCGAACTGTAAAGCCAGTGCAGGAGCAGGACCTGAGACCTGCAGCATCCCAAGAGAAGCATCTGTGAGGGGCAATAGCTCCTGTCTTCTGGCCGCCATCACATTCTAAGTGTAACAGCAACAGGAACGCTCTGCTTTTCACAAAAAGCAAGACACCACCAGTAAACTAACTGCTACCGTCTTCCCTCTCTGAAAGACGAGGTCTCCAAGTTTCTCCCAACACATTTAACATCTAATTTGGGACAGAAGAATTAGACAGTCTGGAGCCCTTTCTTTCCACCAGGAAAGTTTGCCAATCCCTATGTTACAACACATGTCCCATAGAATTACTATTACTGCATCTGCTTCTTGGAAACAGAAGTAATGAGGTGCAAGGCTAGAAGGGGTGAGGAAAATGAAGAACCAGCCCTCCTTTGTTCTACAGGGGGAGTTACTCCTGACATTTTTGTGGAAATGATGCTCAGCAAGCTGGAACGGGAACGTGCCAGCTCAGGAGGACAGCTTGCTCTATGCTCTCACCTTTCAGTTATCAGACTGCCAAAACATGCATCAATTTGTCAGATAGAATTGAAAGCTCATTCAGGTCGTGGCAATTCAGAAGTCCCCTTCCTCCTCTCAAACGAGGTGGCCAGAACACAAGAGAGGAGAGGACACAGCAAAGGGTTGGGTACAGAAAAGCCTTTCTGCACTGAGGACTCCTTTTCTTTGAAGCGACAGACCGCGCTCAACATAAGCTGAAGGCTTTTCCTGCACTTTACAGTTCTCCCATTGGATTTTTTTTTCACATTAGCTTTAGTTGTTTTAAGGCATGTTGTTAAACAGAGCTATCTTTCCCTTCTTTTTTGGGGAAGAATACCCAGAAATTTCAACCAATGACTAAAACAAGTGAAAGCACAGGAATCAAATCTGAGAGGCCCAATCACCTCAGCAGCACTGTTTTTTCATGAGTACGGGATAAACAGACTGGTGTGTTTTTTTCCAAAGAAAAGGACATTTTGTGCATATTTACATATATGCACTAGTGTGCCTATAAGATTCAAGCCTGTAATAGCCTCTGCTTGTGAAAACATTGTATACAAAACGTTCAGTGAGCTTGAAAACATTTTGGGAATCACTTTCAGAGGCCTGTAAACAAGACACAGAAAATGAACTCCTTAATACCCACAGGGGTTTTAACATTTCTGTTTGCCTCTCCTTATAACCTTTCTGAAAACACTTATGTCAGGCAGGGGGAAAAAAAAATCCAGAAAAACATACTGCATTGGAGTCGGAAGAATGTAATGCATCTTTCTGCTCTTAATGAAGTTAACGCAGAGTTTATAATTGACCATAACTAGAACATGACGGATTCAGCCAATGTCACAAACTGACACAACCACCGAATATCCTGTTTATTGTTTTTAAAGTATATTTTCTGCACTCACTGACTGATGCTCCATTAAAATTCTTGAGGCCATACCAAAAAGAAAGACTGCCAAAAGCTGCCCATTAACAAGCAATTAATATACAAGCTTTAAAGTACAAGGTTGCTCATGCCATCCCACAGAAAATATTCTTTGCCTGCTATTTCTCACTGGAGGCATTTTCTGACAGAACATTCTATCTCTGCCAGGGATTTCAAAAAGTAGACTGTAATTCTCGAGAAGAATAAAGTCTATACTTGCTCACTCTCAAAATACTTGGATTGATTAAACTTTAATCTTAAAGGCTGTTTTCTGGCCCACTTAACAACTGATGTAGTAACAGAAATGACACCATTAGCTGTACAGCATCTGCCAGCAATCAGAACAGGGTAACAAGGCCATTCAAA
This sequence comes from Ibidorhyncha struthersii, assembly GCA_013398815.1. Taxonomy (NCBI): domain Eukaryota; kingdom Metazoa; phylum Chordata; class Aves; order Charadriiformes; family Charadriidae; genus Ibidorhyncha; species Ibidorhyncha struthersii. The sequence continues at coordinate 51,450 of VZSZ01003262.1, read as the reverse complement.
TATACATTGTGAATATGTAATTTATAACATGAGGTCTTGGGGGGGTGGAAAAAAGTTCACTTTAGGTTTGCACCATCAACATTTATAATGTAGTTTCGCTATATCCACCAGGCAATAAAGTCCTGACTTATGTAGCAGCATTCCTTTGCATTGATGATTCTCACCATAGGAAACAGTGCAGAGATGAAAACAGCCTTTGAAGAAGTTCAGCTTCACATCTGACCCCTACAAGGGCAAGTGAGGGTGTAAGAACTAGACATGGTTCTGCATTTCAGTTTCCAAGTCATAATAGCTACTTATAGAGGACTGACCATGGCTATTTTTTCTTTAACCAGTGGACAGACGGAAGGTCTGAACTGGATTCCTCATCTGCTGCAGGGCTTACACAAATACGGGCTGTCTGGTGCTTGGGGCCAACCCACGACGCACCCATCCTTACAAAGTAGACATTAACCTGCACAGCAAATCCAAGAACAAAGGCTAAAACAGAAAACCCCATCAAAAGGGCACAAATGCAACTCCACATTCCTCAGAGGACAAAGGATTGTTGTGGTTTTCAAAGTAAAATATAGCTTATAACAAACATCACCAAATTATGTGTTTTGCCTGGTAAAAAATAGTTTCAGACCAGAGGCAATTACTAGCCCATATCTAGGAGTCCAATGGTGTTGGAGCTTCTCCAGCTGCATAATTCAGACCTGCCAAGACTCAATCATTTAAATTGAAGCATATAAGTTTTTTTGGCTTTAATTAGCAAAACCCAAAAGCATTCATTGCTTCAATCCTGCAATACTACAGTTACTATCAACCTTAGTCACATGACCTTTATCACAGTAAGGGACACAGAGCCGACAAATAAAGGCTCTCCGTGACAACTTCAGTTTTTGTGGTGGGCTTCTGCACATACACCTAGCCCACTGTCCTGTTCACATCCAGTAGCTGAAGCTGCCAACAGTTACAGAAAGCAGAGATCCTGTAGCGCACAAAAAATTCTCTCGCTCATCTGCCATTCTTGCTTCTGGCAACAACCAGTTAACAGGTTTCCCCGGGCTGCATGTTACATTAAGACCATTGTATTATTCAGTAGTAACTGATGGCCCTATCCTCTATTCCTGTGTAGAATCCCTTCTTCAACCTATTTCTACTTTTGTCCTCCATGGTACTACTTCCATATTTTAATTACATGGCATTTCAATGAGTTTATTCATCAAAACGAACAAAAACTCTCGGGATAAAATTCAGTGGATCAAACATTGATTCACTTTAATTACCCTGAGATAAACATGAAATAAATATATTTCTTCTAATTACAAACACGATGTCTTGCATTATAATGAATTGTGTTTTAAAATCAACTTACTCTTGCTCCTTCTTTGCTTTCTTTTTTTCCTGAATTTTAAGCTCAGTATGATTAAAGTGCAGTTTCTTTTTTAGCCAGCAGTACCTGATTTTAAAACGTCTCATGATGAAGTGCTGCTGTTCAATTTTGTATTCATCTCCAGTGTTTCTGAACTCCATCTATTCTCATTTATATTTACACTTCAGCTTTCACGCAAGAGAATCCAGCTTTAGAACATGATAAACAAGTCGCGATCCTCTAAGAATATATCAATTCCCAGATGGTGAAAAAAATGAAACCAGATCTTCATGTGAAGATCTGGCTCCCAAAAGATTCCCCCTTAGGCAGTGTAGAGGCCTGCAAAAAGCATGAACATAAATACCACGATATTCTGGTTTTCCCAAATACCACTGTTCTCAGCTTCATTGAAGTTCCTGTGGTGGCCACGCTGTAATTTTGAACAAAATAACAGACTGTGCAACTTCAGAAATAATCTGAATTCAAATGTGACTCTTCAGTGAGTCAGGTGAGGTTTGTTGCTGTTACGGAAGATTTTACACCACTTTGATAATGCTATAAAATCAAAATGTGCAACTGTGTGTGAGGAACTGTTGACTGTTAGTTTAGGACACCCTTGCAAACAAGGTCATGAATCTCATCACCGTTATCCTGATATGACATTTTAAATACATGTCATGCCAAAGGGACCGATAAGGCTGAGACCTTCCCGTTTTCACAGCCCTGAGCTGGGGCTTGCAGTGTTTATTCCTAAAATAAAACTGCACAAAGAAGAAACCCGGGCTTTGAAAATCATTTGATACTGCTCACTCAGGGGCATGCTGGAGATATTTTGCCACACAAGAATTCTAAAAGCATCTTAGGGAAGCCAAAGCTTCCTCTCAGGGCATATTCCTGATTACATGCACTGCAGGACAGCAATCTTATAATGGTATCTCTGACTTGTATGTTGCATACTAGAGATTCTCTTTATGATGCTAAACTATAATGAATCACACACACACAAAAGAAAAAGGAAAAAGACAGAACGCAGAACACAGACTGACATGTAAATCCAGAGATTCATGGGTGGGATAAAGCAAGCTGAAACAGCAACCTCAGGCATGTTGTTTATATAAAGAAAAAGCAACTTTAAATCATATGGGTAACACCAGTTGCCTTTCATCTGTTAGTTCTTTGCCTTTGTCATTTGCCCAGCACAAATGCTACATTAGCAAGACAGTCAGCAATGAAAACTCACTCCTGAAATAATACAGACAGAAAGGGGAAGGCAAGGTCAGAAAAAGAAAAGAAGCAAGGCACCTAAGATTCAATTCTAAAGAAAAGTCAAACAAACAGTTAAATGGTCAGTTCCACATCTGAGATGGAATTGAGTCTGTGATCATCAAAATTGTTACTAAATCCAGCTAGATTTCCATGGAAAAAGAGCGCACGGCCCTTATTCAGCACCACAAGGTATTACGAGGGAGTTGGTGTGCGCGCTCCGAGCAGATGTTGCTCCCAGATCCCCACTGCTTGTGCACTGTAGATTATGGGCCAGATTTACAACAGTATTTGGGGACTTAAGCATATTACTACATGTCACATGGGATTGGCAGGAATGCCAAACAAGGTTACACCTCTTATTTAGGTTATATTATCAGAGCAGTCAGAGATTCTCCTGAGGTTGTATCTTTAACTTCTCTAGGGCACTGAGTGCTTTATTTTTGCGTACTTCACCAGTTCACATGCAGTGCTGGCACCAAAACCAGAATAATGACGGCAATAAGTGAAGGAAACAGCCATGGCTATGCTGACATAGGGAAGACATTTCTGTTACTCTGAAACCTGATACTCCTGGGCAATATTCCCTCTCTGCCTAATTAATATTTTTCAACATTTTAAAATTATTTTTTTCCTGTTTGCAATAAGAGATTGCATGAACGGTAAAAAAAAAAAAAAATCATTAAAATAAGCCTCACGGGCTGACCTCAACAAACAAGGAAATTCCAAATTAAGAGATACCACTGAGCTCTGGAAACCTGACAATATTAAGAACAGTGGAGGTGAACGAAGGGCAAAGCAAAGGCTTTAAATGTAACTGTTCTTTGCTAGTATCTACTTTGCCCTTCTGTTCTTTTTGTCCTTGTTAGCAGGACAAAACCAAAATCTTAGTATGTGCCAGACAGAGTCACAGACCAATGTCTGATATGTGCGCCATGACATGTAGTGGAGCACTGGAGTACTTATGCTGCTGTGTCACTGTAATTTACCAAAATATTAATAAAACTCCTTTCTATATAGCAAAGTAAGAAAATGCACCTGAGTTTAGCAACATGTGTAGTTCCATATCTGCGTACAACTCACAAGCCTGATACTGTGTGGAGTGTTTTCCTCTGAAAGATGGGGAGGACAGAAAGCAAACAAAAGGTACATCTGGATCACGTCTTCTTTTAGAATTAAAACCACTGCAACTCTGTGGTTAGTCTTCTGGAAGCATTCTTTAAAAACAAACAAAAACATCCCAAACGTGCAGTCTCTGAAGAGAGAACAGAAACCTCACGGTACCCCGTCTGCTCTTGTGTGTCTAACGCGCACAGGGAGGTTTCTCACAGAAACACTGGGAGAGGCGAACAAGGTCTTGCACCAAAGCGGCGCCCGTAACAGCCATTCCCCGCCAAGCGCCTCAGGGGGGACTCCCCAGGGCCGCAGCAGGCCCAAGCACCTGGCAGAGGGGTGGAGGGAGGTTAGGTCCCCGTCGCCTCCAGCTCCCCGGCCCTGGCTGCTCACCGACGGGGCTAGCAACACCCCAAGACAGACCCAGGCGCCCTCTGTAAGCCCCCGGGCGAGGCACCGCCATCGCCGCAGGGCCTGGCTTTGCGGGGAGCACGGCTACCCCCAAAGGCGCCTTCCCGCTCCCTCCCGGGCCTGAGGGGAGGGACAGGCCGCGGCCTCCCCGCTACGGAGAACCCGGCTGACAGAAAGTGCCCCCGGCCCCGGTCGCCCCCCGCCGCCCTCCCGTCACGACGGCGCCGAGCGGCCATTGCGGGG
>VZSZ01003262.1:5881-46999 GCA_013398815.1 Ibidorhyncha struthersii | reverse complement strand
CGCGGGCCCGGTTGCCGCGGCAACAGGCGGACGCCGTCCCGCGCCGGAGGGACCCGCCGCCATCCCGTGAGGTGAGCGGCCACCGGCCCCGCTACCCGCCCCGGCCCCGCCGCCGCCTGGCGGGGAGACGCCTCCCTCAGCGCGGAGGCCGCCCCGGCAGCGCTCCTCGGGGAGAGGGGAGGGCGGCGACGCCCGCAGCACTCACTCACCCACCCGCCCGCCGGGAAATGGCCTCCACAGCTCGGCCCCCGGCCGCCTTCCCGCCGCTCCTCCGGCCCGCAGCCCCGCGGGGGCCGCCGTTCCCGCCTCCGTGCCGGCTCCAGGTGCTGCCCGACCTTCCCCGCCCCAGGGCCGGCTTCGCCCCTCGCCGCGCTCCACCTGCCTCCCCGCGGGTATGGTGGTGTGTTGTGTGGGTGTGTGTGTCCCCGCCGCGATGGACTGCCACATATCTGGCAGCTGGGACAGATGGCTGTGATTAAACAGCGTGATTAACGTGGAGGAACCTCTGCAGGAACTTGGCAGCAGGTGATGGTTAGCGTTGTATTCCCACCTACGTAAAACTGAGGTGAACAAAAGTGTCTTTGTTCCCCTGTGCATATACCACAAGGCAACGTGTTTCACTCATAGCCCTCTATTTAAGCTGTGGATAGATTATCATCCGTCTTAAGCACCTCAGTCCTTCTGAAAATTTGAGTCACGGGCACAAATTAGGAAAGAAGAGCCAGTGACGCGCGCAGGATCCATCGCAGGGAGCGCCCTGATGCTCCCGGCCGTGCCCCTGCTCCTGAGGGAAAATGAAGCTTCCCTACGATAATCTGCCTGAAGAAAAATAATCGGGTAATCAGTTTGACCTTAATCATACGAAGCGGGAAGATTAGCCGGACGTCAAAAAAGATGAGTCGGTCTGCCGTTTCTTATGCTGTATCAGCCCACCCTGGGCCACCCCCTTCCTTTTTAGCCAATCTCTGATAGTTTAAAAGAAGGCAAATAGACCTAAGAACAAGTTCAGCCAATCACGTACTGAAGGGTTAGGGCTGGGGTCAATCTTGCTCAGTTCCATGGCTGAACAGATGATACCCTGAAACACCAGATTTGAATCGTGTTGATAAAAAGCTGCGAGTGTTACCAGCCTATTGATTGCAGCTGCCGGCACTTTTGCTGTCCCTGTGACATCCATGAATTAAAGGGATGAACAGGGGAACTCAGATTCACACGATCCAAGATCAGAAAGGACTATGAAAACCAGCCCGCTCACTGTCCTCCCATTTAGAGAGGCCACAAGATTTATCCCAGAAGCTGGCTGAAATACTATCTATTAAGTATGTAACTAGCTGCAAGTATTCAAGTGATGGCAAGTTCATCACTCGGTAAGCTGCTCTATTATCCTCATCACTAGGTAATTGTGTGATTGTGGTTGTTTTAAAACTTGCCTGCCAACTTTGCAGGCAGTAAGTGTTGTTCTGCCTTTGTCAGTATTGTTGCAAAGCCATTTGCTATCAGGTGCTGGTTAAAGGTGTGTGTAGATAGACACAGTGATCAAGTCACCTCTTAACCTTCTTTTCAATTAAGCTGAATAAGTTAAGCTCCTTAAGCCTTACATCATTAATGCTTGTTTTCCAGGACCTGGATCATTTTTGTGGCCCTTCTTTGAACTCTCTTTAGCATTTCCACATCCTTCTTTCAGAAAAGGGATGAAACCCAGATACAACGTCCTCTTGCTCATCTCACCAATTCATTGCAGAAGCAAAAGATAAACTTCTTTATAATGACTTCTGGGTATCCAAGGACCATCCTAAGCTCTCCCCCCACCCCTTTTGGGGGCATGAATGTATTATAGAGAAGATTTTCTTTCAGTACAGCATTTTCATGCAGTAGGCAGAATAGGTGCTTGCTCTTTCTTTAGTAGCTCGTAATGACCCATATGATCTGTGTTCTCATCTGTTGTATATTCTGGTGTTCTTTGAGTAGTTTTGATACCAGGATATACAACACTGATGTGCATACAGGATTGCAGGCTTTGCACTCGTAGGACATAATACAATGAATAAATAAGGAAAAAAGATGGAGACAAAGTATTTAGGTCCGTAGGCAACTGACAGACCTAGCTCTCATTTCTGTCCACTGATGGAAATACAATCATACACAGTACTATGAGCATGGTATTATCTCTATAATTATGATATTAAAATAGAGATTTGTGTATATTTTTATGATGATAGATTATTAAATCCTAAATACAGACCTTAATCCCACAGAACACGTGATTTTTATTTGTGAACAACAAGACTAGAATTAAGTTATGCTTTGATGTATTTTGCAGGATGTGGCCTCAACATGGACAGTTCTTGAATTCCAGATAGTCTTCAGCATAGGGTTTAAAAAGAGAATAAATGGAAAACATTTATGCTTTCCAAGCTGTATTTCCCTTTCACTAATACCAGCATACAGACTAACTTCAGCAGACTTTCAGTGATGCAACAAGACTGAATTTGGCCCTTGGGGAATAACTTTAGCAGGTTGACTTAGGCTATCTGATATGGAAAATATTCTCAAGCGTTGGTGTGTCACAGTTCTTAAAATATTAAGTCACTGAAAATGCCTTTGTAAACAGAGCGTCTTAAGGAGAGAATCATAGCTTCTGGCTTCAGAGCCTCTTGCCCTTTCTTCTTCTTAAATAACCATCCAGCCTCCAACTGCCTATTTTCCCCTCCCTTTTCCTTCTTCACCTCTTCCCTTCCCTTTTTTCTTACGAAGGAGGCCTACCTTCACAGAACCTGTTTTACGAGGGGTTGTACCATCGGACACCAGTAGCTATACTGAGTACAACTCTGCATTTCTCATTCAGACATGGAAACTGACAAACTGCAGAAATAGCGTTATGTATTTTCATCATCTCTACTGAATGGCATACATTTACAATTAGCCAGTATGGTTTTCCTTTTATGGAAACAAGTCCTTCATTTCTCTTTCTAATTCTAAAAAGTCATCATTAATTTTTGTATGTAAATATTAATCCTGCAGAAAACACCAAATATTTAACCTGTTATTAAAGATGTAGGACATGATCAGAATCAATGGAATTTTGTCCATGCTGTCTTCCCAATGCGTTATAAAAAGTAAAGCATAAGGTCATTCTTTACATCTCTCTTAATCTTTGTTTTCATTTCCCTGAGATTGCCAACAAGCAATTTATGCCAGAGAGAGGTATTTCGTTTGTCTGCTGCTGCTTAGCTGACGTATTTTCTATGTTACATTGGCCATTTACATGAGTGACGTTACAGTTTATTGCTTGAGAACAGCAAAAGTATGAAAACGTGTTACGAGGTTTTTACGACAAATTTTGCAAGCAAAACTTGCATAGGTTGTGGTGGCTAAGCTACTTTTACAGCCTGCATGTGATCACTGTATACAGTGAAACAGACAATGTTTATAGGAATATAGCATGTCTTTCACAGAGCAGGAGTTGCAGGTATGCAATTAATGATCCGGTGTCAACTTTTTTTCTATTGTATTTTGCCTTATGTAACTAAATAGCTTTATTTTCTGTAACAATCTCTCTCTGATAATCTTTTGAATTATTGGCAAGTCTATATAATGTTTTTGGATATCAGAATATCCAAGGTGACCGTTCATCTTTTCTGTTTGCACAGGCAACAACAAGGTTCATTTCTCTCTTTTTTTTTTTTTTTTTTACAGATGCTACATAGTTCAGGCAGCAAGAGAAGTAGTTCAAGATGGTTGCTAACTAACAGTTTTCTATCAGCTTTCTTGATTCCTTTGATCATTTTTGATAACAATTCTTGAAATACAAGCTATATATACTGAGAATGTATCTAAGAAACTTTAATTTTGACATCTGCTTAGATATCTTTGATTCTTTCAGAAAAATGTTGTCATGGTACTTTCTTAAAGACTGCATTGTGCTCAATAGTCTGAGTTTTGCTCTTAGCACTTCTGATTTATCTCCCTAGTTTCTCTGTGAATATAGCTCACATTATCTCCTCTGGTGCGTGGAACACATCTATTTTTACAGGCCAGTTGGAATATTCTCTCCAGAAATTTGCATACTGATCCTTGACTCACATTGCTATACCTTTCTCTCACATTACCTCTCCTTTGTTTCCAGTTCAGTTGAATACGAGTGATTGAGCATCTGGATATTTTCAGAAGGTAAGATGGTATAGTGGGCATCAAACAAATTTTCAGGTGTGCAGAGAGCTTCTAAGCACAGAGAGATGGATTCTGTCTCTAACATGCAGCTCCAAATAGAGGGCAAGGTAGAGTTGTGCTAAAGTGACCAGATTTTTCAATTAGAAAGATAATGCTTTGGTATGAGCAACTTTCAAATCCCCAAAGTAAATCAGGCATATTAACCAATCCTGTGATTTGTACAGGTGAAATCATGATATGAAACCACAAAGCTGCCAAACTATTTCTCTATGGTTCAAACAACCATAGGGAAAATGTCTGGTAGGTACCCTCTCTGTCTTCTTCCACACCCTTCCCTATAGGCAGGAACATGGTTTTGTTCTGCGTATATTGAGTCATCCAGTTATTGTATGTACCGTGTAATGTCATTCTCGGACACGTTAAGACAAGATTTATGATTAGAATTAAATTAAACTACAGAAATCATTGTGTTGGCATAAGAATGTATTTTGTTAAAACAATCTTTATATACAGTCTGGAATGATGAATACCAGGATGTGTTTATCATTCTAAGGAGAAACAGGGTGAAAATGAATAAAGATGAAAAAGAGGATTATCCCATAAAGCTGTAACATTGTAGTCTAAGCAAGATCACCAAAAGGAAGCTCAGTCCATCCTGAAGTGGTCTTTATGGCTCTGTATTCCTCGCTTGCTCCCTGTGTTATTGTGGTGAGGCTGAAGACATCTGCTGACATACTAATCCAAGAATGTTTCAATTTATTATTTTAGTAAAGACTTGATGAATCATCAGGGTCTAGGGATTGCTCAGAAAAGAACACTAATTCTGTCCATAGTATATTTTGGATTCTGACAATATGTTACTGAAGTTCCCTGTGATCATACTCCTACTTTCCTGTCTACGAAACCAATGCTATGTTAGACCTTGGTGCCACTAATTTCCTGCTGATGAATAGACTGAGCTTGTTAAAGGTAGTGGGCAATTCTGCAACTACAAGGTTTAGAATTAGTAAGACAAAGCTTCAATTTGCCACTGATGGCAAGACAGCCTTCCCTTTGAATAGAATCAAATCTAAGAAAACCAATATATTTTCTTTGTGTACAGGCTTTGATTGAATGGTGTGAGATGGGAAGCACGGGAAAGACAGAAGTGTGTCGGCAGTGCTCAGTATGTGAGGGAAACACCATACAAGGTGGATTCAGAGTCTCAGGTAGGCCAGAAAGCAATAGAGAAACCACTGCAGCATATGTTAAAAGTTATTTCTGCTTGGTTATATGAAGTCTGAGAGTAGTTCTTTTAAGATGGCTATTTCTAAATTACATAACTTTTATTTCATTATCTTATATCGTAGCATTTGTAAAAAGCAACGGTAAGTCACACAGCAACTTTTCCATCAGCATCTTTGTTCTGTACAGAACTACATTTATTTTAGCAGGGCTTAATAGTATTTCAAAACTTTAATGTATGTATTTCAAATGGATCCTTAAAGTCATAGCTGCATACTGCACTGTCACAAGCATAATTCCTGCTCCTAGCCTTAAAATATTATTTACAAATCAGTAACACTTACAAGCCTTTATAAGGATTAGGCCCCAGTAGCCCACTTGCTGTTTAAATACAGTAAAAAACTGTGACTACTCCTAATTGCTTACTAAGCAGCGATAGCTATTCAAGAGAGCATCTGGAGCCTCTTCTGCTTTGTGCATCATCAAAATAATTCTCAGCTAAATTCTGAACGCTAGTCTTTATTACTGGTAATTATGTAAGAGGCAGAGAGATCACATTATGAATTTTAGAGCCAAGATGAAATCTGTAAAGATGGCAGTTAAATCATCTGTTGATTTGCAGATTGGGCCAGTTTGATATGGAGTCACTGAAAGTAAATTTAGAACTCTGCAGAGCTGTTTATACAGTCCGTCCATTGACTTGTTACGTTTTAATAGATTTTTAAACTAACTAAAATGGGAAAACTAAAGCAGTAAAGGAAACATCCAGAAAGAATGCTAGAATATGATATTGCTATGCTGAAATAAGTGTATCTGTTTGCAGCTGCTGTCTTATTGTCAGTAATTTAAAAGCCTAACGGGGAGAGGGAAAATTGAGCAGCATAGGGGCTTTTGTTAGGAATAACACACTATACAGTCTGTCTCCAGTATGTGAATTAAGATAGTTTCTTTGGCAGGTAGGTCTACTCACTCAAGCAGGTGCAAACTATAATATTTATGGGCAAGACTGTGAATCTATTGCTTATATTTTTGAGAAGGTATACAGAACTATTACCACCAACTTCATTATAGTTGTTCACTCTCTGCAAACAACTGCTGATCTATATAGGACTCAACCTGGCACAATTTCTGGCAGAAAGAGGTTTTTTAAGTAAATATAGGTTGCAGATATTAGCATTTTTTCGAGACTTTGATGAAATTTAAGTGTTTCCATTAACTTCAGAAAAAACTCAGCTCTGACCAAGCTAGAATATTAACTAAATGCTATGGGGGGAAATTTTGTAGCATATGTTCATATAAAGACCCAGTGAGAAAAACGTAGAGTTTCTTTTATTCACTTCTTCTGGGGGTAGAGCTATCAGTCCCAGCCAAGATCCCGAGGCTAGACAAACTATGCATCATACAAATATATGTCCTTAAGACCCAAACTATGAGAATTAGCTTGCTTTCTAAGTTGAGCAGCATTTTAGCTTCCTGATTTTTAGTGGAAACAGTGTTTTTTAACTTCTACAATAGTTTTCTAGTAATTGCACACTAAAGCTTAACTCTGGTTTCAGAGCCACAGTAATGCAGAAAGTATATGTCTGTATACTGTGCAAATTCTCAGCATGCTCAGCATCAAACACTGATTTTTATCTGGCACTAAATTGCCCGTCACGTGTTATCTGGGCTGGTCAAGTAGCCCTTGGGAGAGGTTTAACGGGCCAGAAGCAGCAGCTGTCTTTACACCAATTACAGTTGGCAGGACAGTCCTTCACAGTCTGGCATATAATAGTTCAGCTTTAGCGGCCATGCTGACAGCAAGCTCTGTGCCTTGCTGGTATATGCTCTGCCACTGCTCCCTTTTCCCCCTTTATCCCACTATGCCAGGTGTTTGTGGAGGATAGAGACCGCTATGTGATGCTGATATTAGTCAGAGATTCCTTTTTTTCTTGGGAGAATGATGAAGCAGGTGAATCTAATGGCTCTGGTCATTCCACTTCATCAAACTAACGATGACAGCATTAAGATAGGAAAACCGAACCAAACACCAAATAGCTGTGCAGACTGATCATCAAGACCACTGTGCAGCTGCACAGCAAGACCACTTGCATTGATGGCAGCATTTCTGCAGTGTTTTGGTACGAGAATAATGGGAAGACGAATACAAGCAATTATTATTGTCCAGGATGAGTTTTCCTCACGAGTGGTGCAAGGAGAACAGAAAACTCCAATGGAAAGCATTAGCTCCTTCATTTTACAGATTTTTATCTCTGGGGTTAGCAGTGGGCATCTTTAAATACAATACTAAGCTCCAATAAACCATTGCAGTGTTTGTTATTTATATTTACCAAGATTATTGCATTACCAGGGCAGCTAATTATTCAGTGGTGAGTTTAGTCATTCAGTGGATTAACTTTTTTATCACGTGATGTACCTCATAAAGAATATGGATTATGAACACTCAGACACGAGATCATATCACCCAGGTGCACAACACAGAAAAATCTCTCTTATTCCAGCCTAATAATGTTTTGTTCCTTAGACATGTCTGAGACAACAGAAGCAGGACAGAGGACAGCCTAAAAAGAAACAAAAACATCACTACAAGGGAAAAACAGTGGGGAAACCCAAAGTTCCATCTTTGCTACAAGCAGTTATGACATACTATCACAAACAAATGTACCAGTCATCAGACACATAACTAAATTGCAGTCATACAGAGCTGGCAGTGCAAAAGGTTCCGTTTTAGAGCACCTACCTTGAAAATCCAAAAGAAAAAGAATTTTAAAAGCCATGAGAACTAATTTAAGGAAACTTAAGTAACAATTACATTTTTCAGCTGTGCCTACACCCACTGCAACCTTCAGTTTCTCAAGCATGGGTCAGATTTGTGTTCATGACAAAGCTGTACTGTGCTTCCACAGCAGAATAAGGAAAATATAAAGCTCACCTAACCCCCTTATTGCTGAATAAGGCAAGAAGCCGTTGGATGTTATGTGTTAGGAACATACTTACGTAATGGCTGGATTAACATCAGTAAGTCCAAGGGATCACAATAATGCATTAATGATACAGAGCTGCCTGTATTATCATTCTGTTATCCACCCTACATTTGTTCACCATCTTGTGGACCAGAACTGCAGTTCATAATATCTGCATTATGGGATGAGGTCTTACTGATCGTCAGAAGCAGCTTGGTTGCTTGGTTATGTTTTTGCTTGGACTTGTTCTTAGTGTAAGACACTGATAACTCAAATATTCTACTATTTGTGAGGTATTAATAAAGTTTCAGTTATCTGTAGCCACCAGCTGTCACACCACTAATGGGAACTTCATTATTTTGAGTGTTCTACCCTATACAATTGTTCATCCGTAGTACAAAAGCTGCAGCAAGCATGAACTGACATAAAAACCACTTGCTATGACCACATAAGGATTGGTTCCTTTATAAAACTAGATTACAAACAAACGTTCCCAAAGTTTTTTCACAGAACAGTGCTCACCAGAAACTTTTCTTGAGTTTTACAGGTGGCAGAGACAAATGATTATAGGTTATTGAGCTATGTTAATATTTGTCTTTCTGTAAGGGAAAAGCAAGCTTTTTGTTTGGTCTTGAGTTTGACTGATAACACATCAGGATGGAGGGGGCTGCCACAATTTACGTTTTTTTCTTTGATGCAGGTTTTGTGCAAGCCTTCCCAGCCACCAGTTTACTATGTTTCACAGGCTAGAAATTAGAGAAAAATAGATTTCTTAGAGATTCAAAATAAACCAAGGAAATCCTGTGGTCTTCTCGTATAGGAAATGTAGGGAAATCTTACATCAGTGCTAAAAATTACATGTCTGAGCCCAGTGAGTAAAAGTTAACCTCATCTCAAAGTTAGATAACTGTAAACAAGATGAGTTGCAAAGTGAATTGCTTCCCCTTCAGCCAGAGCTTCCACTTGTTTCATCTACCAGTAGGATGATCAGCTACAGTACACCATATCTGATCATCGTATCTCACCAGATACCCGCTTTCTTAAGAACACCGTAAGAATGCAGAGTCTGCTGCTGCAATCATCATGCTATTTCCCAAATATCTTTTAATCTGCTGAGATCAGGATATCTATGCTTATTGCTGTTCGTAGTCTGTTTTCCATTTGCTGTCACGGCCATAAGGAGATTCTCAGAGTTAAAATGCATTAAACATAAAAACTTAGTGCTGCATCTCTCATCAGAGTATGATATTTCTCAAAACAGACACGGCTCATAGCAAAGGTTAATCTGTTTTCCAAAACATTATTTGGTAGTTCCATTGAACTCATCTTAATCCAAAGTACCCTTGAAAGTTGTGTGATAGACTTTAGACATTAGAAAAATGGTCAAAGTATATTAACACAAGGAGTTCTTTGGGAAATCACCATTTTATTTATTGATTTACCAGCTAGCAATCCAGAGAATAAAAGCCAAGAAGAGCTAAATCTTCCAGAAAAGGCCCCATGAGAGCTAAACAATACCGACCATGCCCAGCTGCATCTGAGCACTCGGGGCAGTTAGATTTCTTACTTGTGTCTAAACCCTCTCAAGAGCTACAAACATTACATATTCCCCTAGCCTACATGTCTGGGTAATGGAGTTTCAGGGAGGAAATTTCACGGAGGCAGAAAAAGGGGGAGGAAACTTCAGTTCCAGTCTGCTGAAACGTAGATCCCCGCAATACGTTGCCAGTCCCCAACAGCTAGATTACAACTGTATTAACTTCCTCCTTACCAGTATTTGTTTACACTGTGTGCAGAGTGAACACTGTGGGCAGGAAAACTCAAGAACTCTCCTCTGGAGACAACAGCTTAGTGGCTAGAGGGTTCCTATGAAGGAGACGCAAACCCAGTTCTCCTACAGCCCGAGTAAGCAGTCTTATGTACTAAACTGTTTAGTAAAAAGATGGAGTTGGGGTGTTGCTTCCGTGCTTTCCTGCAGTATGGGAGAGAGCGCAGACATAGTTCCCAGAGAGGGCTAAAGGGCGTGAGTTGCCGTGTTTCAGATGTGGAAAAACTGTGTCTTTTACAATGTGAAATTATGTCTATAGAGTAAACACTCTCTTATGTGGTTGAGTCTTTTCTCAAATCAGGTCATTACATTTAGGTCAGAGTCATTCCCTAACACGCATACTATTGGCAAATGCAGATGATATTGCTTTGACTTGGCTGGGTTCAGGCTTTCCTATTCTACGAAGCAAAGCAATCTTGCTTGAACTTGGCAAATACTAAAACATGCAATGAGTGAATGTCTTGGCTGGGTGTGCATGCCTCTCCCATACACTTTCTCTTTTAAGTGACATTGCTTTTGTAATAGTTGTGTTCGGGTTTTGATGCATATTTCTGATAGTAATTTGAATACACTGCTCCATTACCAACCTCACCTCTATTTTGGTTGTTATGCTGCCATCATCAGTGTATGAGGTGAACAAAATAATACAGTTATGTTTTCTGACTCATGGGCTTTTTTCCTCCTTATTTCCAGCAACAGAATTAGATACTACAGTGGTTTGGTTTCCCTCTCCCTTTTTTTTTTCCCTGCCCAAAACCTATTGTGGTACGGATTCATAGTAGAGAAGACCAAGTCAAAAAAGAGCATCCAAATGTTGGTAAGGAGGTCAGAAAAGGGTTCGTGACTGGCCCTACTTTCCTGGAAGTTCATTGTACCATTTCACATCAGCCTCTGGGTAACTCTGGATTACATCTTCACCAGGCAGTAATACAGCCTGATGCGAGTTACAGACTAAGAGTTCGAGTCAAGGACGTGACATCCACATTATATGCACTTTAAGAGGTTTTACTGCTGCCTATTGCTCAGCTGATCGTGCGAATGAATGCTAATGACCAGCTGGAGCCTGTCTTACAGTAAAGTTTCATCTGAAAGGCATTTTAGTATGTGCTCTCCCACACTGCTTCACAGTAAGTGGAGACTATAGATTTGTTTCGAAAGTACAAGGCCTGAATCTGAACAAAATGCTACTGCAGATGCACCCTCTGTCTCCCAAATACCTCCTGTAAGTTGGACTGGATAAGGCATGCTTTCTTAGGGTGGGTTTTTTTTGTCTTCAAGTGGCAATCAATCAATTAAAAAGTGAACCCGAGACAACTGTTTACCTAGATTTTTCTTGCCACTAGTCAGTCCATGAGTTGTGTTTAAATTCTTTTGGGCGGTTCCCAGGTAAAGCGGCGTTGCTGGTGTTCATTCAGGTGCAGGACAGACTAAGGCCGTCTGTCTAGCACAGAACAGCATATTGAGGAGAACTTCTTTCAAAATGCAGCTAATGCTATAACACCAATCATCTATTCAAATAGCTTGACTGGAAATGTTTTTTCAGCCCTGTGCACGTCGCAGACAAGGAAGGGATACATAGCAATTTTGTTGTTGTGTGAAAATCAATAGATTGTTGATATATAATGCATGAATATTCAAAGATTATGATTTTACAATTTTTAATAAAATACAGGTCTGTGATGAGATCACAAATCTCTATAAAGCCTATTTTGCACTCTTGAAGATAGATTCTCCAATGAAAAGTAAAGAAATATTTGCATATGCTATTTTTGGTGGAGTTACATGGAGTAAGATCTGCAAGGAAGCATTCTAGTGTAACTGAACTTGGTTCTAGAGAAACAAGCAAGCAAACTCCCCTTGGTTGAGTATCTGCTAGTTCAAGCCTTTTTTTTTTTCCTGGAGGACTGTATCAACATACAACATGATGTTTGCTCAGTATTCCACAGGAAAGGGTGGTGAACTGAGAAAATTCACGTTGTTTTATGATTAGAACAGAATGAAAGACAGTAGTCCAGAGTAATCTGATGACTGGTGAGTTCCACAAGAATCTTATCCGATAACCCCAAAAATGCATGGATGTTTTACTTCAATAAGCCAGAGGACTTTTGTGCCAACAAATATATTTGGCTTGTACATATTTCATGTGTTATACTACATGATAATTCTTTTACATCTTGCAGCTTCTCGTGAAACAAAGTTTACCCTCCAGATATTTCTATTTATCTGACTTTGAAACTATTTGGTGAGGATTCAGGTTGTTTGCATTGTTTAATACTTATTTCCATAAACATTTCTGTTTATTATTTCTGTTTATTAAATAGGCTTTCTTCTAGTTACTGAGCTAATTCAGCAGCCTTACAATGAATGGAGCTATCTACTGGTTTATCATTGCTTTATCAAACACAGCTTCAGTATTTTTAATTTCCAATGTATAGTATCTGTCTAGGCATTGGTTCTGCTGTTTCAAAAAGTGAAATGAGAATGTTTTATGCATTGCTAACTGAAAATGCATCCATTTATACCTTTAAACGACAAGACAGATGAATTCAGTCTTTCATTTGTCCTCATGTTTGCTTCCCTCTCTTTCTCGCCGATATAGGTAATAGATGTGGTTCCATTGGTAGTCCTTATTTCTGCCTTAATTATCTATCCTCCCCTCCATGCTATTGCTACATATTTTGGACAGTACTTCCCCCCCGCCCCCGGGTAAAAGAGTAGTTCTCTAATTCATTTCAGAATAAATGATAATGGAGATTATTTGTGAATTATTTGTGAACAACAGCTCCCTCTAGTTTTTATTCTGCTCTATTTGTTGCCAACAGGGAATTGAAACTAAAATAAACTCCCCCTAACACAAAGATTGATCTTGGTGTCTCACTTCTACATTCTGAAATACAGTGTTTATAATTTTTATCCCAAATTGAAAGCCAAATGGAATTAAAACAGTGGAACTAAGTATGTTAAAATGGGCTGTGAGATTAGAAGATTATGCACACTTTGTGGTCTCAGTTTAAACAAACATTAAAAGTATCTGGGTAAAAAGAAAGGAAATTACAATGCCCCCGAGAAAAGAATCTAAATAATTTTAAAGCTGAATAATGTGGTTCTTATTTTCTAATCTGAGGATACAGAACACAATTATTTGTCTGTATTGGCTAAAGCTTATACCCCAAGCTGGCAACTGAGCACATGTAGCTTTTCAGAATTTTGCATCCCTACTCTGCTCCTCGTTTGTACCATACACTACAACAGATTATGCTGCACTTCACTGACCGTTCCACCTTACGGCTGTGTTGTCCAAAGCTTTGAAATAGCATCAGACATTTTGGAGGAGACCTCTGGCCCCACAGTAGCAAGCAACAGTGAACATCTAGAGTTTTCTGAGATGTTTAAATAGAAGAGCCTATGGTAGGGTGTACAAAAGACCTACTCTGCTACCAACATGTTTAAAACCAGACTTAATCCTATGGTTAGCGTGCCAGTTTGTGGAGAACCTACATAAAGAGCAGCTGTCTGTTCTTAGCTATTTTGTTTGTCAGAGCACAAGATCTGTGGTTGAAAGCTTAAGTTACAAAAATAAAATGTGAAGAAAATGTGCAAAGTTTTTATGATAGGCAGTTAATCATTGAACGAGTTGTTAACATTGCGGTAAACACTCCATCCTTCAGACTATTTAAATAAGGTATGACTATCTTTCTAAATTATAATATTTAGACCACAAAAACTGCACATAAAAACAAACAAAATACTCTCCAAACAAACAAACCAACACACAGAGCACAAATAATCAAAAAGCTAAGTTAGAAAGCAATGACTTTGTGAGCTCAATGGCAGAAACAGCATTCACTTCAGAGAAGTTATTTTGTATTTAGGTTCTACTGCTGCTACAGAGCGTTATCTTTCAACAAGTCCCTTCCACTTTCTGCCTCAGCACTTTGAGCTCTGTAGATGATCTGTGGGATAGAAGACTAGATGGTTATCGTCTCCTCCGCTGCTGTGCTACCTGCCTGCAAATAGTGACTGGTGAATAAAGTGATATCCTTTCTTTCTCGGGGGAAAAAAAAAACCCAAATAATAGTCCAAGAATGAAGTGAAAAATAGAAATTTATCTGAATATTTTTTAAGAAAATTGGCCTTATCTACCAACTATCAATGATAAAGTAAGATGGAAATTCTGTGAAATTAAAAAAGCATATAAAAATTTCCCTCCTAGGTTCTAGTTTCATTACAATAATAGCGTGCTAATCCTTTTCACTGCAGTATTTTTTACTTTAGATTTCTAATATGAGGTTTGCAAGATGTGTCATATCAACTTTTTTTTTTTTTTAAACACACCAGGAACAGTTCACTAATCTGGATGACAAAATATTTTCTACTTCTGTTTGAATACTGCTAACAAATAACGCAACATGCTGAATATACAATTGTGATACAGCTTAATGAGATAATCTTCAGTAAAATATGCAAGTTACTACAGAAAACAATTATAATCAGGAAAGTAATTGGCAGAATCAGATCAGAGAGATCTTAGGAGACAGTACTTCAGGAAGAATTGACAATAATATTGATTATCATTCTGAGATGCTTTTATATTTATCACCATTTTGACAGTGGCCCAACAGGAAGATGTTTCTCTCTAGTCATTAATCTCAGCTAACACACCGGCCTTTTAGCTAGCTCGTTAGGCATTTATCTGCTTCCACAGAAGTTTTCCTTCCTTCATTCTAAAGAAGGTTCACCAATCTTTTCTTTATATCACTTAAAAGGAAGATTACATTTATACAGGACTTGCCAGATTGTGAGTAATGGATATGTTGGTACACGCTACAGCTCTTTGGCTCAATCTTTCTACATATAAACAAACCCCAAATCCTCCTCTTGCACATTCTATTCCAACTCACTGTACTAAAGAACTCTGAAAGAAGATGGGAAAGGAACCCTTTACTGCCATTAAAATTGAGGCTATCAGCATAGTCTCTGTATTTGAGTAATTTTTATGTTCCTCTCCCCCTACACAGATATATGTAGTAGGAAATTTTTTACTTTGTTTTCTCTTTTTAAACCCACGATCATTCAGGGAATGAATGTAAATCTAAACTTTCACCAGTGCCATACATGAACTTTCTGAATCTGCAAGAAACAAAGGGCTTCAGGAGTTCTTTGTAGCTTATGATTAATATAAGAAAGATTAACATGCTTATATTGGAGAAATTTAGGTTACTACCCTTATACAACTTCTGAAAAATTGATTTTACTTTCAATTACTGTTTTTTAGAACAATCCAAACAAGTGCTATGCTCATGAAGCAGGTAAACTTATTCAGACATAATCTGCTAAGTATTTACAAGACTCCACCAATAAGCCCTTGTCTCAACATGCGACATACCTCCTCTTTCAGCTTTTTCTGTGTATCCAAAGATATTAAGCCAAATTATGTAAACCTGTTTGTCTGTGACTGGTATAAAAAGTTGGATGTGCATGAAAATTTGTTACATTATTTTCAATTTTTTTTCCACTTTGGATTAACATAGCTTTTTTAATTCGAAGAAAGATTGGTACATTAGTTATTTCGCTTTTCTTTGCACATTAGTCTAACCTTAATGGTTCCAGTGTAGCTACTCCAAGAACGAAGCTGTATTATCTCCAGCAGCTTGTTATATTCTTACCCTAAACTGTGTAAGCATTGTTGAGATGCGTTAATTTGAAAATTATTTTCAGTCTTCAGTACTCAATATTTATATTCATATTTGAGCATCCAGGAACATAAAGAGTTACTATGTTGTATCTCTTTACAAGGAATTTTTAAAGACCAGAATTAATTTCTAAGTGTTATTGACAAACAGATACATCTAAATGAAAAATACGAACATCTCAATGACAAAGGTCATGCCTGTCCTCTGGAATACAGAAGGCAGAATTGTTTTGTGGAATAGGAACATATGAAGTGTTTCATAATTGAACCATCATGGCTTAGTTTGAATGGCTCACATTGTAGTTCCCCTGATGATATTAACATGCAAAAGGTCACAAGTCCAAATTAGACTTGCGAGTTAACAGATCTAATAAACTTAACTGGAAACATTCACTTGTATATCTGTTTATATCATGTTGGTACTTTCGTACATTACAGAATCACAGCTTTCACTTTTATTCTTGTAATAGTGATATGACTCTGGCAAGTCATCTGCAAAAGAGATTAAAGATTTCTAACAGGAGGCCTTGATTTGTATAGTGAAGTCCGCATACTCCAAAAAAGAACCTGAATAAAATGCAAACAAAAACCTGAAGAACATAGTATGTTATGTGGAAAAATCTGATTTCAGTACATGTTATACAACTTGGGGGAGACATCAGAGAAGAGGAGGAGAAAGGGGTTTTCTATTTATGGACAGTGCATGTGTTTCCTTCCAGCTATTTAAAAAGATTTGTTCTTACACTGCTTTATTTGTATTCCATTTTTTTTCCTCAGAGTCGGTGATGTTCAGTCACCTCTTTTTCTTTTCTAGACCTTCACAAATGAGAGTTCTGGAATCGAATATGGATCTGTCATCAAATCTTCTGGGAACAGACCAGGCCTTAAATTTCCTATTATAGACAATATATCAGTCAATCAGAAGTTGAAATGCAACATAAGCTTGAAAAAAGTCGAGAAAAGTGTACTTGACCCAAATAAAGTCACTTCAGGTGAGTACTGGGTACATGAAATCGAGTCACTTGTCCTGATATTACAAAGAGCAAACTGGGTGGATGCTTTGTAATTTAATCATCCTTATATTACTTTGCTTTATTTTCTTCATATAAACAGATTAGTTTAATAACAAAAAAGTTTCAAAATAGAGTTCATGCTTGCATTTTTAGGTCATTTTTAAACTGCCACACAATGGAAAATATAAATTGGAATTACACCTGTAACTATAATCCTTGTCAAAGTGAATTAAGTAAAATGGCTTAGTGGTATTGCTCAGGATACCCAATATTACTTCTGGAACAAGGAATCACAGAATACGCAGGCATGCCTTCCAGTTAATAGTGACCCATGGGATCAAAGGCCAGAGACAAAGCAAATCTTCGATCACCCTGTTCCTGCAGGGTGCGGGCAGTTTTGCAGTCATGCTCACTAGGCTTTTCATGAGAACAGGGTCAAGTCCCTATTTCATGCAACTTTGAAATCGGTTAAGGTAAGAATTATCTGTTTAAAATACAAAAAAATAGGAAAGTTACTTATCATAGTTAATTTTACCAAAGCCACAAATAAATCCTCCATAATTTACATAGCAGCCGTTAAACAAGTTCCAACCTAACAATGTGCGTGAGTAAATTCTCAGAAAACAATATGAAGTTTGCCAGGATTAGCTAATCAGTTTATTGTTTCGGTGAAGTCAGGCAGCATGTATGCCAGCAAGTCGCTTTTTAAAGTGATATTCCATTTTTAAGCACAAAGCTTCAAATATTTATAGAACAAAGATTATTCACTAAATATCATAGCAGATGGATGGTTTCTCTCTTCTTGAGGGAGGTTGTGGGAACACAGCTACATCTCTGGAGACAAAAGCCAGACAGATAAATGGTTTTGCAGGAATGACCACCTTTGCAGGTTTGTATCATTGTAGAAATAGCTTGCATAAACACAAAATTATTTTGATGTTGTTCTTAACATATATAATTAGACTGAGGCTCTCCATACAGTCAAGGATGCCATTCAATATTCAAGACTCAGCGTTTTTTTAAGTTTTAGAGAGGAAATGGAATAGGTCCTTTCCTAATTCTGATTTACTGCATGTTTGCATTCCACTAACTCAAAACCAACAACATTCAGCAAAAAATAAGTGGTTTAAAATTAAAGTTAAACCCATTTAAGTGTGCATTCATGTAGGTCTGACGTAATTCCACTTACATCAGTGTTATTTCATGTCTTTGACTTAATTTAGATCAGAAAATAGGCCTCAGGTATTTGGGGAAAATGTATAGTCAAAATTAACTGGTGCCCTGATCTTGTAACCGTGTAAGGACAAAATCTGATTTCCATTCAAAGCTTCACTTACAACAACATGGAGTCTCCTGAGTAAAGGGCTGCCTTCACTTAGTCAGACAGTCATTTGCAGAGTAGGACCAGTTGTCTTTCCCTGTCCTTCCCGCCAGGGAAAGAAAATTAAGAGAGCAGCATAAAAATAAAGCAAAATTAAATATTACTATGGACTCATATTTTTATATGTGTAACTTCCTGTTGTAGAGGGAAAAAAAAATTCAAACTTGCTTTTAATTTTTCTTAAAGGCCTCTTATCCCTGTGCCCCTCCTGTCTATTATTTTCATACTGCGTTATGCTGAGGATATATTCTCCCACTTGCCCATCACATTCCTGATATACTTTATCTTCATCTTTTACTTCTCGCTGACATCCTTGACATGCAAGCTTGCCTGATTATTTTACATACTTATCTGCCCCTCACAATTTGTTTCTGACTATCCTCCACCTTTTCAATGACTTTACCTTTACAGCACCCGTGGGTTTGTTCATTTACATTTGAGAAGCTAAGGCATAGTGAGTGATGTATATAGGAGAAGTTTTAGCAGAGCACAAAACTGAATCCAGCTGTCTTATCTTCCATATGAAGGCCCCAAGTACTGGTTATGTTTTCTGTTCAAAACTTGTTTCAGCCTAGGAGAGCTCTGTTTCTGCTGGGGCCGTGGGCAATGAGGCAACTGTGAGAAATAACACAGCCATTTTTCTTTCTTTGATGTCATCACCTTCGAATTACCACTTTCATTGACTTCAGGAACTCTCAAATTGCTGTCTAGAGAGTAAACATCTTGTTTTGAAGAAGAAAAAGAAATACTCAGACTTGTCAAGACCAATGAGGTTGTTATGGCCCTAGTTTACTCTTACATTTATTTTTTTTTATGATGCCTTGGAGTTAGAGGTGAAATATTTATCATCTAGACCATATTTTAGTGTACAGTAGACCAAAAGAAGTACAAGAAAAACTAAATGCAATGGGAAATGTTGCCTTCTGCACCATGTCTTAGCGAATCCTTAAGCTGCTATTAAGTTTCTGCATGGTTTCTCACAGTAAAAGCAGTTTACTTGACACAGCAGTGAGAAGGACATAGCTACAGTAAAATATGGGACGGCAGTTGCGGATAGAGCACACGTGTTTTTAAAACTGCATTACAATTGGAAATAAGTACATTCAAGTGCACCCATGTAGCAAGAAGAAACATGATAAAGCAGCCCCAAGCAATTTAAAAATATGCTGTATGAATGAGCAGACGGCCCAAGCAGAACAGTAGTCCAAATATCTCCTTGGGATAAAAGGCAAACCCGCACCCTTAACAGCCAAGGGATAAAGCACGGCTGGGAGAATCCCATGGGCTGTAATTCCACACTAGCAAGTACAGTAGTACCGTCTACCGGAGTAGTAGTGTGGGTTTGATCTGAGTGATCTTAACCCACAACTAAATCAGTCTGTCAGAGAGATTATTTTCTCTACCTGTAAGTTATATTCTTCCCTGTGGTTTAGAGATTGTACTGCGTGAGGCAGTTCCACAAGACGACACAAGAAGGTAGGCTGCCTCCCGCCTGTTGAGAAGTCAGTGATCTATCACGAAGCATGAGCTGACTGGTTTTACCCAGCCAACTTGTATTTTTGCGCTAAACAAGAAGACAGGATTTGCAGTCATCTCATGAGATTTATCACATTTCCTAGTGTTTTATGTGACTTTTTTGGTAAGATAATAATTAAAATCTCTAAAACTTTTTGTTGTTGTTGTTACCATAACATATGGTTTTGTGTATAAATGTTAACATACAGCGAGTTCTGTTGCAGGGTGCCCTTGAGGATTAGAACAAGCAGCAGACCTCCCCCAGAGTACATATTAAAAAAATCAGCTCAGCTTCACATACAAACTGGGGCAGATCAAAGTGCTCACTGAAGGTTTACATTATTGTGTAATAAGCAAATGAGATAAAATTCTTAAAATTGAAAATCCCATCATTTATAAAACCCCTCAGACAAGTTGGCAATGCAATTCCTGTTGCTTACACAGGGGTGGTTTCTTCTGAAACTGCCTATTCAACAAAGCAAGGACCACGTGGGTCAGAACGCATTCCGGGAAGGGGGTAAATATTAATTGGCCTTCTAGGTGCCACTGCATCATTTAGTAGTACCTATTAGCGTTCTACACATGTCCTACCAGACAAGCAGTATTGATTTTCTGTCTGTGTTCTAGAGAAGCTCATGAATAAATTCATATTGTTAACAACAAATATACTAGAATTAGAATTACCAATAACTGACTGTGCTATAACATCAATACCAGGATAATAT
The DNA here is from genome assembly GCA_013398815.1 of Ibidorhyncha struthersii. Lineage (NCBI taxonomy): Eukaryota > Metazoa > Chordata > Aves > Charadriiformes > Charadriidae > Ibidorhyncha > Ibidorhyncha struthersii. Next base: position 26,488 of record VZSZ01003262.1, on the reverse strand, counting down.
TTTTAAGCCACTCCAAACACATGCTAACCACTCAATATAAAAGTTAAATGGTATTTTAACGGTTGGGTTTTGGGGGTTTGGTTTTGGGGTTTTGTTGTTGTTTGTGATTTTTTGTTTGTTTGTTTTCCTAATTTTGAATCCAGGTCTTGGAGTTCAACAAGACTGTGCAAGAACATCAAGTGAAACTGCATTTGAGAACACGAAGTGATCTCAGAGAAGGAATATAACACAGTCCTCTAACCTCAGTCTAGATCACAGAGGCCCTGAGACAAAAACAAACAGGGAACTATTCCAGCACAGGCACGAGCTCAGTCATCCATGTTGACCTCCCAGGGAACTATCAGTTCCTCCGCAGCCAACAGTTTGAGTGGTTCATCCCTTCTGCACCACGGAAGGGCCCCTTTTAGGTCCACAGGGAAAAGCTTTTGTTCTATTCAGTACTTAACCATGGAAGAGTCTTTTAAAGAAATGGAAGATACTGAAGATGCCAATCAGTTAAAGAAAAGTCTTCTCCTGAGCATTAGCTAGTTTCCTAGGATTCTGGGACACAGGAACAAATTTAGTGAAATATATTTGGCACAAGGTGAGCAACGTAGCTTGGAAGAAGGTGGAAATGACAAAAATGCATCATCAAGAGGGGGTAAATCTTCCCATTGGCCTTTAAGAGAGCACAGAGTGATGGTCATCGCTATAGAACTACACCAGAGAGAGTCTAAGGACAGTGACAAATTACACCCTCTAGATGGGAATTGTCTAGAAGATGCAGATCATACTGAATTTGAAGATAAGCCAAGTAATTAATCTACTTGAAAGATGCTTAATAATGTTAATTACAGAGCTAGGAATAGAGCCCATATTTATTGCAAAGAATGGCATTCTTATGAAACAATCAGAGGTGTCATGGTTACGTCAGTTCTATGAGCTGTTCCCAGACCACTACTGCACCTAACAGCCCAGGATCCTCGCTCGGTCTGCACACAGACCCGAGTCCTCGGCAAACCAGAGCTCGGCAGCATGTTCTCCACAAACACTGGATTTGGATGATAGTTCAACACTCAGTGTGCGTAGACCCTTCTCCTTTATACGCTAAAGGGACTCTTCTTCTACTTCAGAAAGTTTTGATTCTTCACTGCCTCTTCACAGTACACCTGAAGACAGCAGCTTACTGGAGGAGAGCATCAATGGCACTTGGGACATTTCATCTCCCAGTGGTACCTCATACGTTGGGGAGAGCTTACGGAGTTCACATAGCTCTTCATCTCTAGAGTCTTCTAACCCATCTTTGTTTTGGACAAGATTCACTCCGACCTTCATATTGCCTGTGTTTTGCATGATCAGTTGCCATTGACTTTTCTGGCTGTGTCTATTTACAAAACCAAAGTAATACAAAAAGCAACACAACAATCTCCCATTCAGCAAGCACAGAGGAAGTGAAGAGACCACAGGCAGATCAAAAGGAACAACATGAAAGGCGAGGAGTATATTCAATATATGCGCAAACTCTAGAATTATGCATAAACACATGGTAGCTAGATCACGAATTGCTTGAAACTGTGCTACAGCTAAGTGAAAAACTGTGTCGGTTTCAAAGTTCTATTTTTATCATGGGTTGGTTTGGTATTTGACTTTTTTTGTAAAGAAAGGGCTACGCTTTTCCTCTTTCGAGTTTTCTATACAGTTGGAAACACACAAAAATAAGTTCATAGTTCTTCCATCTGTATCTCCATCCTTATCAGTCACATGTGACTTTCAGCTGGTTCTACTAGAGACACTGAAAACCACTCAAAAAGGAGGTGGTGTTTGCATCGTGATACTTCTTCTACAAGTCACACACTGAATTGCTTTATTCCTAAACACTAATAAACATCATTGAGGCTTTAACCAAGCTTTCTTGGGCAGAGACGTGAGGGAGATTTGTGGGTCTTATTGTTACAGAGTTGGAGGCAAAAAATAGATTCCTCAATGTGACAGAGTCCACCACAACCCACAAGTGTGCTCTTCGGGCACTGGTGTACATGGCGAATAGTGCAGTCATAGAACTTGCCCTTTCATTCCTTTATAAGGCTTCCCTTTAGGACAGATCCCATTTAACTACCACCGAGTCCTTTAAGCTCAGCTTCTTTATGTATTCCAGCTGTAATCAGAAGTTCTAGTGAAGAGACACAGCTTTGTTTGTCAAAGTTATTTTTAATTGTTTGCTTGTCCTATTTTCTGTCTGTGGTCTAAATACAGTAATTTCTTTGACTGCAGAGACTTTCAAATAAAGGCAGAATGAAGGAGCAATAGGTTTCCCTGCTGCTCCTTGTAATCAACAAGCTGCTTGCTCTGTCTCAAGAAACTGGTTAAGCAATTAGATTCAGAGATGCTATCAGGAAAAGCATTTCTGTTCCCAGCTTCACTGCAAATAAACCAACTGTCTCTATTTCAGAGTTTGTCAGCTGTCCCAGGGGACATGGCAGACAGCTAGGCAGAAGTTTCAGAATGAAACGTTTCTCCTCAAGAGTTAAGGAAATTCAGAACCAGTGGTGCTACGCTGTGTGGAGGTAACAATTTAGATGGAAGGAACATCTAGAGTTTTTTCCTATTTTGCACTGAAAGGTTGTAAATATTTATCTTTCCTGCTATGCCAAGAGGAAGCCTTCCTTCTCTGGAGTTTCCTCAGTCTCCTGAGGACATTGGTTGGAATTAGTAATGGTACCTGTTCTGTCCAAGAAATCTAGGGGGAGACATGCCCGAAAACGGGGGAAAAGATAACCAAAGGGCAGACTAGAAAGAAACCAAAAGCTTTACAGGTAAACAGGTCTCCTGTTATTCCAGCTTTCAGACAAAAGCCTTTTCCTTCTTTCTCAACACAAACCATTTAGGCAAACCAAACCATGGCTAGAAGGGGATGGAAAAAGGGAGAACCCCCCTGCCCCAAACAACATTCTGCTGGTGGCATTAACTTAGAGAGTCTGGTTTTCTGAGGTGTTATAATATATGTAGCACCTCTGGGTATTAGTAGGCAAAGTTAAGGATGGAGATGTAACTCCATGTGGTTAAGGTTTAAATGTGTGAAGCAAGAAAGTCACAAATTGCTTTTTCATTTTCATATTTTTCCTTTTACTGTAGTAGTTCATCTAGAGTCCAAACCAAGGCTCAACATTTTTGTTGTTTAGTATTCTATTTATTAAATAGGAACCCAATCTGCTCATCAGATTTCATGCTAAAAGCACTAGATCATAATCAGTAAATACTTTGCATGTTTTCACCCATCAGTCATAAATACAAAGCCATTAAAATGTTTTGTAGCATAATATTTTTTTTTCCTGTTTGGTTCAAATATCACTCCTCACCAAGAAATGAACTTCCCCTGCATCACCACAAATCTAGAAAGGTTTCTAGAAAGCAAGCCACTCAGGACAAATATTCAAGACTCATGCAATGCCAGCGCAGCAGATACCTCCTCTCATGTTTGCTAGGCAGTGTTCAAACACACTCATTCTTCTCAAAGAACAGTGGCTGTACGATTCTCAGCAGCACATCATCAGATTTGGATTGCACAAAAGCATGAAGGGGATTTAGGGAGTATAAGGTTTTTTTCCTTTGAACATTTGTCAGCTTTAGGATACATATTAACTCTAAATTGTTGGATATTCTACTTTCAGGTCACCATCATGTGATAAAGGTCCTTAGTAAAATTTCTCCAAATCCTAGAACGTTAGTGAGAAGATACTGCCAACTGTAGACTTTGCCAAGGGCAGTGGTTGATTTCTTCTGTTTGTGTCCTAATAGTATCCTGGCAGAAGACTCCGAAGAGGAAGGCAATCAGTGTCCTATCTGTCAGATTGCTGGAGGTTCTCCTACAAATCCACGGCTAGAGCCATGTGGCTGTGTGGGAAGCCTGCAGTTTGTTCATCAGGAACGTCTAAAAAAATGGCTCAAAGCTAAAATAAAGTCAGGTGAGAGAGACCCACAAGATATAAACCATTCTGTTGAGATGCTTCTGCCAAATTTACCTCTCAACTAATTCCTCTATACTAATGGCTGAACAAGATGAAGTCTTTAAATTTACTCAAAGGACATGTTTCACTCATAGCTTAATCACCATGGTAGTATTTTTCTGTAGCACAAACGTTCTCAGGGAAATAACAGTAGATATTAATGTCTTTGATGAGGCTACTGGTACGTAGTGAGCAGATCACCAAAACAATAATTTTCTAGTGCTCGGTTTAGATTAAAACAAGATCTTTGATATTAAGTGCTGAAAGATTTAATGAGCCAATCTACAGCAATTAGTAGTATCAGGCGAACAGCAAATTTTGCAGGGATCATAAACTGCACACGTAAGACTAATAGGCGAGAGAAATGTTTGAATGACAAAAAAAAAACATAAAGTGAGATGAAATGTGTGAAGTGTTGGAAGAATTCAGATGGAGAGGGGAGAAGGAATATGAACAGTACAAATTTTAGCATTCAGGAAGGTGACTCCCAGCTAGAGAACAATCCTGTTGATTATTCTTTGATTTTACCCTCACTTATGTCAGCATGCTTTTTTTCCCCAAGTACTATTCGTGCTGTGCCATTTCTAGTTCCATTCTAAATGAAGATTATCAGTGATGTTATATCACTGCACATCTAGATTATAAGTGCATTTTCCCAATATGGACCCTATCTTTATCAAGAGATTGAAGGTAATGACAACACAAGTTAGTTTGGGGTTTTTTTTATTTTCTTAAAGATGCATTCTACAGTGTTCGTTAAGCACTTCGGTATGCTATGGCTTCTGAAGTTCCTAAGCGAGTTGTATAATTTTCAACTTACTCCTTGTAAGTAAGCACTTAAAAATACAAATTAAAAAAAANAAAAAAAAAAAAAAAAAAAAAAAAAAAAAAAAAGAAAAACACCATCAGATAATAACCAGAGACTCAATCTCCAGAAAGGACAGAAGTAGCTATATGATATATACACACACCCTAACCTCGTGTAGATTGTGTAGAATCCTGTAAGTGGGAAGATAATAGTTTATGCCAGCTTTGTTTCTTCAGTCTTAAAAGGCAGATGATACATCAGTGAAATCCTGTGTACTTGGTCCCCTGCCAGGCCTTGTTCATTTAAATTCCTGGCTTGCCCCCAGCTTAGGGAAGTGAGTCACATTTCCCAAACCTTCCCCAAATCCTGTCCTCATAGAATAATTTCAGTTTCCCCCCAGTGCTAGCTGACAGCATACAGGGACGCGATCCTGTTCAGAGAGAGCTCCTTCGGTAGTTTGGGAGCCAGAACAAGAAAAGAGGCGGTGGTATGTTAAGCAATGAAAGAACTAAGCGGAACCTTGTCCCAAGAAGCACGTTTGATGAGATATCAATCTTAACAAGCAGAACTTTTGCTTCTGGTTAGTGAAGAGTGTGTGTGGGGAGGGTTTCTTTGTTTGGTTAGTTGGTTTTGTTGCTGTTGGGTTTTGTTTTGTTTTTTAAAAGCAGGACATCTGTGCACACAGTACACAGATGCACACAGGGCTTTTTCCTTTTTAGAAGTTTTTGTTCCACTTCTTCCTTTACAAGAAAAGGGGAAAAGAGAATCAGTTTAGAAGATGGGAGCGTATCCATTTATTTTATGGCACTCAAATGAAATTCATTGTTGTCTTAAAAATGAGGGGAAGATGCAAGCAAACAATTCCAGGCAATTCCTTGGCTGTGTTGGTACTGACAAGTCCTTAGACAGAGGTTTATTTATGGAGTCCGTTATTGCAGTTTACATCAGTGTGGCTCATGATCCCTGCAGTTTTATTCCACAAAAGCTACAGATTTTGTCATTTAAAAGCAAACAGAAAATCCAGTGCAGTCATATACCATGCAGACTATTCCAGTTGTCCCTACTACTACATGTGTTCAGTATAAAAAAAAAAAAGACGTGGTTTCAAATGATTCAGGAGAACTCCAATAAAAAGACAGCAATCTGTAGAAGACGGCTTTAAAATAAAAAAAAATCCTCAATCCAATTTTATAACAGGCATGACGTAATTTAAGGTTAAAGACTTAATTTTTTTGCCTTACTGCAGGGGCTGATGTGGAGGCTGTGAAGACCTGTGAGCTTTGCAAGCAGAACCTGATAATTGATGTGGACAATTTTAACGTGAATGCATGTCACAGAAATCACCAACAGTCACGGGTAAGAAACTGCCTCTCTTCAGATAAGAGTCCATAATCCTATTTTGATATTGCTGCCTTGCAATATTTCACTGTGTAGCAAAATGTCAACATAAACTGAAACCTGCTAAACTGTGAGAAAGAGATATGCTTACTTATGCAGATTTCAAGAAACATAAAGAGACTTTACTCATTTTAGGCTCGGATTGTATAATCCCGGAGGCTTTGCATAAAGAAAATCTGTAATTAAGCACGGCAGTGGAAAAGATTCTTGTTTGTTATGTAGATACAACATTGCAGGAGAGAAGCAGATTAAGGGAGAGCAGCCAAGGATTTCATTGTTTGTCCTTCACAACATTATGTAAGATGCGGAATTTAGCAAGCTAAGCAACAGAAGAATTGAACATCTTCCTGTGAGGCTTTTTTTTCTTTATTTAAATGAATATGGAATTTTAAAAGAATGAAATACAGGAATGACGGACCAAAATATTGAAGCTAAGAGCCTCCATTTTTAATGATAGCAGAGCATACCCCCTTTTCTGAGAAATTAATCTTACCAAAGCCAGATGTATCAATTTCATTATAAGATGATGCTAGTGCTGAGGAAAGAGATCAACATGCTCAGCAACCAAAGAAAATCTTCTTGATAAGATTACAAACCACTATTCTTGAATTTTAATGCACAAATTCTGTCCGTTCGTTGTTACGGACAAGTTTCCATGACCCTAGGGAGTTCAAGTCATGGACAGGACCCCACCATGCAAGCTGTAAGTAAATAACATATTACAACAAGGCCTTTTAGCAAATCGCAGTAGAAGTTGCCTTCTCCAGGAGTCTTGCCAATGTCTTGGCTTTCCTCAGAGTGGCTGGTGGGAGTTTCACTCCCCACTTCTATGCAGCCTTTCTAGTACTGGCAGTCAAGTAACACGGCTTGCACGTGAACCGCACACATGCAGTTCAGTTTTGAAACTTTTAAGTACTTTGCAGAATTTGACCTGATGTCTGTATTGGAGTCTAGTTAGAGAAATCAGAGCATTGTGCTTACACATTCCATGCAAGGAGAAACTGCAAGGCTCGTTTCCTCCCCCCAGGCATTTTAAAAATGGGATGAATTGCAAGGGTGAATAATTGCTAGAGTATTTAAAGTAATTAAAATTATAGGTTGTGTTTTTTTCTTGAGGTGTTTTTATCATATTATACTGCTGTACTTTTAGGGTGTTATTTGTGATGCATTCCAAGTGATGCCAGAAGCTTCTAAAACATATGGTTAGGTGCCCTTTTCAGCGTTTCTACTCATCTAAATAAATAATTCAATGTGCCAGAGTCTTCCCTATCAACTAGGAGAAGATGCACAATCTGGTAGAAGTGTCTTTCTCAAATTATTTGCAGTAAACAGTGTATATTTCCCCCATCTGCATGCCTTCAGGCCTTCCTTACTCATAAAAAAAGTAAATGATTTCCCAGAATGCTTTGACAGAAGTGTTCACCAGCAAACTATTTTCTAGGTGATTGATTTGCCACTATGCTGTAAAATACATATGAACAGAAAGCCTTTTACTTAGGCTGAGATTGGCAGACATTCATTGAAAGCCTAAAGGAGAAGAACATCATGACTTGAAATGTCCGAAAGAAATACAGAAATTTACAGGAAAAGGGTGGAGAAAGATGCACCAGTTAAAAGAACAGTTTGGAGAGAATCTATAAACACGCTAGAGCATAGAATACTGTAGCACAAAGAATACACCAACCCAGTTACAGCCTGTCCCAGGCATACCAGAATACCTCACCCATGAGAGGGACATCCCCACCACCCCCAAACCACCTGCACCAAAAAAAAAAAAAAAAAAAAAAAAAAGGTGTTTTGATCAAAGCCCTGTGGAGTAGGATGAATTCAAGATTAAGGGTTATGCTGCTCCCATTCACAGGCTGGCTGGTCCTGCCTCTTCCTACTTACAATTTTTAAAAAGACGACAGTACTTCTCAGGGAAACTAACAGAAGCCTTAAGGTAGCTTTTATCAAGGTTGGATTTACATTCAGCATCCAGCATGTGCATTCTGGAAGTGCACACGTACAAAAATCCCTCCTATCCTCTCTGCCATTCTCTCTATCCCCTCACACAAATGCACTTACATATACACATCATTTTTTGTCTCTAATCAGTGGAATACAGCCATCTCTGACTTGGAATGAGGGCTACTCTTCCACGCCAGCAATATTGTACAGTGTATTTACAGGGGAAATAATTATTAATTTCTACAGTTTGCTTCAGTATTGGCAGCTGGCACTTTAATTACAGCGGCAAAATGCAAACAAAACACTTGTTTGTCAAGAGCGAGACAAAATAAGTGTTTTGTCCTGAGGGTTGATTAGATTCACTTTTTTTTTTTTTTAAAGTATTCAATTAGAGCCATAGAGTGGAAATTTGGGGAGGCAAAACTCAATTACCCTCAGTGGAATGCAGCCAGGATGCTGCATTTTATTTTATGACAGTTACAAGTGCCATGAAATCTTCAGTACCTACAGGTGGTCAAGATCTCTTGCTGTATCTCACTGAGAATTGACATTTGTAGAGGCAGTTCATCCTTGTTTCATGATCTGGTTTAGGAAAACTTAACATCGTCTATTTCTGCACCTGGTTCCCCACAGTGCCAGGATTTTCCTTAGAAACCTTCCATCTAGGAATGAAGAAAATTCACTCCTTTTTTTTTTTCATATTAGTGATATTACCTACACTGTAGCTGATCTAGATTACAAAAGAAAGCAGCCACCTCCTCCCAAAAACCACCCCATCCCACCCCCCCCAGTGCTGGATAGTTCATCTGTAGTTTTAATTGCACCATTTCTTTTCCTTTTAATTGCTGCTTGGTATTTGCCATTGCTCATGTCAAATCAGTACTCCACATTTGTTTTCTTCCTGGTGAACTGTACCAGTCTTTACTAATATTCACTGGAATAGACCCATTCCTCTGCTGGGACTTGCCAAGTTCCATTCCGGACAGTTATTGTACTCATACAGTGTTACATCCCATGGTCTGTTTTATACCTGAGGCCCGACTAAATGTCAATCTTTTAGTTACCTGTGTTCAAAACCTCCATTCTTTCTTTTTTAAAATGATATTGTCTCAGTAAAACTGGCAACTCTGCATTTTTGCAAGCCAGGACTCAAAATCTAAGAGAATTATCTCAGCATCCTCCCTCCCTTCTGAGGATGCTGAATCCTCACAGTAGGCCAACAGCTGTGAGCATCGCTAATAAGAAAGATTATTATCACATACAACATTAATTGTGAAAATAACCCAGAGTTAATAAGTGAACTGCGTACAGTAAATCAGATACTCAACTCAACCTTTTTGGCTGAATATGGCTCACATACAACTTCCTTCTTTCTGAAGGCCTCTCAGTGCAGACAGCGACACATTAAGGAAGTTATCCCGGTCACCCCCTCCATCCCAGCCTCTTTCCTGAGGCTCCAACCCCATTACAGTACTAGACATAGAATGCAAAATCACTCCCTACATGCTGAGTTCCGACAGGAACACGCATATGCATCCATACCTAAGTGTCACTCATACACCCCGCAACAGCGGTGCCTGTATTTCGGTCATGCCTTTCCAGCCACGTGCTGGAACGACACCAGCTGCCTCTCCGGCTGGCCATGCTGCGCTGCACTCCTCTCACTCACGGGCACCTGCTTTTTCATCATGTAATATAAGAGACATCAGTTAAACACAGGGATAAATATCTCTGCAGCCTATCCCAGCCACTAGACGTGTTATCACTACTGCAACATTGCCGAAGGCCGTAGTCGGTTCTAGCACCTTCATGGAGTTTAGCACAGAGTGGTCACCAAGAAGGAAAATACAGATGTGTTTTTTATGTACAGGCACGGCACAAGCTAACAGATTGAGGTCATATCTTGGACTGCATCTCCTTTACAAATAGAGATTTGCAGAACTCAAGAGACTGAGCTCCATCCTCATCACCAGAAAAGTAGCAAAAATAAGTGTTTCCAGTTACCTTGTAGTTATGCCCCATCCTCACTGCTTTCTTCCGCAAGTTACAGCGGATTACCATTACCTCTTCAACCCACGTAGAACCAGCAAAGTATCTCCAAGCAGCCCTTCCTTTCCAAACACCATCCAGCAAACTTCTGTTGTGCAGCTTCCTTACAGGTGTAGACTGTAATCACACCTGATCCCCATATCCTTCTCCACATCCTAATGCAAGGTTCCTTGTTGTCTTCCAATTATTTAAATGACTTTCATGGTGGTTTTGGCAGCTTAACAGAAGTCACCTGTGCCCACCCTCCTCACCAGTCATAGCATTAAAAATCTTTTCAGAAGAGATCCCAAGTACTTTTGGGGATTGTATAGGGTTATATGCCTGGAAAATGCACCTGGAATGACTGAGGAATGAGAACTATAATGACTTTTTTGACAGTGCTAATTTAAACGAGCAACCAGCTTCTCTGGTTGAGGTTCACTAGTCACCAACTCCTTTCAATAGTTTTGGCAGTGACGCATTAGGGAATGTTAATCAAACTAAGGGTGAGAATGTGGATTTTGATGAGGCCTTTTTGCCAGCACTCCTCCCTATGGTAAATGTCTCAACCCATGTGAAAGGTTTTCTTGGCTGTAGGTAAATACTTTTTCCAACATCTTGGGAGATCCTTCATTATTCCGCTCATTTCAGGCGTGCAGACAGGAAGAGTTAGAATACATTTGTGGTGCTGTCATTTGTGACCAAGTCAGTGGGGTCAGCACTATGGACATGTCAAACTAAAACATATTTCCCTTGTCTTAGCTTGTTATGAATTGCAAAGGTGCAGAGGAAACTTTCCAGTTAATTGTCAGGCAAACTCTACGTGAAACTGGGACTGTGTTCCGTACCTTGCACAGCTCTCTGGAATGACATTTTTGATGTTTTCAAATTCATAGAACATCTTTTCACTGGAGCATTATGACTGTAGTTGAGCTGATCTAAAAAAAGGTCACAGCAACTGATCCTGTGGCTGCTTGTGGTTTGAAGTCTTTCATCAGTCATCTTGAAACTGCAGGAACAGTGATTTTCAGTCCTGACTGACTGGAGGTTGGGAGGGATTTTAATTAGAACCCAGGCTATGAGATGCTGGATTGCTGGATTCTTGTGATTCTTTTCTAGTCTTGCCATTTGGAAATGTCCAGTCTAAAATAATACTGACATAGTGATAAGAATAATTCTTTTTCTTCTATTGTTATTGCTATGATATGTTTACCCTTACAATTAGTGTGTATTTTTGGCTTAGATATGGCTGAACATCATTAAAAAACAAGACAAGACAAAACAACTCAAAAAAACCCCCAAGAACCAAGCAAACTCACAGTTTTCTCATGACAAACCGTCAGTCCAGATGAGAAAACAAAAAGTAAAATCATACTTTCAGATGTAGCACATAAAGCACCTGTTTGTGGCACATCAGGACCTGGCATTTCCACAAGCCACGTCTCATTTTGACTATCTGTTATAATAAACAATTTAAAAAAACGTTTCCATTTGCCATTCAGAAAGCTGAATGCAGCACCAGTGCCAGCTGAAGTCAGCGAAGAATTCAGCACTTCCAAAAGTTGGGCAAAAAAAGGGGGGATTAATCTCTGCTCAGTTTAGTCATCCCCAGTACAAAGTCAACATCAGTTGGCCACAATTTTGTTATAGTCCACATAGAGAAAAAGGCAAGTCTGAGATACAGAAATATTCTATTCTGTTCTAGATATGCTTCATCTCACCTTGTGAAAGAGGACTTAAACTGGTCAGCTGAGCCTCACTGGAGACGCCCTTGTCTTTTTAAAGGCATGACTAGGTAATATATGAATACATATGTTGCAGACATGAAGTGGAGCAGACAGATCACACTCAAAGGGGTTCACATAAAAGTGGAATCAGAGTGTCCCCTATAATCACTGGCAAACCCATAGACAAAAATTTCAACTTCTGAAAATCTGGGTTCAGGTGCAAGATACCAAATCATGTAACAGGTGAGAGAATTAGGCACGGAATATGCTCTTGTGGGCAGGTCTCTGGCATGGTGCAGTAGTGGGACAGAATTACAGCTAGAATGAGTCTGGTTTCTGAGCAACCTCAATTATCTGTTAATGGCCCAGCATTACATGGTCAAATGTGCTCTAAATTAGTCTAACTCCCTCTCCTGTAATATAAGCCAAGCTCATCTGATGTGGGACATTTACTGCGAGCAGGATAAATAGTACAAAATGCTGAAAATTTTTATTTGCCATCATTTTCCTAAAACCTTCAGGAATTGAAGTGACAGCTTTAGTGTCAAATGATACAATGCTGCAGCAGTCAGAGGTTACAGATGGCCTTGTTAAAAACTCTCATAAAGAACTCTATCGGCAACAGGCAAACATGAAAGAGAAACCACTTTCAAACAAACACTTCAGAGGCAGTATGGAATTAAAACAGAGTAGTTCAGTGAAGCTTTTCACAATCACTCATTAGTTATTCATTCAAATATTTTGATACAGAATCACGTACATTCATTTTTGAAGTATGTGTGCTTTTTGATAGCTGAGTCAGCCCACTTGATGTAAACAGATCAGAGCAGGAAAAACTAATGAGCAGTCGCCCAAAGGTGGCACAGAGGTAGAACGTGCTGCATCAGTGATGGACAATTAATGAGTGTTTGATCCTATATTTTCAAACGTTAACCATCAGTGCTCCTCTGCTGTTGGGCTGCTTGCATTGTTAACTTTCCCTCCCACGCGGGTCTGCTTTATTATGGTTTGGATGGGGAACAGCAAGTGAAACGCATGAGCCTCCGGCTATATGAGACCTTTGGGCTTTGAAAAAATCCTGTCCACCCCCCAGTGTCACTCTAAGTTCAAAGGGGTGACAGAGGCTTTCCCATATTCTAGGTGCCATCCTGCCATGAAGAGGCAAAAGACCTTTAGCTGAAACAACCACACAAGTTGCATCAGCAAAATGCCATGTTCTTGCATCTCTGCTCTTTCAAAGCCTCAATTCGGATTGAACTTGGAAATGAAAAATACCAAGTCCAGATGCCAAACTCTCTCCCACATTTATCTCAGAAGAACACACTACTCCTAGGCTTGAGTTCAATTGTACCTCTGAAAGTTTGAGTGTTATTAGCACAAAACCATGATTAAATCCATACGAATCTCTGAGGGTCCGGTAGTTTTTCCCCCAGGTATAAATTTTATTTTCGAAGCCAACAACTTAAAAAAGATTGGAACTCATAAAAAGTAAGCTACAAGCTTAGATTTTCTTGTTTTAGGACTAGCTGCTTAAATGAAACAAGTCTTTTAAAAAATAAAGTAAAATATAGACGAGTAAAGGCAAACCAGAGAGTCATGTCTGTTTACAAGTCATTTTGATATTGAGAGTCATCCAAAGCTGTACTTTATCTTAAGTATTAAAGTAATTTCCTCACTTGTCCTGTTTTTAAGCATTTCCATGCTTTCATTTTTTTAAAATAGCATTCTCTTTGCCTTTTCTAGCTATATTAAATTGTATGTCTAATCAGTGTTAAAAATGGGAAAGCTTTATTAATCTTGGTTGCTTTTCTCCTAGTGCTCAAGACAGCCTAAAGCAGAAAATGAAAGTAAGCTTTGGAGCTTAAAACTCACTTTTACAAAATTCTTGTTTAATTGTTCCTATTAAATATGCAAGATCTCATGAACTGGCAAGAGGGACTTAGATATAAAAGAGACATTAAACATCAAAAAGTGGGAGGAAAATATTCAGGAAATGCAAGTTTCAGAAATTAGGAAAATTTACATGATATCAAGTGTACAGTAAAGATATTTAATTGAAGTTCCCCTCAAAAACAATGAGCAATGAAAAGAAAAAAGAATCATCCCACAGTGTACAAGTTCTAGCTGTTGGGCTTTAGCCCTTTAATTCTTTAAAAGTCTATTGCAGTAAAACTCGATTTGTTCTGCATTTGGTGTGCTAGCACTCCCCCTGATTATTTGATTCAATAAGATTAAATTGCCTTTACGAGCTTTTTCTGGAACATCTAAAAAGAAGGCTGGCATCTTGTTAAAGACTTTATTCATTTAATAAGGCTTTATTTTTCATCTACTTTTGTTTTAACAAAGTCACTGTGTTTTCTTTCCTTTGAGCTGATCAGGAAATTCTACATACCCATCCAGTTTGAAAAGAGAAATGCTAAGAGCCAGACATTGACATATGTAAAACAGGGCAATGAACTGGATTATTTTTTAAGATGTAATCACAAACTGTAAGAAAATGCTTTGCTTTTACTTGCAAAATAGTCTTGGATTCTGTGGGTTAGAAAATAGAGTGCTTACTCACACAGCTGGTCCCTACGATGTCAAAGAGCATGTCTACATCAAATATCGAGGAGGAGCCCGAAGCTATTTTCCACACTAGGTTCAGTGTCTGGACAAACAGCAAGTGAAGCCTCGTGCTCTGAGAAAGTTTCCTGTGTTTGTTTTGGGTGTTTCAGGGTTCAAGATCTAGACCTGTATTACGCCATTGGATCTTAGGTGGCCGCCCCTGCTGAGCTCAGAAGGGTATCAGAAGGAAGTTGGGACTCCTACTAAACTGCTTTAAAAAAAAAAAAAAAAGAAAAATCCCCAATTTTAATTTTTCTTACCTTAGTGAAACATTCCAGACAGGAATTTTAAAGAGGTGCTAGTACCACTGATTAAAAAAATATGTCTTCAGCAGTCTGAAACCAGTCTTTGTTCCTCAACAAGGAACAAGTTTCAGTCTTTTCCCACCCTTTCAAACGCCATATCACCTGGCAGCTTTTTGCTGAACGTGACCATTAGTCATGATAAATAAAGTCGTCTTCAGTCCTACAGTTCTTTTGAGTTTATAGCAATGGAATATCTTCTGTGAACAACGGGGGTTTTGAATGAATTAATGAGAAGAACAATTTTAGAAGGTAGTTAAGATACTTATTTGAGCTTATTTGCTTATTGATACTTAACTTGCTATCAGCCGGTAAATTCGGGATCGTTCAATTCCCATATCTGAGAGTAACTCAGATTACATTTGTTCTTTGCCTTGTAATTGTAAAACTACTGCCTCCAATGTTTCTCCAACCTTGACTTTGACCTCGAAGTTAAACTATCCATTACAGAGATATTTTATCCATTTTCCATTACAAAGATATTTTTCTTTGTCACAACTCTGATTTTGTAATGGGTATTTAAACAAAGTAAACTTCATATTTAGATAAGTTGTGTAGACAATGATTATTGGCTAAGAAGAGATTAAGTCCCCGTTTCTGATGTAAATGCTTGCTGAATTGCATTGCAGAACAGGCACTCCTGTCCCTCAGCCAATAGGAAGGATTGGTATTTCTCTCAAAGGTAGAAATAAAATGGAAATAAAAGGGTAAGGAAACTTTCTCTGGTAAAACATTTATTAACCTTAGCATGTTAATATTCTCCAGAGAGGTGAAATTGCCTTCTTTGGCCAAGTCAGCTACTCTTCCCTCACCTTCTAGGTCCTATTACAATTCATTGTCCAGGATTAGTGAACAGAAAAATGAGAATGCATATTTTAAATAGACATTTTACCAGTGAATGACAGGTATTTGTTGTCTTGCAGATCCGTTTACCGAGGAGCTGATGATGAAGGATGAAATGCTGCTGCTGCTGCTGAAAAAAAAGGTTTCTCTGAATTCCAACGCACCAGTTACAGGAAAAATACCACATATAAACAGGATTTAAAAGACTTGTGATGCCTGGGAACAATGCTAAATGCCAAACGAGTTATTTCATTCTAAAGGAAGACTTCAGATCTTATGTTTATAACACAGCTAATATTCTCATGGCAAACCTCTTTCAGCTGGAGTGAGTGTCGTTTCTTTGTTGGACTTGCTTCCACTTCCCTGGGCTTTTGCCAAAGGAGGGCTCCTTCAGTTCTGTCAGCTGGGGCGACAGTGACACCTAGTAACTGCTGGGCTAATTACAGCTGAGGTTTTCCCAGGCCTGGGAGCTCCAGCGGTGAGAAATTCCTCCTCCCCAGCAGGATTTGCCTTGTACGCTGCCAGCGCATCGTCTTGGGGTGCCCTGAGAGCCAGTGCTCGCAGCTCCACAGTCTCAAGCACTGAGAAACAGCAGTTCACTTGCTTGTGCTGACACACTCTTCAGAATACAAAATCATGCTTTGAATCAGACATTTTAACCAATTGATGATCGCGTCTTTTCTAAAGAGACCTCCCTGCAGGCCTTCTCCATTATACGTTATCCCCGTATGGCAGATACCCCCGCAGTTCATTCCCCAGAAGCAATACATTTGCTAGTTAACTTAGTGAACAGAATAAATGTACTTCTTATCTATTGAGTTAAATAACAATTCAAATGCTATAGATTTGAACAACCCATCAACAAGAAAGCTGCATTTTCAGCTGTATTCTAAACAATAACCAAGGTAATCTAAGGAAGCAGGACTTTGCAGTTCTTGCACAATTTGCAACCGGTGACTTGAGAAGGTTTTCCACATATTAAAACTTAACAACAGTATTGTAAGAATTACAAAATTCCCATTTTAGGAAAAACGATGCTGAGGCTCTGGGCACTCCAGAGATTTCCACAGTGTCTAGAAGATTTTTACGTGCAACGAGGAGACCACACTTGCTGCCTTACCGTACTTTCTCACAGTAATTAAAACTGTATGAATCTGAAGGCTATGTCAATATGTTGGGGAAGCTGTTGTATCCTCAGATGGGCAGCAAAACTGAGTTCAGAAGGGATTGCACACGTGCCTGAGAGCAGAACAGCAGGCTAGTAGTGCAGATAACTGGCAATCAAAATAATTATTCAGTGATTGTTCTCTACTTCCAAGCTTAAGAGAAAGCAATGACATTTCATCTTGTTAAGTTCTGTTAGTATTTTTCTTGTTGATAGAGAAAGGTATTCTAAAACACCCGTCTGTCTTCATTTCCAGATCCTGACTGAGGAAAACAAATAAAACTCTCCTGGTGTTGGAATTCCACTAAGAAGCCTTTATATCAAGTACCCTTTTCATTGTTTTTTTATACCTCTGCTTTTCTCCTACTTTAATTAATGCCAAAACAAGTGTGTTTATGTCACACAGACCTTTCCGTAGTCCTACTGATGTCTTTGAACATCCAAACACTGACTGCTAATTACTTTAAAAGACTATAGGTCAAGGTAACTAGTAGTGAAGTCAACATGGCATTTCTATTGATTATGTCCTAAAACTGCCTCACCTAATTGGAAACAGTTGGTTAGTAACTGGGCTTTTTAACTGACCTCCTTTAACCTTTAAAATCACAAGCTATGGAGATGCCTGTGGTTCCTTTACTGTGTGTTTTGAGTTACATGTAATACTGACATTCTTTGCTTCTGAGGTTTCTTCTGATTAGAGCTTGAGCTTATAAAGTGACGTGAGCCTCGACACAGCTTACAGCCCAAAGCTCCAAAGCGCGCTTCTACATCTCTTGAGCAAGTGCACGTGACAACAGCCCATCGAGCGCATTGCCTTCAGCTTGAGTGGCATGAACTTTCGGTGAAGTTCTTGTATTTAAAGTTCACTTTAACAACTAGCGCGGCCTGAAAAAAAGAGGGTCTTTCCTTTGTTTTCGAGGGGAGAATGAAGGCAGAAGAAAACCAGTTACTCAGATCTTGACTTGAACGCTGACATACAAAGACACCGAGTTGAATCCATGCAAAGCAACTAGAAAACATGGCTGTTGTTTGCAAGTGAAGATAGAAAGGAGCCTGAAGGCTTCGCTGTACTGTACAGCAAGAAGTCTGGAGTATTTGTATCTCAGCAAAAAGTTGGATTGATCAGTACAAATTTGCTGTATAAACTCTTTTAAGCTACACTCAGATTTGTACATGAACCTTCTGAATTCTTGTCCGGTTAACACATTTCCTAACTTCTCAATTCCACATAAACTTGAAATATATTACTTAATAAATTATGATTCTTTTTACTGTGTGTGATGAGAGGGTATAATTTTGCAAGTTTTAAGGCACTTAACATCCCCTAACACTGCGCTGGTTAGTGTCCGTCACTGGAAACCTGATCCGCATGCGTGGCTGTGCTCACTCGTCTCCAAGTTACATAGCATGAATTAGGAGGTAATTATTAAACATGAACCATACATAATATGACTGATACCATCCCGAGTGAAGAGCACTTAGCATACTTGTCATTATCCCTGAAAAAAAATACTTACTAAGCAGACAGTGTATTCAGAGAACATTGCATTCCTTCTTATCCAGCAAAGATTAATAACTTCTGAGTCAGACTTATGCCTGGATTCTGGGAATGAGGAAACAAAGATCTTGTGGTTACTCATTTTGCACAAACTGGTTCTTTTCAGAGTAGCGGTTTTTACCATGGGGTGAAATGAAAACAGCTGCCAACTGCAATTTGCTTCAAAAAGGCAGTGTCCACTGGTCACAGTCCGTACATGTTGTATGCATTCTGCACCTCTGAGGAACCCCAGTCTCTGATACACTACAGCCACTGAGCGTTTTCTTTTTCCTAAACGTTTAACAGTGAGTTCTCACCTTCGCAAATGCCGCTGTGTCGGATCTGAGTGGTAAAGAGCAGGCTCAGCCCAGCGGGCTCCTCGCCCCTTCTCTGCACGCTGCTTGCTATAGCTTGCAGTCCAAACAGCCGGCGCGTCTTTAGCAGAGCCAAGCATGGCACGACAACTTCTGCACTGCCCATACCGTAAAGCTCCCAAATATATCTGAGCACTTCCCACACACCGTGGACTCTGGGACCATCTCACTGCAGGGCTAAAAGCATTCAGCGCAGATGATGAGTGAGTACTAAGCAGCTTACGTCTGCTTTTATCGATCAGCGCAGGCAAACTCGAGGGAATTAGCCTCTTTGGAGAGGCTTCTGCTCACCTAACATCAGGTGCGACATAGCCGCTGCAGCTCAGCTAGCTGCTCCAGCCTTCTCTTTTTAGTCAAGAGAAAAGGGTGCTTTAGGTCACCATTCATCTGACCCAGTTTAGACCTACTACTGCCCAGTGAGGGCATCAGAGCTGACCGTGGCGGGAGCCTAAGGCTATGCCGGCAGCCTGGGTTGACTCAGCTTTATCAGATGAAGCCCACCTTGGCGTCTAGGTGTGGTGTGCTGCACTTCTTAGACATGCTAGAAATTGCTTCTGGAAGTAAAACCGACATTCGCCTTCAAAGCCCTTCCCACCCGTCCGCAGTCCAGGGGCTGGCCAGAAGCACACCTGCCAAGGGCTAATTTTAGAGTGCCCTAATTGCCTGCCTCGGAGGTGTTGCCTTCCCTCTGCCTGATACCCAAGGAGTCAGCAGGGAAATCAGAGAGGATTAAAATAACGAGGCTATTTCGTATCCTTCTCCAGATGAACCCAGCCTGCCTGAACCAGACCTCATGGGATTTTCTAAGGACTCCTCTAAAATGGGTGTGCTCAATTCAAGTTTAGGAGACCAGATAAATAGGCGGAGACACTTCGTCTCCATGGGAAAGGGCCTTAGGTTACTACAAACTATTATTTTCTCCGAAGGCTGCATTTATTTCAAATTAAACAAAAATAAAGCGCATTCTGCGCTTCACTATTTGAAATCAGCAGTGCAAACTTCACTGGACTGCCTTTGAAGAGAAACGGTGTACCTGAATTCAGGTCAGGTCACCCTGAGAGCGAACGAGGATGACTCAAGTGTCTTTTCCCCCGCTGCAGTGCAGTGTCACTCAGTGTTATTTCCACCGCTGTTTGCAATTAAACAGAGCCGCCCCTGCTGCCCCCCACCAGCTCCTCTCACCTCTTGGGTGAAAAACAAGAGAAAAATCATCTGTTGCATCAAAGGCATCCTTGGAGCTTCTCCTCCAAACGCCTGCTCTGTGCTCTTCACCAAATGAAAGGCAAAACCCAACGGCCTCAGCAAACCCAAGGGAAACCTCGTTGAGATCGCGTCTCTCCCAACCCCTCTGGGGCGGTGGGGGAGCAGGGAGGGCACTGGGTCTGTCCCCCAGGGAAGGGAGCTGCGGGTGTGGGCAGCCCCAGGCTACTGAAGGGATGGGGGGGGACACCCCGGCACAGAGGGAGGTGAGGAAAGGGCACCGTGAGCGAACGTGGTGCGAGCAGGGCAAGCCCTGTGTGCGGAACGCTGCCGGCGGCTGCCCCCGACGTGGTGCCCGTGCCCTGTGCCAGCAGGATGCTGCCGACCTCGCTGCTGCAGGAGGAGTGCTTTTTGGTGCCACAGTGGTCACGTCCACTGTTCACCGCTCCGGTATGACCTACGGGATGGAGCAGGTTCAGCTGGATTGCAGTCCCATCTCCCAACCCTTGGTGAGAAACAGAAATTTCAGTGCTTTTCCAAGGTCCCTGCTCAATCTGACATCTTCCTTGAACTCAAGAGTTGTCCACAAGTAAACGTTGCCCATTCTCCTTCACCTTCTCCCTCCAGCCGACTCTTCCAAACACGACCAGCGGAGGAGAGCAACCATACCCACGGCCACGCAACC
>VZSZ01003252.1:17535-43351 GCA_013398815.1 Ibidorhyncha struthersii | reverse complement strand
TTTCTCACTACTTTTCTGTCCTCTGACTCTACCCCTCTTCTAGCCACTTCCTCCCTGTTACCCCCTGTTATCTAATCCCAGTGACAGTCACATGTCCTCAGCCATCCCACTCTGTGAGTACACATATGAGGGGGAAAGCTTCCTATCGAGCAGTTCTTATTCTAGGATCTTTGGCTACATACTAACGGAGCCTAGGTTTAGTAGGTCTGCAGAGACAGATGTCTTAATGCAGTCTGAGACCCATTAACTCAGGTCGTGATTCCACAAACACTTCAAGTCAATGGAGAAGGCCTCCATCATATCCCAGAGCCTAGTTCTTAGTTCTCTTCTTACCACTTTTCTGCTAGCAAGACAGTTCATCTTCTTGTGGAGTGAATAAAGCTAGGCAACTAGCATATTTAAGACAAAAAAAACCCCAACAAACAAACAAACAAACAAACAAAAAGCGCACAGGTTTAGTTTTCTTGTGGCTTCACAAAAGCTTTTGCTAGCAAAAGAAACGCATCAGCAAAGGCATTCCTTTCCCAAGCCAGTCAGTCAGCTTAAGTAGTTCTCAAGAAAGTACCTCTGAAAAGTGACTCTCATAGCAGGTCTAGTTACTGTGGAAGCAGGTAAGTACTGTTGGAGGTGTGGGACAGCAGGTAGAGCTGCCTCATCCACACAGTTCAGGCTTCTATAAAAAAAAAAACAATTTCCATTTGGGGTAAGTGGAATTAGAAGCTAAGTGGACTTAGAAGTTAAGCCCACTGTTACAATTTGAATCCTGTAAGCGCCCACCTGAGACCCTTCTCTCAAGGGCAAAAATAATCCCTTAGTGAGAATAATGGAGTTTGGTCCCATGTTCCAGAGCATATGTAAATACAGAAAATGGGTGTCTATGTGTTTGGGGTTTTTTTTCCCTTTCACAGTTCCTGTTTCATTTATTAAGTGCTTTACAGACAAAAGGGTGGGAAGCCAGATGTGAGAATAGACTGGGTGCAGAGGCTAATTTGTATGTAGAAATAGAATATTTGATCCTGTTGGACAGTCCTAGAGTGCAGAAGTGATTCTTTTTCAGGGCTCCAGAGGTAAACAGCTAGCAAAATGAATGCTGCCTAGCCCTTTTATTTTCTCAGCTAATGGTGTTTTCATTTGAACACAAAAGACTGCAGCATTCCCAGAGGCCTCTCTGTTCAAGTTTTGTGTCTCCTGCTTGAAAAAGCTGGGGGGAATGACCTTACATTTCTGGCATCAGATGAGTGAGGAATGAGGTAGGATATCTCCCTACCCAAGGTTTATGTCATTGGCTCAGGAGTGACTCAGCCTTTCATCTTTCTGAAGTAAATAAATAGAGTTCTCTGCAGTTTACCATGGGTGTTGGTTTCAGTCATGACCTTAGAAGTTTATATTCTATTTGCTCCATGTGTATTTCTCTTTGCTCTTTTCAGAAGAGTAACTGCTCACTGTGCTTTTCTTTGCTGAATCTTTGCTACATTTTTTCGCTTCTTTCCCAACCTGGTTACATATCACATAATTAAGAGACAGCCTAGGTGTACGATCAAATCAGTGTTATTTGGCAGTGAAATGTGCAGGTATGTTCCAGATGCATGATGTTCGTTTATATCTTTTCAGGAAACAGCAAAATCTAGTAGGCAGAGCATGTCACAAAGGCACAAGAAATACACGTAGCCACTGTATTTCTACTTCTTCCCCTGGCCTTTTAAACTAACTTGTAAAAATTCTTTAATCTCTCTATGCTAATTATAATATTGTATAAGCAATATTTTCTTTAACGTTGTGAGATATCCAGGTAAGAACACATCAACTGTGCAAAATATTGTTACAATTTTACATTACTATTGGCTAGAAAACTTCACACTCAAACAGAAAAATACTTCTCTGCTGAAACAGTATTTCGGACTCCATTTAACTGTTATGGGGGTTTATACACGAAACATTGCAAACCCTTGCAAAGACTTTGTTTCAATCTGAGATAATCCAAACACATACAAACAACAGATTTTCCTTGAGTTGTCTGAAAGCAAATGTTATTTTACAAATAAAATTAGTAATAGCAATAATAAATGTATCGCTAGCACTGGGTGAAATACATTGATATGAATTAGTTCAGAAATAGTTGCCTGACAAGGCTGAAGTCAGCCTTGCTTACGTGTTGCCCAAGCACAATGGGCTTAGAGTAACTAGATTTAACTGAGATGTCATGTGCTTTAGGACATTCTGTGGATATATGACTTCTAAGGTACTCATGGCAGTACAGTGATATTTATGTGTTCTTTTTAATGTATATAAGATGAGAGCTCAGGCTGTATGTAAATCTAGTATTCTTTGGCACTTCCAAAACATGGAAGGTATAAACCATTAATTGTACATTCCTTTTTGTTATTTTGAGTATATTTAAAATGATGGAGTGATTAAAATTTGAAGTATCTTGTGGTATCATGTTACTTGTTCTTGATATTCTCTTCCTAGATAGCAGCGCAAAAGCAATCTTAATTGTGTCAGCTATTCCCATCAAATTACCAAGTAGGGAAACATAGAGAGGTTACCTGCTTTTGCATACAGTCTGGGGCAGAATTACCCCTCCTTGGAACAAATGACAAAACCAGTCAGATCACATTTCAGCTGTATTCAGGTTCTTCACAGAAAATTTGTGACTAAGCCTAAATCTGCCCATTCTTGGTCATTTAGTACCTAGAGCCAGAGGCACATTACAAGATGGAAGCTACTGTAATACTAAAAGGTTTTCCATATAGATCTACCATTATTGAAGGTATTCTATGTATCTTAGTAAAGACACAGTGCATATGGATTCAGACATTATATATGTGAGAATAGCATTATTGTATTGAAAATGGAAAAGTATTCAAATCTTCCTTATTGATTTATGGCACTTTGGGAGAATATTTTTTAGCTTACATATTGCAACGTTCATAAGAATATTCAGACCGGACTATTTACTATAAATATCCAGTGTATGCAACCCTAGGTACCCTCCTATTGTTTTTCTCAAAACTTAAAAGAAAGATGTTTTTCATTATATACATTGGAGTAAATACAGAATCTGTGTGTATCTACATGAAAAAAAGATCCACAGCACGTCACTGACTTGGTCTGATGGTCTATGCTCCATGCTTATGCCTGGTGAAAAAAAAACACCTGCAAGTACGTAATGAATTAGTAGATAGATCTTTGAGTGGCATGCATGAAGGACTTTGTTTTTATCCAGAGAATGTGTGTTACACAAGTAACTGGTACACTATGGAACAAAGCTTCAGCAAATAAAGCAGAACATAATGACCAGATTTGCACCCATGTAAGTTCATATAGTGTCCTCGAGTGCTATCAATCTTTGCCCACTAAGGATCTTTCCTATTATTTAATGTACAAATGCAGTAACAGTCAGCATGCCCTGTTCTTTGGAAACTGCCAGGGTAAACATCGGTAATAGCTCCAAGGAGAGCAACTGTCCACTAGCCGTTGATTGTGTAAGGTAAAGTTGCTGGTGTTTCTTGGTTATTGTTGCTGTAACTCTTAATGTTATTTTGATACATTCATGTCTGTTGCCTTCATGCACCCTGTTCAGTTGTGTCTTCAAGCAGTGATTATACAGCAAAGAGGATACAGATAGGAAAATCTTTTCCTTTCTGACCATTAGGTGGAGCTAAAAATCCTGTGAATGGAAAAGTTGATTTCATTTCTTTCCATCAAGCTATCCCCACTTCTATTTGGTTTTGATGTGCTTTGTGTTTTCCCTGATAGAGTGTGGCCTTTTTACATAACCTGCTCTCAGGAAACTCCAGACACTGAAATCGGTTTCTGTGTTACCTAAAGTGCTGAAAATGTTTTCAAAAGTTCAGCAAGAAAATCACAAGAGTGAAGGCTTCTCTAGTTATGCCAAGCTGTATTTTCTACAGAGAATGGAATGTGTATCACAGTGTTTCAGTACTTTGTGCTAATCCTTAGTGAATCCTTATGACCATCACGTTTTCTAAAAGGAGCATAACACAGGGACAGAGAGGATTTAAGCATGTTTATACAGTACTGAAATGCCCAAATCAATGCATTTACCTATATTATTTAAGTTAAATGAATGTTTAAGCACTTTACTGGATTGGATCTTATGTACTCCTCATATGTCTGGATTGCTGCACTAAAGTATCTGTTGAGACACACCTGCTTATCACATGGACCTTAATACCTATCTACCTACCTACCTTTCTGATATAGATCTTTTAATTGTGAAAAGAGGCTAAAATTGATGACCTGGGAGTTCTTGACACTTCAAGTGAATTTGTGTGTGTTGGGTCCCGTTGATGTTGCATTGGCTTTGTATAGGCAGTGTTATTGCACACAGATACAGTTACAATAGCAGGCTGTAATTTGAAATGCAAATGTCCTAGTTTTATTTGTAATTCACAGAATATACAACTGTACTGAAGTGGGGGAGGAAGGGGACAATTTGTGGTTTACAGAATTTATTCTTACACGTGATGGTGGGATGAAGCACAACAGGTTCTCAGTGTGTTAACAATAGTGTGATTTTTGTAGAAAAAGGAAAAATATTTCAAATTATAGCTACTCTTTCCAAAACTCTGTAAATATATTTGTGATTATTATACATAGACAAAGCTGCTGTTTACGTTTCTATTTTGTTCATATTCCATGGAGATAATTTGAAGAATTCTTGGCTGTTGCCTCCCACTGTCCTTCATACTATATCCTTTTGTAAAGATTCACAGAATCAGAGCATGGTAGGAGTTGGAAGGGACCTTCAGAGATCCATCTAGTCCAACCCCCCTGCCAAAACAGGTTCACCTACAGCAGGTTGCACAGGAATGCATCCAGGCGGGTTTTGAGTATCTCCGGAGAAGGAGACTCCACAACCTCTCTGGGCAGCCTGTGCCAGTGCTCTGTCACCCTCAAAGTAAAGTTTTTCCTCATGTTGAGATGGAATGTCCCATGCTCCAGTCTGTGCCTGTTGCCCATTGTCCTGTTGCTGGGCACCACTGAAAAGACTTTGGCCTTTCTGCAATTTTTTAGTGATGTGTGCAGCATTCGTAAGAAGGTATTTAAAATTATGTTTAATTATCTAAACTTTCCTTTCTGCTGTGACATATGCTTCTTTCCATATGTGAATACAAATGTAGAAGACAGCATTCTTTTAATATGTTTAATTCATGTATTTTGCTTGTAAAAGCCTGTAAACTGTAAGCCATAAAATATTGTTGAATTGGCTAGATGACACCTGCAAGGCAGATGCAAATCTCCCAAATGGTTTTATTGACAAGTAAATCATACTTTAGGAAAAAAACAATATCTGTGTCAAATAATTCATTATTCTGTGGTATTTGAGGGATAGAAATTGTAAACCATAATTTGCTGTATTGGTGCCTAATACTGGTTTTGCTAAGATGATAATTACCACCTCCACTGGTTGTCACTGTTTTGGAGTCTGATTCAGAAAATATCTTCTCCTGAAGTGAAACTGTCCTGATAAGTTGTCTCAGTCCATTGAAGGCTCTTAACCTTTAGAAAAAAGTCTTTTCCTGCCCCTTGGCAGGGTGAAATCTAGTCTGTTTGAGAAGTCTTGGAAAGTCAGGAGGAATTTCTTGTGGTTTAGGTTGATGTTGCTTGCCGTCTAAGAATGGGGCATCACAGTAGCCACATGACTGGAGTTGGCCATCCCTTAGTATTTTGTAGGAGTAACAAAGATTCTTAGAAGAGAGCAAGTAAATAGGTATGCAGGGAAAGACAGAAGTTTTTTTAGAATCGGTATGGTTAGTTAATCTTACTGCTCAGCACATCCGTATCAATATTAATGCAATGGGAATTAACTTTTCCCTTCAGTGGTTATTTGTGTGTTGAACTGGGCAACTCTTTTGTCATCCTAGTATGGTTACAGGTTTCCTATATGTCTTACGCAACATGGTATGCTTACTTCTGAATAATTTCTTCTTGAAATATTGTTTGACTCTTGTACAGACAGTTTTTACGCTGATGTATATGGAATTACACAACAGAACTGTTACTTTCATATGAAACTTTGATCAGACTCGTGATAGTGACAGGTTTTATGCTGTGTATCTTCTGTAGACTTTAACCAAAGGATAATGTACTAGAATTACGAGTAATGCCAGCTGTGTCACAGCATAACACCAGGACAGATCTAGGAAAGAATTTCCAATAAAAAATTCCCTTAGAATTACAATTAAAGAAAGAGAGGAATATATATCTGTTCTTAGAAAAATGTAAAGGATACCACGGCAGCCATATGGATTCTGTATTATTTACTCAGTCTGCAAAGGAATTTTTAAGCACTGCTGTCTGCAACAGCATTCTTTCTAGAATTTTAAAGGCAAAATTGCCTCTCCAGTCTCAGTTTGTTTCATTAGTCTTGGATGGGGTACCTGATAATTTCTGAATACAGTAGCTTACATGAACATAAACATGACAGCCTCCTGAATATGAGCCCGCAGTGTGCCTAGGTGGCCAAGAAGGCCAATAGCATCCTGGCTTGTATTAGAAATAGTGTGGCCAGCAGGACTAGCGCAGNGCTGACGGAACTGGGGTTGTTTAGCCTACAGAAAAGGAGGCTGAAGGGAGACCTTATAGCTCTTTACAACTATCTGAAAGGAGGTTGGAGAGAAGTTGATGTTGGTCTCTTTTTCCCAAGTAACAGGTGATAGGAGAAGAGGAAACAGCCTCAAGTTGTACCAGGGAAGGTTTAGATCAGCTATTAGGAAAAATTTCTTCACCGAAAGAGTTGTCATGCATTGGAACAGGCTACCCAGTGAAGCAGTTGAGTGACCATCCCTGGAGGTACTTAAAAGACATGTAGATGTGGCACTTAGGGACATGGTTTGGTGGTGGACTTGGCAGTGTTAGGTTTACAGTTGGACTCGATGATCTTTTCCAACCTAAATGATTTTATGATTCTATGAATCTTATTGTGCAAGGTTGGTACAGGATCAGTCAGATACAAATCCAGGCAGACCACACTTGTATTATATCTTGATTAGGTAAGGATCAAAAGCAAAAGACTGAGTTTAAATCCAGTTCCAGAGCGCAAGGACAGATGGTGCATGGGTGCAGGCCCCAGATCATGCTTCTGACAGCTCTTTCTCCCAACAGCTGTTCTCANNNGCTGTTCTCACAATAGTCCCATCCAAGGTTGCACAGTTGCTCAATCAACTATCAATAGACCAGATCTTGAACAAAGGCAGCTAAACCTCTAGTTCACTGAGGAAAGAGTTTTCAGAAGAAAAACACATTGAATGATGGTTACAGGGCTGGTCAGGGCAATTAAAGTCTGTTATTGTACTCAGGTTCCTGATGTATATTTCATGTACATATATACCAGTCTTGCGACTAATCAACAAATAATTGCAGCATACTGAAATCATTGCCCCTGTTTATGTAACCCTGTGTACAGTACTGACATTCTTCTTGTGTGTAAAGCGTCTTTTTTATGTAGACCCAAATATTGCACTTCATTTGATGCATGACTTACGCTGTTGACTCTCCAAAAACTTTGCTGAGCTGCATTTACAGGCTTTTTGGAGCTTGCTTAACTTGTTAGCTTAAAATTTTGAAGGCAAACATTATTGGTGAAATTCCATGAGTGCTCTAAGCTGAGTCAGGCTGCTACTGCCACAGAAAAAAGTGGATACCAATATTTTTATTTCCTGCAGCTTGCTTCTGTCCCAACAGCCTTGATCCTTTCTGTCAGCATGTCTTCATATAGGTCAAACACTGGACCAGAGCTGTGGACTGTCCACCCTTGGAAATATTCAGAACTCAGTTGGATACAGTCCTTGGCAACCTGTTGTAACTGACCCTGTTCTGAGCATGGAGTGGGACTAGAGACTTCACAAGGTGTCTTCCAGCCTCAGTGCTTCTGTGATTCTATAAAGTGGAATGCATGGTGGATGGAAACAAGTCATTAGGTACCCATGTTAATTAGCATTGTCACAAAAATCATATTGCTTATTACATTTCTTACTGTTATTTATGTATATCTTGCAGAATAGGAATGGCTAGAATGTACAGTACTCTTTTCAAGTGCAGATAATATGCCACAAAACTTACTAACATAAGAGCAAACAAATGAGGCATTCACAATGAGTTTTCATTTAGTAATCAACATACAAATATTACAAAGAAGGCTGGGCATATTTTCACTACCTTGTCTTCACTCATTTTTTTCCTCAAAAGACTTATTCTAATTGGTATCTGCAGTAAACTTTTTATTAACAACAGTGGGAGCTGTAATGAACCAAAGAAAGTCATAATTTCCTGTAACTTACATAGTTGCTGGAAAAGCAGAGAAAATACCAGTAAGTCCACATGATCAAAATATATTATTTTTAATGTTGTTACAAAATCAAGTAGGAGTTGCAGGATGATATCAAAATTATATCTGGAAACTACCAGATTAGTTTGCTGCTATCTATATCTAAGATGTCAGCAAAGAGAAATAGGAAATGAGTTTTCCTAATAACTAATTGAAATTATTCTTAAAATCATACAGCTGTGCAGTAATACCTTTTACACAAAAGTTCAGAGAAATAATACACTTAACATAAGAGCTTGTGAGCACGTAGAGCATATGTATGAGCGTATTGTATGAGGTACCTAAGAAGTAGGTGATATGATCTGAAAATTGATTACCATTCATGATATTGTACCTTTCTTCTTACATAAAAAGATACATCAGTTTTGTAAAAAAAGTCAAGATTTTTGAATAATTTTATGAATGGTTCATTTCACTGTGGAGCATTAAATGTGGACTAGCTGTGATAAAGCTACAAAAGTTTCCACACTTCACTGATACTGATAAGCAATGTGTGGCTATGCAAAGAATTTTAGCACTGCATGGGTGGAGCTAAATCTTAGATGCTGTTATGAAAGAATTGATTCCAACACAATAATCCACATCAAAGAGCAAGAAAAAGAATTTACTCATTTTAAGTTATTTATGTACTTTGAAGCTTTGTGAGAAAAGCTAGGAAAATCAGTGCTGGGTTAACAGTATCAGAAGAAAATGCTGAAAAGCTGCTAAAGCCATAGTTGCTAAGAAGGACAAAGATTAGTAGGCTTATGAATTGTACATCTATTCACTGTAACCATCCATAGGTCACATCTACTCATTTTTTATTCAAATATAAACTGCACTAGAGTTTGCCTGGAAGCCAACAGACTTGGGCAACTTGAGTAAGTTCATAAGGGCTGTCTTTTGAAAGAGAAATGTGAAAGTGAGCATGAAAGTCAAGTCATTCTACAAAAGCAAATACAAGACCGTAAGGCTGTTTCACCTGGTCCTTTGCATCAGAAATATTAAATTATATGTACTTACATGGCTTGAAATGGTGTCTAAGCTTATGGATACCAGCTATTTTACAGCACAATGCTTTAATTCTATGTTTTGATTAAGATCTAAATGAACCATTATCTGCCAATAACCTAAGAAAATAACACCTTTTTCCTCAGAATAACTGTCATAGGAGAGTGGCCTCCAAATCCTGAGAGATTCATGCAATACCTGTTGGAATCTCTGCCTGCTCCTTGAGGGATGTTAGACAGATCACTTGGAGAATAATCCAAACTTGAGTGAAGTTATGAATTCTGCCATGAACAAGCTTTTAATATATATTTTAAGTCTGAGAATTAGGACTGTCAGAGGTGGAGTGTCTGTCTAAGAAAAAATGCTCTTCCACTCCCAATTAGGTACTTTTATCCTTTATCAATTATCGGTGCAAAATCATTCTCAGTATAGTTATTACTTAGCCTTATTAGCATGATTTCCATGAGGATGTTTGGTGCTCCAAATAGCGTATACTACATTTTGAGAAGACCCTTGTGGTTTTGGAAAGTTAGTATTTTTTCTTCAGAATGACATTTACAGATGTCAGTGTTAGTGGTTCCATATTTGAAAGGTCTTATGAAACAGTAGCACAGAGCTGGGTTTTTTAGCTTTGCTTTTCTTAGTTGCAGCTGTTCTGAGAAACATTACATGCTTGCAAATGAAGCCATGATGTTTGTTTTCTGCCAGAAGCTCTGCTTTAACAGAAAGAGAGCTTTGTAAGTAGGGCCCACTGAATTTAGCTAAAAATGAGATACTGACATTAATTATTTAGTGGAATAAATTATTGTGTTTCTGCTACCTGACTAGTTCTGCCCTTAGTATTTGTGTAAATGTAGTTACTGATCAGAGGGCTGATCAAGTTAAAAAGGATGAGGGAGAAGATACCCTAACTTCTGAATCAGTTTCCTTTCCTTATTTCTTAAATCAAGAGTATGGTTTTGGTACAAAAGACTAGGAAAGTACAAAAAGAAAAAAAGAGAAACTAGGGGAAATGTCAAAGATGAAGTATGAGGCAGTCCTGGTAATACATATATAGCAATCTGGCAATGTCTGTCTGACACATCCTACCATATTACAGAACAGGGGGGAAATAGTGTCTGCTGACTTCACTCAGGAAGCTTGTTGTCAGCTGACTCACTGACTCACTATTACTTCACATCCAGAAAAAGTGCTTCCTCAGGAGGACTTCAGAATTAGCTGAATAGCTCTGAGGAAAGTCAAGGGAAAAAAAATGGAGTTTTCAAGTGTAAGCAGTAGTAAAGGAATGGGGTTTAACTTTACATGATATGCAATTTGTTTGTTTGTTTGGTTGGTTTGTTTTTGTTTTAATGGCAGTTTAGCTATAACGGGAATATTGACTGAGGTAAAAGCATACCTGTAATAAAACCTGATTGTGAGAAAAATAAGAAAAGCTAGGGAAGCCTGGGCTTTTGCTAGGGGTCAGGAAGAAAGACTAGTGATATTGTTGTAAGTGATGGTTAAAGGTAGGTTCCACCTGCTTAAGACACTAAGATAGTATTTCGCAGATATTCAGAAAACAGGTCTTCAGAAAGTAAGCCCTCTGGGATCCTCCCCTTGCTGGAGTAGGAAGGACATGGATATTCAAATAGATCTATGTGCACCTGTGGGCTCAGTGCCTGCTTGCTGGGATTTGGATGAAAAGTCACTCACAGAGGATTCTGGGTGTTCATTCTTTTGTGATATTACCAGCAATTTCATCCATTAAACAACTGTTACTGGACATCTGCCTCAATTCTCGTTTGAAAGACCAGTCACAACCTTACTGCTATTTACTGACCAAGCAGCTAAACTGGGATGAATTTCTGAATCTATTGGCCTTACTTCTTTAAGGAAGAGACATACTGTTACCTCTTTTTAGCTAGCATGTGGTAACTTAGAGCATTCCCTTCTGCTTCCCTTTTGTATAATCCTTCTGCTTTTAAGCTGAAGTATAGAAACTTATAGAAGCTTAACTATCCAGCAGAAGAATGAAAGAGCCAAAGAAGGCTGGAACACATAAAAAAGTGGTTTGGCAGAGCATGAGAAGGGTTCTTAGGTCTTGAGTGAGTTTTTCTTCTCTCAGCAGCTGTTGGTTACTGGGTCTATAAAATATACTTGCTTTAAGAGCCCTGAGACCCTCCTCCTGGAGGACTGGCTGCCTGGCCAATTTAATATAGTTGAGGATTGTCCCCTCCCTCCGGTGACCTTGGAGAGGTTCCTCCCAGAGACATTCCTTCCAGACAACACTGCAGGAAGCCCTCACATTCCTGCGGGAACTGATCTAAGGTGCTGCTCTAGTGCTTGGATCCCACCTGAGCTACAGGTCCTGACCACGGACCTTCCTCATCACTATGGGCCTGCCTGGCAATTACTTGTTACCCTCACAGGGTCTCATCCTAACTCTGAATTGCTGACTTGCGTTCCTGGCTTCACGTTGACCCTGTCTCATCACTTTGAACTTGCCCGATATCCTGGACTCTGGGCTGACTCTGGCTGCTGTTTCTGATGCTATGGTTTAATCCCATCAAGCAGCTCAGCCCTACACAGCTTTTTGCTCAGTCCCCTCCTGTGGCATGATGGAGAGAATCAGAATGGTAAAAGTGAGAAAACTCATGGGTTGAGATAAAGATAGTTTGAAGCAAAAGCTGTGCATGAAAGCAAAACAAAAATAAGGAATTAATTCATTATTTCCTATGGGCGGGCAGGCAGCCATTTCCAGGAAAGGACATCACACATAATGGTTACCTGGGAAGACAAACACTGTAACTCCAAAAGTTCCTCCTTCTTCCCCCAGCTTTATTGCTGAGCATGATGTCACGTGATCTGGGATATCCTGCTGGTCAGTTGAGGTCAGCTGTCCCAGCTGTGTCCCCTCCCAATTTGTTGCCCACCCCCTCACTGGTGGGGCATTGTGAGAAACAGAAAAGCCATTGATGCTGTATAAGCACTGCTCAGCAATAACTAAAACCTGGGTGTGCTATCAACGCTGTTGGTCATAAATCTGAAACATAGCACCATAGTGCTACTATGAAGAAGATTAACTCTATCCCAGCCAAAGCCAGTGCACCTGAGCAGGTCCTACTCATCTTACTCAGAGGCTACAAGACAGGTCTGTGGCTGGTAAGCTTTCAGGGTTTCCCTGAGGTCTCCGCTCCCATCCCTTATGGAATAGCCAGCCTGTGCTGCACAGTGACACTTATCTCAGGCCTTCTTGAGACCTCAGCCCACACAGCCAAACCTCTGGGAGGAGGGATGTACTCACAGTACTTATGTTTACTAAGGGATAATACTTTTCTGCTGTCTTGCTTTACATGAGAAAGGATTAAACAGAGTTCTTGCTAATTTTGTATATATTAGTATACATACATGTATGCAGGTTTGGCATTTATTTTGGTGTTTGAAGCAGTCACACTGCTAGGCATCCTGGGAGAAAATTGTGCCTGTGGACATGCCTAACAGAGTCAGAACAATGAACAGTGACTGTCCAGACCCAGAAATTAGAAGCTTAGAAAACAGAATTAAGTCTGCTTATAGAAAACTGCTGACCAAAGAGGGGAACTACACCAGTCTGTAAGAGGTAGACATGAGGCATATGCCTTCCAGGAGTATATCTGAAGAAAATCAACAAACAAAACGCCACTGCAGCTTCAGTTGGTGTTGATGCACTCCCCAAAACAGACTGATGGCTTTGAGCATTCCATTACATCTTTCCCTTTTGTAGTCAAGCTGCTCTGTTCCTTACAGGATCCATTTTATGACTGGAATATGCAGTTGCAACAAATGAGCTTTGTTCTTGTTCTGTACATGTAATTCAAGTTGGTTTTACCTTTGACCTGAAAACTCTTATGAGCACAGCTTCACTGGCTTACTGTAGAGGTATTCATAGGTTCAACATCTATTGTTCATTTGGTTACAGAACAGGGCTTTATAAATAGGATATCAGGGTACTGTGCCAAGCCCTCATTCAAACTGTTTCAAAGTGAAATCCTAGGAAAGACTACTCACATATGTAATTTTACTTTGGTAAGAATGTAATTCTACCAAGCTTTGTTCTATGATGATCTTACCGCATGATTACAGTGTTGTACAGGGGGATGGAACAGCCTGTTATCCTGTACTAAGGGTCACTAGAGTTTCAGATCTAGCAGGTGAGCTGCATGTATGAATTATTCATTCATTACCCCACGTGAGGCAATGTGAGATGAGTTAACAATGTTATTTAAGCCACCTGAAATAGCCAACTTTATTTTGATGGACATGGGTTGGGGAGTATTGCACAATTGTCTTATTTGGCAGCTTTGAGAGGGCATTGACATCTGACGTGGCACGGAACAATAGATAGCTGGGAACAGGTTAGAGTAGCAATTTCTTCTCCATTTCTTTATATCATTTTGTCTTTACATTTAATGTGTTTGCAGAGGCATCAGAGAAATATGAACTTGGTGGTTGCATTGACTAAAATGCCTTTCAGCTCCTGTTCAGTGAATTTTGTACAGATTTCAGAATAGTGGGTCATAATATCCCAAAACAAATGTGATTGCTCCCCTCCATAACAATCAGGGGATTAATATAGTTGATCCATTAATTATGTGTGAACTTGATACAAACAGATATATTAACATGGGTAATTACTGAGCTAGCAAAAAAAAAAGTGAAGGTTCATGACCAACTTGTGAAGGTTCATGGTGATATAGACTGCCTAGATGATGGAATAATAGCCAGGCACATGGGAAAGAAGACCAGTTTCTTTAAACCTTTAGAATACACTTAACAAAATATAGCATAAGAGCTGAACTTCTTCCACTTTAAGAAATTCAACTAGCTTACGGAAATACTATTTTTTATTTTGCTGTAAGTGCATTTTCTTCTCCTCTGGGCTCCATTTCAATTGCTGTTACAAGGTTGGACTGTCATGGACTTGCTGATGTCAGTACTACTACTGTTACTTTAAGTGGAAACAGGAGTTGGCAAGGAACAACCTTCAGTGTCTGTATGTTTTACTACCTTTCCTTGACCTTCAGGGTATGGAACATTGAGAAATGTTCTCCCACAGCCTAACACAAGTTGCTTACTGCCTTTTCTGAACCTGTCTAAGCGAGCTTAGCTGATCTTGCCAGAAGTAAATTAAGAAATGCTCCCAGGAAGTTCTTTGCCAATAAATTTAAGGAAAAAGTAACTTCATACAGCAAAAGGAGGACAAGCAGCTTGGGAAAATAGGCTCTTCCACTTGCAAAGGTGGATCTGGAAGAGAAGATGGTGGCTAAAGTCTCTTAGCCTTCTCTTAAAAAAAAGTATTCTTAAATTAGCCTACTGGATATACAATCAATGGAAGTATAGGTTTCACACAAGCTAACAGATTAAGTACCAGGCTTCCCACGCTTTCCCACTGATATGAAACCTACAAACACTTTTCCTTCATTAGGATTAATTTTCATTTAGTTAGGTCAGATGAAGAACACTTTGTCGCTCAGATTAGGAAAACCTTTCCTGCTCCTGTAGAAAAGACAAAGCTGTAAGAGTGCTAGATTAGATACAGATGCCTCTAAACTAGTACAAGCTTTTCCACTGATTTCAGTAGGCATTGATTCAACTCCTAAGCATGGAGTTATTCAGATGTTTGCTGGGGATGAAATAAGGCCTCTTGTGAAATGTTGAGAAACAGAAATGTAAACTCAGGAATGACCAATATGTCAAAAATCAATTTTACGTACAAAGCCCTGTAACTCACTACCCACCAATATAGAAATCCTTTATGATAGAATCAATATGGTTCTAATACCCAGCATAGCAATATTTCAGAGCATATACAGGTACTGTTAAGTCTGCCTGAAGGCTATGCATGGATGCCTTTGCACATGGGAACTTTATGTGTGATAGAATGACCGTGGCAGCATCATTCACAAGCATTTTTAAGTACTTAAAAGTTGAACAGTACATTATTCAAGCCCAGAGATGAAACAGCCATCCCAAAGCAGCTCTTCTGCAATTCACTAGCCCTTCTCAGCCCCACAACAGCACAGCAGATGTTTGGATCGTATTGTGTGGGCAAGACTTCAATCAAAGAGAAATTTAGGACTTGGGGACTATTAAATCCTGGATTAAAATATCAAAATGTAATTTAAAATCATTGCCAAAAGAGCTGTTGTTTACTGTCCCTTAGCAAACCAAATGACTTGAGAAAAACATTTTTTAATAAGCAGATTACAGGAAGTCCAGTATTCCTGTGACAGATATTTCAGGCAGCCCTAAGTTTGTACTCCAGCTGCACTGTTATATCCCTTGGCAGTCTGTGTGCTCTGTTCTTTATGCAAACCTATTACCCCTGATGCACATAGCCAGGAAATCCCATGGGAGAAAAGGGAATCAACATGCATGAGCCTCACCGTGATTAAACAGATCAGTTTACAATAAATGTGAGTCATTCTTGGACGAATCCTGTTTCTTCAGTCAGGAGAACTCATTGACATGTTGCCTGTGGTTGGTAAGCCTAAGGTTCAGCCCTGTTGGCTGTCAGTTGTCCAGTTGTCCCCTTACTATTCCTCCTCTTTTCAGTCACTCCTGTTCCATCTGAGATGCTATCAAAGACAAGAATCTGGTTTATGAAGTCTTTTATTCTTTGTCTTATTGATGTTTCTGAGCCTCTGTCATGAATGTATTGGACAAACATATCTATGTAGACTGTAGATCAAAACTTCCCCAGACACTCAAGGTCAATGAATGCATCTCATATTTATTTATTAATAACAAAGTGAACGTAATATTTTTATTTTACAGTTGGGAAAACTGAAGCACTGAGAGCTAGAACTCAGCTTCTAAGGCGGCCTGATACTGAATGTCTGACTTGGGCATGCCTTTCAGAGGCATTGAGTATCTGCGAACTCCAGTTGGAGCTGAGGAAAAGTTCGCCCTTGTGCAAAGTCTTGTTAGCTACCAGCCCAGAGTTTCTAATTTGAAAAAGGACAACACTACATTATAAAGCACAGTAGGTTATTAACCTAAAAACCGTTACATTAGCATTATTGTTTTTTTTAAGTTGGCTTTACTGCTGTTCATAAGCATGGTGGGTGAGGGGCTTTGTTTCTGAATATGAGAAAAGCACTCAAAAGTAAACAACCAGTTAAACCTCACAGCATCCCTGTGGAGCATTTTTAGAGACGATAGGGAGACACAAAGTAACTATTTCCAAATTCTGTGAGTTAGGGTAGGTCAACACAGGCGGACTCCAGTTCCACAGCTGCATGTTCCGCTCTGACTGGGAGACAAGCACATGCAGTCTGGAAGCCATGCAACACTGTTAATGAAATGGAATGCGTAAACTGCCTCTCAGTGCTCTGCCTCTCAATGGAGCTGATGAGTTTGAGAGGAATGGCATAGCTAACATGATGATAAAAACTTCTGGATCACCAATTTTGTGTTCAGTTAGTATGAAGTCTAGGTAATGCAGAGACCCTCTGCATTACCAGTGGATTTCGAACCTTGATCTACTGATTCTCACTCCCCTGCATAACTGACCAGAATACATCATCTTGTGGACACGTGGAATAATGCTGGCATCTTATGCCCGCTCTACACAGTACAGTTCAGCAAGCACCTAATAGCCTGTTTGAATAGTAGTGTTTGATTTAGCAGGTTGGTGAACTCTGTACTACAGTAAAAGATGAGTCATTTTTACAGATTGTGGCAAAGCAGCCAAGTGGATTTTAATCAGGGGTTGTTAACTCTTCCATGCACTAGTTGCACACTGGTAGCTCATATTCAAAGTCAGTATCTTGTGAAAAAGACACTGTCCAGTGCTCCCCAGGGACACTATCGTGCTTCTAAGAGAAACCCATTTAGCCTTGTTTAAGAAAGAAGCCACAAATGTGGGGAGCTTGTGGAAACCTCAGGAGGAGGAGGTTCTTGCTCAGAGAGGAGCTCTTCAGAGGAGCGAGAGCAAGGCTGCAGTGGAAGCCTCCTTGGGTTCCAAAAGAAGAACACTTCCCACATTGTCAGACCTGAGACTTGATTCTGTCTCCAAAGGCTTTTGCAGCAAGATCTTTTGCAGATAAGTCAGCATAGAACTCCTGAAGTCAGTAATGCTAAAATGATTAACAGCAGCTGTCTATCTGGCCTTGTTTTTTGTTCCTCTATCAAGTAAATGGAAATGTAAGTATAGAAGGCTTGAACGTTTTGTAGTGCACACCTCTTTGATTTCTATGTAATGTGTAAGAATAAATACTGTTCTGGTAAGGAACTTCTTTGAGCTTAATAAAGGAAATTTTCAGACCCAGATGAAAAGGGAGTAACTATTTGCTAATAAGTAGCTGGTTTCTTAAAGGAAAAAAAAAAAAAAGATACTCTTGTTTAGGTGGAGAATTTCAGGAGGTATCTTAGCTTTTGTGGTGGTGGTAAAGTCTTACATGAGAGTCTATGGGAGAAGGGGGAAAAGTACTGCTCTGAATGGGAATGCTCTGGTAAAGAAGCTACCTTTACCTTTGAGGAAGAGTGGCTGACTGGGTTTCTGCAGAACACTTTTCTCCTAGGCTCTTGAGAGATTGTTTAAGCCTTCTCTTAAAATTACCGTCTTGGGCCAGTTAACGTTTATTTAGAATTTAATCCTTTATGTATTAGAGACCTCTGGCAATTTTCTTCCACCTGAAGGAAAACAGGATAGAACAGTATTCTTCATTACTGAGGGAAAACAAAAAAGTTGTGAAAAGAAAATACTGTTCACATACAGTCAATAATCAATCCATCTTTCCTTACAGGTCTTTCCTCTACAAGTGCACAGAGCTTGCAAGTGAACGTGACAGAAGTGGCCAAATACCATCTGTGTCAATATCAAGGCAGAGTACCCAATCTTGCTTCATTGTTCTCTTCGGAATCCAGAGCCAGGATTCAGCATAGCAATAATGGGACCTGGATCTGATTATAACAAAAGCTTTTCTTCATAACTTAAAAACCAGACTGTACAATGGTGACAAATAAGGAAAATCAAACTTAAAGGATAGGGTCTCCTATGCTACAGCCAGAGAGATTGATTTAACTTTTTCAGAATTGTCTGTGAGAAGCTTATTTATGCTGTATTCCTGTATGCTGCATAGTAAAGATGTGTTCTAGAAAGCTAAGTAAATATGCAGCACTCATATAGACTACTATAGTTTTTGTGGTCAAGTTTAATATTTCTTTAAAAAAAAAAATTACCTGAAATGCTCTCTGAATGTGAAAATTTCTAGTAGCGTGTAGTATAAACTCCTGAGGGCAGCTGAGAGGGCTAAATTGGTGAACAGATTCTCTTTGAATGTGTGCAGTCTTTTGTTGAAATTGAGGAGGTTGCAGAAGAAGGCACCGAAGGCACAGAAACAAAGACTTTCCTATGGCTTTTCAATTTCAAGATAGCTGGCTCACTGGTGTGATTTCAGACTACAGAAGTATTTCCATGAGTGAAGGCTTGGGTATTACGTGTCCAGTCAACACTATTAAATGTTTTACTGCTCCCTGAAGCAATGTGGGTTTTGGTGGAATCAGTTCTCCTTTCAGTATTGCCAGTGATCTACTGTATGACTTCAAATAAGTCACTTCTACTTTCTGTCTCTCTCATAAATAGTAACAGCAATGTCTTTCATTCTGGCACCCTGCCCAACTGTACGTGTTACATACCATTGCACCTTGTTAAGCACTGTGGTCCTAGAGAATATTTAGGTACTTGCAGTGCTACCGAACAACAAAGAAGTTTTATTTTATTTTAAGAAATAGAGTAGATAATGTAATGAGTAATCTCAGTCATGCCTGTCTAGTTGCAAAGGTCAGGAGTTATACAGTTAATAGTAACAGGTCTTACGGAAAACCCCAGTAACTCATCACACATTTATGAAGGGCACCTGAATGTTACTCTGTCTCTCTGAAGTATTATGTTACATTGTTAGTCATCCTCTTGAAACAAGGAAATATACTCCACTATAAATAACTTGAAATACGAAGGAAAGCGTTAGATTTCAAAATGAACTTGGCTTATTGAAGACATTGAAGATATGGCCTAAATAAAAAGATGGGATGAAATTTACTTGAGTTGAATGCAGGATGTTGTCTGATATTGAAATATCTACACAGGTACTAGACAATGAACAATGTGTCAGGCAGGTGCTCTCCAGGGAAGACTCTGGGAATTATAACAGATTGCAGTCTAGCTCTATGTGGTTAACATTGCTCTAATACTAGGACAAAGGCCAATACTGTAGTGAGATCCTGGTAATATGGATTGACTAGGAGGGTTTCAATTTGAGCACAGTGCGTTTACTTGAGAAAGAGCTAAGGTAATTGATGAGACTGAGTATCATCAGGCTAACAAGTGTAACCAAAGAAGAAGGGCTGGATGAGCTGCATTCTTCAACCTAAAGAAACAAAGAGGAATACTTGGTTTCTATCTTTGTAGAGGACAGAAGAGCCACCAATGTTCTTGAAATGCACTGGGAAAGACTCAGCATAAACATTAGGGAAACCTTATGAATGGTATAGGACACAGATTGCCTGTGTGTGATGTGAAACTTTCACTGTCAGACGGTCTTACAACAGGTTGAACAGATTTCTGTCAGAAATGACAGACACTATTGCTCTTCCTTTCAGACAGGGGAGTGAAATAATAATCTATTAATGTGCCATCTAGCTCTCTCTTTCTTGGATGTCATCCCATCAGATGATCTAGAGTAATTATCATCACCTAGAAAGTGTGTGGAGCAAAACATACAAATCTCTGCATCCACTTCCACAGGACTTCTACAGGGCTCAAACTGCAGGACCATGGGTGCACTTGTAAGCCTTAATTGCCTGAAACGGTCTCACTGGGGACCATCACCCACACACCCTCTGCCTGTGGCCCAGAAGTCCCATTTAAGTCCAGGCCTGAGCATCCCATCCTGGCGCGAGCTGTGTTGTACATGTGTCTTTCTCCATTCCTGTCTTCTATTGCTCCTGAATTGTTTGGATTTCATGATTTCACCTATAACCTGATGCATTACTTTGCCTTATCTGATGATTACAAGACTGTTGATGGGACCTGTTATCTACACCAACCTGAACCTGACCCTGCTTGGGTACCCTGCTCAGGCAGACCCCGTGGGACTGCACCCTGTCACTGAGGGCCCTGAGTGTGCTGGGATCACCCTTGGCTCATGGCTGTTTTTCCCTTAAAGAGCAGTCTGACTCTTTTTGGTCCCTGACACTTAAAGCCATTGCCTTCAGAGATATCCTAGTTCTCCACCAAAGTAATTCCTACCAATACTTTGATAGACCAGCAACCACACTTAATAAACTATTGTTCTGAGTTATTAAAATTTATTAGTGTTGCTTTTAGCTAATGCAGGCTTCACCAACATGAGGGGGTTTGTGCAACTTCTTTAGCAAACCAGAAGGCTGTTGAATGTTACTTGTGTTCCGCTACTACTACTTTTTGTCAGACCACTAGCTGACAAGTAAACCATGGTACAGAAACAGATTTTTCTTACCTGTCTGTAGTCTAGAATGTGCTAATCTTTAATATGAGAACACATCTCTAGCAGAGCAACTGCCAATACTAAATTATTCTTCAACCCCTTATCCTTCCCAAACCCAGAGATGTGTACTGAAATGGCAGTGAACTCTTAAAAAAAAATCCACATTAGAATGCCTTGAAAACAACCAATAGAGTGTTCTCTCATTATGTTATAAATTCTGACTGAGAAGATCACCTTACATATAGGCAATGCTGGTATTCATGGGCATAGTGTACAGTGTAAAACAATGGCATTTTGGTGAAGTAGAAATGAGTGAAGGTATTGGAGTAGCTTAATAGACTGATAATGTCATCACAGCACAACCCATTTAATGTATTGCACCCAGTGTTCCTATGGCATCAGACAAATGCAAATGGTAACTATTATTCTACGTAGCTTAGTAAATATATCACAATTTTATTCTCTAGGAAGGAGTCTGTGGTTTTGGTCTACAGCTATAAATAAAAAAAAAAAAAACAACTGACTAAATTCCCTGAAAATGAAATTGTATGAAACTCACCAGGCTAAGACTGAAAAAAACTGTCTTCAAGGGACTCTTTGTATGCATCATGTTAAGAATCCTTGAATGTCACTGTTACCACTGGTGATAACTATGAACTGCTACAACACTGGCTAATGTTGATGGAACAGCATTACATACTCAAAGAGGAATAAGCCATAACTTTATATAAGTACAAAGAAACATTTTTTGAATGCTGATTTCTTAAGAAAAGTGCAAAGGAGTCTGAAAACCGACAGCTGGGATTCTTTCAGTAGCACAGACTTAGCAGTACTAACCAGAATTCCCTTGCTCTATGTCCTCTTCTATGCACATGTACTGCATGTGAAGAAGGCATGTCCTTGTCAGAAGCGCTTAAGAGGAAAATTCTCTGGCCTCTGGTTAGCAGAATGGTTTCTGTTGCAGCTTTTAAGCAGCTATAAATTATGACTTCAGATATGTCCCCACAGACACCTCAGTTGGTGGCTTATGGTTACATGTCTCTGCTCTCAGTTGCATTGAATATGATACTGCCATAGTTCAAATCCTTATAATTTGCTGTCCTTTGTTGCCTAGCAATAATAGATCTGTTCCTTAGTTCTAGAAGAGGGACTGGATAATTTTGTCATGTGTTTGTACTGTATCTACCATATCAAAATCCTCACCAATAACTGCATCTCTTGGATGTTAATGCAATACAATTAAACAATTATGGGATCATGTTAACATCAATACAAAACTTGTATTGTTTAATTGGTGGTACCTAGATAATTGCCAGATACCTAGGATATTTGTTTTTCTTTCTGCTGACATGTCATTATAAAGTAATTTGTATTTAAAAACTGACTGACTTATTGAACCTCTGTCACGGCCTCATCTAGTGTGTCTGACTATGTAAAGCCTGAAAACTACAGGGCTATATGTGGGATGATGGGAGTTATAACATATATGTCACATAAGACATGAAGCCTGCTGTGATCTTTTTGAAGATGCTGCATGTTACCATGACAACATGTTGCTGCCTAGCTTTCCGAGGACATCTGTCAGGGTTACATACAACAGTAGCCGAATGAATAAACATTTCCTGTACAGTATGTAGATATGTGTAATTCATTCCCTGTCCCTCTCAAGCTAGCATGAATTGATCCCTTTCCCTTTTCTATCTTAATTAAACACATCACATCTGTTGTGGGGGTGGTTCACACTCTATATGGGCGGTAATACCTGTCTGCCTGTAACTGATGGTACTTTTGCTTGCCTTTGCCTGTCTTCAAGTGTTCAGAGGATAATTACCTTTTACCCAATTCCTATCTTTTGAATCACATGTCAGGTTAATTCAGTTACAGCTGAAGAGGTAAGAGGTAATGATCTTTGGACATCCAACAAAAGATAAGACTCATTGGAAGATAAGGACAATCCAGATGAAATGGAGCATGTAATAGAGCAAACCTGCAGATCATGCTGCTCAGAAACAAAAGGTGGGAGTGCTTTACTTTTGGGCAGAGCAGAGTAAGGATGCTATTCTTTGGAAAGACAATTAGTGTGGACCCACAAAAGGAAGATAGTGCTTCACAAATCTGATATCCTCTCCTGGAGAGGGGAAAAAACAAGTGAGTCACAGCAGGGAAACTATTTACATGATTAACCAAGAACAGAGGAAAGCTTTTCATACAGGAACATACAAAAAGCTTAACCCCAAGTAAGTACCAACTCCTTAACAAGGAGTAAGGTAGACTGACAGTTTAAGTGGATAAGGAGTTAGTTGCAAGCCCAAAGACAGAATAGTTCAAGGCAGGATTACAAAGCCTAGAAATAGATTACTGTGGGATTGGAAAGAAAGGGGAAAAGTGAGAGACCTGAGGGCAGATAGCCTTGACAGTTATGATATTTCACAGATAACAGTCTCACGGTATCCAACAATGTGTATGTTGATTCCCAGTTCAATAGATTCACTTGCTTCTCACATGGCAAAGCAACTTTTATAAACATGGAAAAGAAAAACATACTTTGAATATTAGAAGTCTTTAAGGCCAGAGGAACTGTTAGAATAAATTGACTTGATTATTTATGTTATGAACCCTGAACCATCTATCTTTCACAGCTCTGAACACCTTTTTCTTTGTGTCCCTGTGGTGATCCTGACTGCAGTGGTGGTGCTACCAGTAAGAACTTGAGGCACAGAAGGCATGTTAGACTTTTCCTGTGCTTCTACCTCACTCCAGACAGCCTCAAACTGTGGCTGGAGGCAGTCCTTTAAAGCCTGCCAGCTTCCTAAGGCTGTGACTGGACGTGCTTTCTTGACAATTCCAAAGGGCTGCCCTTCTGTGCTCTCTGTTTTGCAGGACAACAGCATGGATAGTTTCTCCTAATGTGGTTAAGAGTATGTCACCACGTCACTGCTTTGAAGAGTCATCCTAAAGACTGACTAAAGACTCTGGTTAGCTGAGTTAGCTGAGACTCTGATGGCGCTTACCAGTCCTGTCCAGCCTCCTGCCATGTCAGCCCTCCAGGGCAGTCAGCTCCTGCCC
The DNA here is from genome assembly GCA_013398815.1 of Ibidorhyncha struthersii. Lineage (NCBI taxonomy): Eukaryota > Metazoa > Chordata > Aves > Charadriiformes > Charadriidae > Ibidorhyncha > Ibidorhyncha struthersii. The sequence continues at coordinate 19,453 of VZSZ01003252.1, read as the reverse complement.
CAGCGCTGCCACTGCAGTAAGGCTTGTCTCCAGCTCCCCTCAGCCCTGCTGGACCCCGGGGCTGATGTCCCAGGCTGGACTCGGCCCATCCCAGTCCCCACAAGGTTTCCAGTCCCTGGGGCTGGGGCTGCCCCCAGCTGCCCGGCTCCTGGCTAGGGTGGTGGGACCCAGGCTCAGCCCTGCTGCCCCCATGGGGACTCCCCATGGCCCCCAGCTGCCGGCAAGCCACCAGCCCACACCAGGCCCCGGTACTGAGACAAGAGGAGCGCAGCCCCTTCTCTTTACTGTACTGAGGTGGTAAGAATCACAGAATCACAGGATGGTCAGGGTTGGAAGGGACCTCTGGAGACCATCTAGTCCAACCCCACTGCCAGAGCAGGGGCACCTACAGCAGGTTGCACAGGATGGCGTCCAGGTGGGTTTTGAATGTCTCCATTGTGGGAGACTCCACAACCTTTCTGAGCAGCCTGTTCCAGTGCTCTGCCACCCTCAAAGTACAGAAATTCCTCCTCATGTTAAGATGGAACTTCCTATGTTCAAGTTTGTGCCTGTTACCTCTTGTCCTATCACTGGGCACCACTAAAAAAAGATTGTTCCCATTCCCCTGGTACTCTCCCTTTAAGTATTTATAAGATCCCCCCTCAGTCTTCTTTTCTCTAGACTAAAAGGACCCAAGTCCCTAAGCCTTTCCTCATAAGAAAGATGCTCCATAACAAAAGCTAGACGACCTGAATTCTATCTGTTGCTGCTGTCTTGGGCAGAAATAAGTTACAAAGATTGTGAGGCTGAAACCTGCGCTATTCCCTGTCATGGATGATGCGATAATGAGTTTGTAAGACATGCACCAGAGGATAGATATGTTTATTATTTGATGCATAATTTCATACCTTTTACATTTTTCTCTGAAGTTAAGGACTGGGAGGTTGACTTCTGTTCTAAAATGTAAACTAAATGGACCTGGATGGATGAACGCGCTAATGTGTTGCTCAGACTGGAGGAATGAAACTTCTTTCATTAGATGCATGATGTGACTTTATATACCTGCCTTTGCCCTATGGAAGAGAAAGGGAGGGTATACTATTATTGCCTTCCTCTGTTAGCAGTGGCTGGTGTGGGATGCTTTTCTGTCATCTGTTACTACTGCTTTACTTGATGCTGTCCTGCCTTCCCCTTCTTCAGTCTTGACTGGGACCACACCTGTGTCTGTTTTAAGATATTTGAGGAATTTGGTCCATCCAAGAGGTAACACCCCCCACTTCTTCTCCCCTGCCTTGTTACCAATACAAGGTTCTCAGGAGGCAAGTTCCTAGTTTTCCAGGATTTTGTATAAGCCCCTCTGAATTTGTCAAATACAGAAGGGGACCTGGTTGTGAAGAGAAACGTTCAGAATCTGAATTCTTAGACTGCCAAGGACTGTTGAAGGGTTGATGCTGTCTCTAATTATTGCATTCTGGCAGAGTGTGACCCTGGGCTGTGTGAGTCGCAGGTGTTCCAGTATGACAAATAATGGTGACACACGTTAATAACTAAAATCCCTGGAATACTCTAGAATCCCCAGTACAGATACCACTGACAAAAGGTGTTAATTAATTTTGTGGTTGTCATGGGTGTATTGAATGTTTTACACTTGAGAAGCCACATGACTGAATGAGAAACAAATGGAGGTGTCAGATAACAACAATGTAAAGAAAAGACTGGAGTGTCTGTAAAGTGTTCGTTATGCATCCTAACGGCAGCATAATAAAGCAGTTCAGAGAAATGAAAATTCCTGTTTTATTCCAGAATAGTCTTCTACCTGTCCTGCTCTGGAACAAGAAGAGAGAAGTGATTCCTTTGCAGAAGCAAACTGAACAACCATTCCGGGAAGGTCTTCTTGAAATGGGCTGAAAAAAAAAAAAAAAAATGCCCCGTCCCCCCC
>VZSZ01003240.1:0-13010 GCA_013398815.1 Ibidorhyncha struthersii | reverse complement strand
TCCTAATATCTAATCTAAATCTACCTTCTTGCTGTTTAAAACCATTACACCTCGCACTATTGCTATACTTCCTTATAAAGAGTCAATCCCCATCTTTGCTATAGGCCCCCTTTAAATACTGGAAGACTGCTATAAGGTCTCCCCAGAGCCTTCTCTTCTGCTGGCTGAAATCTGCAACCCTCTCAGCCTGTCTTCATAGGAGAGGTTCTCCAGCCCTCTGATCATCTTCTTGGCCCTCCTCAGGGCTCCCTCCAACAGGTTCATGTTCTTCTTATGTTGGAGACCCAAGAACTGGATGCAGTACTCCAGGTGGGGTCTCACAAGAGTGGAATAGAGGGTCAGAAGCCCATTCTGTGTTTAAGTCCTCTTCTGTGCTTCTTTGCTGTTTGTGTACAATGGTAAATTGGCCTGCAAGGGAATCTCTCTCCTCTAGCTTTGGTATCCCTGGTCTCTGAGAAACTCTGCCACCACCTATTGTAGACTGCAACAGCATCTGCCCAGCACCAGCCCTGGTCCCTGTCACAGGAGAAAAGAAGAAGGGTGGTTGGAAGCCTCTCCGCTGGTGTCTGAGGTTTTCTGCATCCTCCATACACTTCAGTTCATTAACCTGGACCATTTCCAGAAGGAGGGGCAGTCAATATCTCATTCTGTTAATTCTCTGGAACATTTCTGCTATTTTGTGAGAGTTTACCAAATGCAGGAAGCATTTGGCACTGAATGACTGAAATGACCTGACTTAGACCAGTTCATCATTTCATTTGCAAAACCTGATGTTTCCTGCAAAGAAGGAATACAAACAGCAACACCGGTGGGAGGGTTCCAACTTGATCTCTGTGAATATCTAAGCATGACACTCTCTTCTTTCTCTCACAGTTTCATAGGAACAGCAAGACTGTAACTGGTCAAAATGGAGAAGGTCTGCCTTTCCTATGATTAACTATGTTAACAAATCCAAATACTATACTGCTTGCTCAGGCAATGTCCAGTGATAAAATCAACAAGGCAAAGCATCCATCTGGAATCATCTTGCTCCTCTTAGGATTTTTGTTTTATTTACCCTGCTCCTAATCAGTCCTGAAAATTAATTCAGTTAAAATTAAGCAGCAGATCTTCCAAAACACCACTGAAATAAACCTAAAGTGTTAATCTAACATCAGATAATGGCACAGAAGTTCGAAAATTGTAATGGAAGTCCCTCGAGTTACGAATTGGAAGCAATTGCCATCCTTTTGATATAGGTCATATCAGGCAATGCCTGCAAGAGCAAATAGCTGCTGTCACTGACGTTTTTAAAAAGACTTCCTAGCTATCTGTGTTTGTGTTAAATCCATATTTATTATGAAAATAGCAGCTGATCGTCTTCTGATAGTGCTGCAACAGAAGCTGACAACTCCCAGATGTTACAACAGCTGTCCAGGTAGTATATTACATCATGCCTCTTTTGGCAAAGAAAGGGAAGAAAATAAATTGTAAAAGCATGAATACTTCATACCACTTGATACAGAGCAAGTGACCATCCAAAACTTCTTTTCCATTCACACACAACTGCTGAAGAAAGCAGTGTGCAAGTTTGAAAACATATGAAGAGCATCTAGCTCTGACTACTGCAAACCTCAGTATCCCTGGGGAATGTCACTGTTGAAGTCAGTGCTCCAAACATGTCTCCTAGTCCCTTTTCCTGGCCTGAGGCAGCTGTCCAGGGCAGAGAGTGCAAATAAGCCAGTTGCCCTCCAGAAGGGGTCAGTTGTTTCCCAGCTGTGCCTCAGAGCAGCTGACATACAGCAATCAGCCCCCCCGCTCTTTCAAATTCTCTGCAATTTGGGATTGCTGTTCCTGACACTGCCTATGGTGAAGCAATTTGTTAAAGCCTCCAAGCTCACGCATCCATACAAGGGACAATCCTAGTAACCAGGACCTCTTAAGTAAGATACACAGAAGTGCTTAGTGAGAGTTGCTGAGCATTTCCCTTTTGCAGTTTAAATGAAAAGGGCCCAGCTTCATTCTAAAATCAGATTTACATTTACCCCTACAAACAGACACATGTGCAGTAGGACTTTGTAGGACTCACAGATTCGAAGCCCTAACCACCTAAGTGTTGTAGGCTTTGGGGTGGAGCTTAAAATACTGGCGAAAAAAGTCTAATGGCTGGGCTGTGGCTGCTGCTTGGGAGACCAAAGCTTAGTTCTTACTCTAGTGCTTGTGTTCCACGCCACATCTCACAGAAAAGAATCTTATTTCTGCTCTCCACAACATCAGTGGAGGCCCAGGAAGTGAGTTCACTAATTCAAGCCTATGTGGGGTTAGCGTGAGTGAAGACTGCAGCCCTGTGGCTCCAAGGAACATGTTATGTGTGCATATTGTAGCATGATCCTTTCAGCAGCTAAGCTCTGCTGCTCACAGGGCTGCTAGAAAAGGTTGAGTCACAGGGGGTGTTAGAGGTGAAAAAGGACAGCAGCCCTTGTATCTTTCACCAAGTCATGGGTTTGGTCTGGCTATTGTGAGGGATAAAGACTGCCAGGAACAGAGATGCTAAGCCAGCAGACTGGAAGAGAATTAAACCATGGTTTTAGGGATGTGTGTGGTGGACAGCACAGGAGTCTTTTTCACCGGCTCTGAGTGCTGCAGGAGGACCATGTTTGTCTGCTGCTGGGAAAGAGAGTATGCAGGACTAAACCCTAGAAGGAAAGATCAGAAAATGCTGACTGGGTATGGAAAAAGTTTGAGATTCAGCGTCATTTTGCCTTGTGGACGTATGCACTCAGTTCTGGGGCCCTTCCTTCCCTTACAGATGAACCATCAGGTCACTGAACTGTCACCCAGGCCCAGTTAGGTCTTAGCCATCCTTACCCTGCCCCAATGCATGGTCTGAATTGTAAGCACAGAATCGTGTTTTGAATCAGAAACCTGTATGCAGAAGATCTAGCAATTCCTTTGTGACCAACAGCTATTAGGTCTACCTTGTCTTGCCACAGGAAAGGTGGCAACAGCCTTCATAATATCTCCAACTAGAGATGTGAAAGGCTAATGTGACAGGTGTGCCAGCCATTGCTACTTCCTTCCTCCCCTTTCACTGCTGGTTCTTTAGGGCTGGCAAAATCCAGCTTGGAGTAGGTCTGGGCTGCTCCGGGGCTTTGGGGCTTTCTCCCCCTGAAATGAATACAGCACCTGCACCTACCTGGGCTGCATAAGTCTACCTGCCTGTTCTTATTTCAGAGCTATTTTGTGACATTTGATTGCCTGACACTGATAATAGGGCTGAAGTACCACGCCCTACTTCCTCCATCCTTACTTTCCTACTGAAAACTTCACTGTACCTTGAAAGGCCCTCCTCAAAATGCAGGTTATGCACATCAAGCCATCTTCCTTGCCTATCACCAGACAAAAACACAAAACATCTTTCTTTATCATTCCACATGTCTCCGACAGTTCCCAAAGTGTTCCTTAGAGAACTGTTTTCCCTGTTGACTAGTGGGTGTACATAGCAATTTCCTGACTGCTGTTCTTGTCTTTACAGCACAAAAAGCTAGAAGTGCGAATCCCTCTGCTAATCATTGGATGGGATCTTGAGTCAGATAATGCCAAGTTGTATCCAAGGTCAACCAGATAATTAGTTTTCCAAGGATCTGTCAAAAATCCTCACCAAGGCCATTTTAAATAGACCACTTCAGGCCTTCAGTATCTGGTGCCATCAAAATGCAAAGAAATTACAGAAGTTGTGTCATGACTTACGGCAGTAATTAAACCAGCAATATCAACACTGCTGTGTTTGTGTTACATGGGGCATACTGGAATCAGGTCAGCCAGCTTCCCTGAAACATGAGTTCTTGATTTGCTCTGCTTCTTCGTGGCTCTTGGCTCTGTTCTTTCATGAGAAAGTGCGACAGAGATCTATCAATTCACCTCACCCTTGGGACTTTTCTTTTAATTCAACTACATAATTCAGTTTGCCATGGAAAGCCATGCCCAGCTTTTGAAGCAATTGCAGCACTACTTTCAGGAAGGCATGAGAACCTCAGTATTATGAACGAGTTTTTTTTTCTGCTGGAGCAGTGGGAATTGGTATTAAGAAACAGAGATGGAATAGAACTTGCCTTGGAGCTTGTTTTGAATTTTTGACTTTTCCTGCAAGCTGCAGGAAGGACAGCTGGGGGTCAGAGGATGCTGCAGTGTCATATGCTCTCCCACATAGCCTCATCATAACAGCCTGATATTTTGCCACAGCACCTTCAAATATCATTAGCCCTGTGGGTAATTCTGCTTTACACTCCAGTGCATCAGTCTCACTGCTGGCAAAAGGAAGCTTCACTGGTTTCAAGCCTCAGTTCTGCCTTTCAAGTTCTTTATTTCTTTCCTGCATGGCAGGCCTACATTTAGTACTCAGCAAAGGTGTAGCAAGCTTTCATAAGAAACAAAAGAAATGGTCTTTAAAACTGAGGAGGGTGCTGAAAACTATGCCTAACCCCTTGTGAGCACTGGTAGGGCAAGAGAAGGGGTCTGGTGACACCTTCTGTGCAGGGAGTCCAGTGATACCATGAGAACAGCGTTTCCCTCCTCTGCTGGTACTGCAGGGCAGCCCAGGATTGGAGACGCTGGTGTTCAGTGGGTCTGGTCATCTCACCTTCTTGCTGTTGTGGCAACAGGCAGGGAGCAGGTCCTTACCAGGACACCTACATTCGTCTCTGAGAACAAAAACTCCGTTTATGCTTTTCACTGGTTCTAGCCCTTCTCTTGCTGGAGAGGAGGGCGCTGAGACGATACACTGAAAATGTCAAAGGCCTCAAATGCTCCAGTGTGAAGACCAGAGAAGAAGATATTTGGATGTGCCACAGCCCTTCTAAAATGTACCTCTCAAGTCATGGCCAAGGAATATAATTTGCCCTTTGTTTCCCCTCCCTCCTAACCAATTTCTCCTTCTACCTGCAGCTCAGTATTTCGCTAGCATCATGGTCATTGTTGGTCTGTCTGTGGTGGTAACAGTGCTGGTTCTGCAGTTTCACCATCATGACCCGCAAGCAGGAAAGATGCCCAAATGGGTAAGCAGCTATTGTGGTAGATATGCATCAGCCTACTATAAGAAAAGAATAGTCTAAAAGCTATAGTAAACTAATTCTAGATGAGGCACAGAAATTGTTAATCTGAAGAGTTAGCTACAGCCAGTACATTTGACACTTATGTTTGCTTTTGGAGGGAAAGAACAAACATACTAAATTTTGTTTTCCATTAAAACCAGTGTCTGTTATTTGGGTTATCTATTTAAACTTACAATGGGGTGGTTGACTCATGGCAGAGTAATACTGCTCAGCACGTGCTTTGCCTCTGGTAACCCTGTGCGCAAGACTGTTGATTTCTTATCCAGCAAACACCAGTACTGATAAATATGTGCCATTTCATTGCACTAACCAAACACTTAGTGTTTTCTGCCGGGCAGTTTGTCTGCTTTGTTTCCTTGTAGAGATTCTCACTGCAGTTCATGACAGCGTTGTTATCTCCCAAAACAAAGACAGGTTGTGAAGCCAATTTGGTTCTGTCTTGCAGCTGTTCCACTTATGAGCTGACTCCCTGAGTTGCTGGGAGATCAGGAAGCCCAATACCTCGGTTTAGTAAGGGTGTTGAATACCGAACCCAGCTATGCTTCTCACATCACTGCTACTGCACCACTAGCAGAAACAGAAAGGCAACGCTGTTGGGCTCAGTCTGACTGTACTGAGGAGACCCTGGGCTTCCCTGGCTTGAAGATTTGCCTTCTTCTGAAGCCACAACTTCTGCTGAAGCCTGTGCTGTTGTCTGTGTGGAAAAACAATTTTGACTGCTGCTGTCTGATCAATTCTCAGTGTATTAGCCTGTGGACCCTCATTTCTCTACAGTAGCAGAGTCTGTTAGCCCAGTGAGGTCTGGCACCGATGGCAGCTGGCTTTCAGGAGGAATGTGTTTCCTTTAGCTTTTTTACCACTTCTTTTCCTAAGAATAGGTTTTAGAATAAGAAAGATATGCTTTGTATTTACAAAAAGAAAAGGAATGAAAGCAGAAGCAGATACAAATAGTCAGAGTCAATTATCTACACAGCCTGGTTTCACAGAAGTCTGGTTGCGCAGCATCTTCTGTTACCTCATTCACATTTGTCATGCTAGACAATTAGTCTGACATGATGTTGACTGTCACATGGTTACCACTGTCAGCTTGACTACAGAACAGCTTTCTAATTTAGCCTCTCTAAAAATAATCTGCAGCATCAATGCAAATTTAAAAATAAGTCCAGTTGCAATTAAGGTTGCTAACAAGTATTTCTTATAGTGTTGTATCATTTAAAATCATCTTAATTTCAAGACAGCAGAGCATGTTAATTTTAGATGAGCCTACATGCAAGCAAGACCAGAGGGCACAAATTTCCAGAAACATACTTCAGATGTCTACGTGGATGGGCTAGGCAGCAGCATAACAGCCCTCATTGACAATTTTATTGTTTCATCCATTTCTCAAGGAGCCTAGACAAAATGCACCATGTTTACTCACCTCACAGGCCCTGCAAATCAGCTCTTGCTCTATATCATCCTCCTTGTCTTGGCTGGAAACACAGTGTGCAACAAATTCTCACTCTTGTGGAACCTTGTTCAATGGCAAGACAGCTGAACTGGCATTCATTTAAAAAATGGCATAAGGAAGCAAAGACGGTGGAAAGCATTACTGGGAAACACAGCTGATAGACTGTAAAAGCTATAGATCAGGCAAGCTGAGAGGACTGAGACATCTGAAGAGAGATGAACGCTAAGGTGAATGCTAAGTGTGTAGGGAAGATGCTGACCACTGAAAAGGGGGCACCAGTCTGCTGCAAGCCATGGGCAAGGCTCAGTCATTGAGATTCATGGCAAAGTCTCCTTTTTTTTTTTCCTGTCTGCCTATGTCAGGTGTTTCTTACGGAGACACTCTGAAAGATTTTGTCCTCAATAAAAAACAGGAATCTAAAATAGCCATCTGCAAAAAGAAGGAAATGGCTTACCTGAAATTTGTTTTCTGCAAATCCAGTCCCAGCAGATACCCCTATGACCCACTTACTCTCTGCACCCTCCTCATCCTGGCAGAACCAGACGTCACTTTATTGCAAAGCTCTAAGACTGATTAATTATATATTGTTACAGGACTGTTCTCCGCTTCTGCTTAAATGAAATTAGCTGTTGGAGTAAGCTGCAGGAGCAGGTATTGGCCTTGTGTGGGAGAAGTTCCAGGCCTAGAACATTTAACTGACTGCATTGCTTAAACACCCACTTTCTACTACTTCGAGTTGAGCAGCTTGTTTTCCTTGCCTGTCTCTCAAGGCCTCTGTGCCTGGCCCTTTAACCACAAGAGGGAGGCTGATGTACACATTAGCATTTAGCCTTTCTGTAGGTGCTCACTTCTTCCCTTACTAAGAATTCTGTAGTTGCTCACTTCTGTCCTGATAAGAATTGTGCCTTCCTTTCTATTAATCTTTGATGACTACTAAACCCAACTTTTCCCAAGACAGGAGTTTACATTGGAGGGATTCAGTCAGGGCATTTGCTGGCTACTCAGTTGAGTGGTGAGAGCTGCTGCCTACTTGACAATTCTGATAATGTCTGCTGAGCTAGCATGGAAAAGACAAATAAAGAAGGTCTATCTAAGGAGCAGTTTGGGAATGGTAACATCAGGCAGGGGTTACAGCTCCATTGACCTGCCTTTTCTGAAAGCCAAGATAGTTGCATAGGTGAGACATACGGACAGACCAAGCACAGAGAGAAGAAAGGGGTTTGTGAGAAAAGGCAAAAGCAATCCAGCTCTTTGTTGTGCCTAAATCCAGTTTGTTAGGTTTCAGGCTTTTCTTTTTATATGCTTTAAACCTATACATGCACAGATTTGCTCAGGTGTTGATGCCCTCGTCAGGAGGGCTTTAATGGGAGACTGTCCCCTGTGAACTAAGCCAGGCAGGTAGCTGTGATGAGAACTAGTACTACAGCTGTATTATGGTTAGGGGAGGACCTTGATGGAGATGGTCACAGCAGGGTTAGGCTGTTGACCTCTGAGGGAAGCTGCACCTCTGTCCTTTCTTCACAGAAACCCAGATATGATAATACAAGTGAGAACTTACACTCATACCATCATTTCTGGCTGTTTCGCAACAACCCCTATGCTGCAGCTCTCTCCTGAATTAATTGGTACAACAAGAACAGATTGATGCCTCAGTCCAAGCAAATAGGTTATTTGGAAGTTCAAGCAAATTAAAAATTGTCTTGCTGTCTTCTGTGTATTTATTTTTTTATGGGAGGTGGTTTTGGTTGTATTTATAAATGCAGTTTCCCTAAGGAGTAAATGCTTTGCCATGAAAGAAAAAGTAGCATTCCTTTAGAATAGAACTTTTTCACTTCACTACTTCTTCCAGAGCTAAGATGTATTAACATTTTCTAATACGAAAGTTTATCTGGCTTAGTATTTTAGAATTTCACAGTGCTGGAGAATTAATTTCTTTCTCCCCTTTGCCACTGTTTAAATATTGCTAGCAATTAAGACCTTTATTTTTTTCCATGATGTTCCATTTTGTGTCCATAAGCACTCAAAGGAAATTTTAATTAACTAAGTTAAATTAAATGCAAGATTGATTTTTAGGCTGCTACATTATAGTTTTCTATTTGTCTGTAGTGACCATGGACGTTAAATACCCCAATGAAAGCCAAATAATATGAATCACAAGAACAAGGATGAAGAATAAAAGATTCATTAGCAGGACAGAAGCAGAAAGGCTCAGAAAATGGCATGGGGCTGTGACCTGTGACCAGAAGAGCTCACACTGTAGCATTTAAAAATTGGTTAACCGTCTTCCACTAGCCATAGTTTTTGGCTTTTACTGTTATTGCCACCTGTGTAATTAATGCCTCCTCCTTTCTGAAATTACACTTGTCATTACAGCAGCAACTCAAAGTGCTAGTTGCAATTTCCCTGTCCCTGCATCTGTACATCAAACACAGGAGACAACTCATTCCTGCATCTGAAAAAACCTTGGACGCAAAGTGTGGTCCAGAGGCAAACATGGCCAAAGTGACTGGAGCAGGATCACACAGGGAGTCCTGGGTAAAGGCTCAGAAGTGAAACTAGAGATCGCATCTGTTCTCTCCTAGACATCAGCTTATTTCACTTGCAACCAGAGCTGAAGTCATTAAAGAGGCCACCTGTCTTCCTGGAAGAAAGGTCACGAGCAGTTTGCAAATGTCCACATAATACACAAAGGTCTCTATAATGTCAAGATTTTACTGATTCAGTTTGCTGCCCTTCACACAAGATGTTACTGATTTCACAGGCTTTTTACTGCCTTTCACAGCAAAGAGTGTTAACAACAGGAATTGCAGCAGGCTCGAATTTCAGACAAGACTTCTGATGATCAATTCACTGGGAAAAAATGCTGGCTGCAGTCTCTGGAGTTAGGTCATTAGATGACCCTGACAAGAAACATATGGGGCACAATCTGCCATGTGCAGGTTAGAGCGCTTTCATGATGAACCAGAGCAGTTGTACACCAGAGCACCGGGAAATTACATCAGTTAATACTAGCATTCAGATTTTGAGCTGCCCTATTTAGTTGATTTACTATTATTCTTTTGAAAAAAGTCATGCTGTATTATGTGGCTGAACTCTTCAAAGGAAGATCAAAATGTCTTTCAAATAAAAAATACCAACCAACAACCAAGACTGTTTATTTAGGCTTAAAAAATAGAGTTGGGGTTACAGAATGTGCTAAAAATAGCTGTTAGTCTGTTGTATATTTTTTTTTCAGCAGAATCAAAACATTGTCCGCCAAAATATTTCAGTATATGTCTTTCCATACTATCTGAGAAGTGGTTAAAAACCATGCAGCCAATTTTGTGTCCTCTGCTCAATTGCAGAGATCTGGGATTGTTTGTGAAAATAAGACTTCAAAAAACATTTTGTAAAGTAAGATTTTACATCTCTTTTGCTTTATAAGGTAAGTAGGCTTTGAACACCTGTATGTTCAAGACATATCAAAAAAAAAGGTCATTCTTAGGAAGAAGCCAGACACCAAAAAAAACATTTGAAGGCAGATAGCTAGCAAACACTGAAAGCAGTCAGTCTTTCTAAAGGACCATATACACTAATAGTAATGAAATGTTTAACAAATGCAGAAAAGTTCTCTTTATTTCTATTATCATCACTCCTTTTCAGGTCCGTGTCATCCTACTGAATTGGTGTGCTTGGTTTTTACGAATGAAAAAACCCGGAGAAAATATAAAGCCCCTCTCTTGCAAATATAGCTATCCCAAGCACCATCTGAGAGTAAACAGCATGGAGATGAACGTCCTACCTGGGCACCAGTCCAGCAATGGCAACACGATCTATAGCTACCACGCAATGGATAGTCAATGCTGCCCCCAGAAGAACGATCTAGGTAGCAAGAGTGGAAAGATTACTTGCCCCTTACCAGAAGATATTGAGCTTCTTCAAAAGAAAGCTTTAATGGATACTATTCCGGCGATTGTGAAGATCCTGGAGGAAGTTCAGTTCATAGCAATGCGCTTCAGGAAACAAGATGAGGGTGAAGAGATCTGCAGTGAGTGGAAGTTTGCAGCTGCTGTCATAGACAGATTATGCCTGGTTGCATTTACACTTTTTGCCATCATTTGCACATTTACAATATTCATGTCTGCTCCAAATTTTATAGAAGCTGTTTCAAAGGATTTTGCATAGGCATTTCAAAGATGAGCACAATAATATAAAAGTGAATATTGCCAGTAATTTTGCTAGAAAATTGAATTCAAATAGAGAATTGTTCTTATAAGTGCTAACATACACAGAAGGGGATGAAAATAATTTCAGGAGGTAATTATTCCTGATGTTAGTGATTGTAGTGGCTGAATAGTAAAGATATTAAACTCTGTTACTTATTTCATAGACTAGTGTGATGTGTAATTGTGTCATCGTCTGTGACAAATGATAGACAAGAATTCAAATCTACAATAAATTTATTACAAATTTACACTTGTATCAATGTGTCACTATGAATTTGTGAACTTTTAGATACAGTTAAATATTTAAATGATCATTGATGACCATAAGCTTTACGGCATTTTTTTTTCACTATATTTGTGTTTTATCATTTTTGTTTTGTGTGGCTGTGACATTCACTTCTCATATTTCACAGACATATCTCCACAGTGTAATGATGCTGTACATTGTATTTATGCAAATAAACTATCATCATGTTAGCTCTTACTAGTGAAGTGACTGGAATGTTTTCTCAGTAAAAATGTTAACAGAATGAATTTTCCACAGAATGTTACTACTTTTTTTTTTTTTTTTTTAATTAGGAAATACTGGTTTTGAGGTTGGAAAAAAAATTCCTTGTCCATGCTGGCAGTCATAGAATATCACTAATGGTGCCTTCTTAACTCTCCCACTTTTTCATTGCTGCTCTCATCTTGAAAGTCTACTTAATTTGAAATATCTCTGATCTCTTGGGACATGGGTGCCAACCTAATACTGACCAATGCTGTATAATTAAGGGAAAACTCTTGGCTCTGCATAATTTGTGGGAAATCTGCTACTGGTTTTGTTGGGCTCAGGTTTCTTATTTATTCTACACCACTGAATCAGTATTTTTTGAAAATTCTATCAGTACAGCAACCTTTCTAATTTTTGCTAAATTTTAATGTAGCAATGTTTATGATCAATTTGCTGTCCATAAGTACTCTAATATAATGTCTGTGTTTTAATAAGAAAAAAATCTAATTATGTCACTCTTCTGGAACATAAGGTAAAAAAAAGCACTATTCTCAATAGCAGCTTCTTGCCACCAACTACAGTGTGTGGGAATGATGCCCTCTGTTGCTGTGATTTTTTTTTTGCTTACTGATCACTGCAGAACTACAAAAGGACGTGGTCTGATATAGACACCTTTCCTCTTTGGGATAACTAAGCACTTCTCTGAATGTTCAGTAAAAGAAAACAACAACCTATTAACTTCTCTGCCAGACTTTCAACTTCCTGTTCTTGCAATATTAGAGTACAAAATTAACATTTCTCATATCTGCATGGTGGGATCCTTCCAACCAGCACTGCTGAAGAGAAAGAAGCAGATCATTGCCCCATTACTCAATGGAAAATATTTCCAACTACAAGGTGATGCTGAAGCTTGTAGTTCTACAAACTGAAGGAATATGCAACTATTTCATTTAGGATAAGGTGCTTGGGCTTTTTCACTATTGGTCTTCATTAGGGGGTCCCTTTAGAGACTTCACTGCAATGAATGTTGCCTCTGTAGCTGTTAAGATTAGATCATTGCACCAATGGATTTATCACAGTGCTTGCTGTTTGAAAAAGCACAGGAGGTCCTGACTATAGTGATCTATTTTGAATTTCACTTAGTTTTTGTGCCTGTTGTGTTTACTTCAGTACTGTTTGATTCTCATTAGGGTTAACAATGGCTCTCTGTAAAAGTCTCTACTGAAAATTCAATCCATATTTCAGAGAGATCCTGTTTTCCTTCATTGGAGCATTAGTGCTCTAATCAGCTCTTTCTGAGCTTGCAGGAGAAAACTCCCATGATCACTGCTTCTTTCTCCTGCAGCAGCTGAAATGCTTATTGCAATTTAATGCTTTAGTCATGGGGACAACCGATAAATAAAAATTCTAAATATTCAATTACTCATGCAGTTTGTGATGCGGGGTGCCAAATGGGCTTTAGAAAACTTTTTCAAGGACCACTAATACTTTTGCTTGAAAATCTCCATTTTTGAACGTAGTGTCCAGTGACAGGGTAAAAACATAAAAGCTAATGTTAAAGCATATAGTCACAATAACTTAGCATCCTGATACATAGCACGTTACCTCACCGAAACACAGAGTTGTTATATAAGAGTATTTCTAACTGGAGCATACATCTTAGGATCAGAAGAAAGGTGTAAACTACCTGCGAAAAACGATGTAAAATTAATTTTAATAAATTTTTTATTTTATAAAAGCCAGTGCAAATAATAATTCCATTTATAGATTAC
>VZSZ01003237.1:228707-268732 GCA_013398815.1 Ibidorhyncha struthersii | reverse complement strand
CCCCCCCTTCCCCAAACCCCTAGCTCTGAAAACCTGCCAGCCGGCCCTGGCTCCGGGCCCTGCCTGCCTGGAGGGCTGTGCTGGTGTTGATGTTACTGGAGTGAAAACAGGGAATAAAAACCAGGTTAATGGTGAAGTTCGGAATCATTCTGCAAAATTCCAGCACTACTTATCCAGTCTTTTCCTGCACACACAGTCCCCCGAGCAGGCAACTTGCAGAAGGTGTCTTAGCGAGCTACTACTAACAGCACTTCTCACAAAGAGGATCTTTAGTAATAACCTGTATTCCTCAGTGTCACAAAATTTATTTTCCGTGTTCCCAAGTAGATAATTCAGTGCTTTGTCAATCTGTATGATGGAGCCGTGACAGGGTTTCCTTGCATATTTTTAGGTGTTATCAAGAGTTGTGTGTGCCTGCGTTGCTTTTTCGAGTTCTTCAGAACTATGTGAGGTAAAAAGTCAGTGTTTATGTTTTAAACCTGAATATTTCTAATACAGAGATCCTGATTGAGTTTAATTTTTTTCAAGTGGAATATATTATAATGGTGTAGCTATCCATAGATGGCCATTTGACCGAAGTGAAATTAAATAAAAATCAAGTAAAACCCCCATAGTTTGTATCCATGTGTGTGTAAAACACATACACAAGCACACACCTCCCTGTAACAAAATTTGTATTTATGTATGAGACTCATTTACTTGTTCCTACTGGCTGTGGAAGAGATCAAAATGTCTCTTTGTACATTCACAGATCATCGTTCGATGTAGATAGTGTGCAAAACAATATTTAAAAGCTTAGTTAAATCAGGAATGCTAATCTGCGGTTTTAAAAATGAGGAACACTAATGATGATGACACAGTGTTGCAATGTTTCCTAATGTCTCCAGTGTGTTTTTATCAAATAATTTGATAAAAAAGAAATTCCTGACTACGTAATAGTATTTTTGAATGTCTGAAAGATATTAAAGAAATGCATCAAAATCAGGAGTGAGCCCTCCAAGCGCAGAGATTAATTCTTTCAGCTGGAAGTAGTTTTGGTCAATTTAATAGTATCGTGAGTTTCTCTCAAAACAGAAGAGTTAATCTTGACTTCACTCTCTAGGCAGTGTTTTTCTTCTTTGTTACTTTCCCAAATACAGGGTTTCGACCCTGATTTTGCACATTTCCAGGCCAAGAAATAGGTCACTTAGGCTTCACCCATGATCTTCCTCTGACTTCTCTGATGAAGCAGGACGCAGAACCAAGGCAGTCGGTTTCCGTACCGCGAAATACGCTCCCCACATGGCAGCATCTGTACCACCAGCTGTGGGCATCATCCTTCTTTTGACAAACGCAGGCTGGGCGAGTAACTGTGTTGAACATGCTGATATAATGGTGTGGTGTCATTAATTCTTTGAAAGAATTATTGTAAATCGGAGAGTGAAAATGCCGAGGTGAGCTACCCGCAGGGGCACAAAGAATCTCTGTTCTTGTGCAACACTCCGCTTTCCTGAACTTGTCTGAGCTGTCCAAGGTAAACACACGACTCGGCTTCTGATATGCCATGCTGGAGAACTCGCATACCTCACTTAGCAGTGTAATGTTTCTTCTGGTAAACCCGCTCAGGTTTTTGTTGTGATTTTTTTTTAAGGAGACAATGACTTTTTTATTATTACTCCATCATTACCATGCATTACAGCTGCTTGCTTCAGCTCTCAGGCAAAGTCTTTTTCTGTGCAGCGGCCAAGTCCGCCTGTTTAATGATGCAGCAAAGCTGTGGAGGTTCTGTAGGCACGTGAAACCATGATTGTACAACCGCTGCATTTCAACGTATTAATTGTAATTCACAGGATGAATATGTGGAACTCAACTTGGTGTGTTGCATTTCAAAGTTTTCTTTAGCTTCAGCAGTGGAGAGCATTTGCAGTAATTTGCATTTATAGAAGCTACTCATTTAGTAAGAGAACACGTTCTTGAGGTTATGTACAGTCAGCTCTTCCAACTCTTTGAGGGTGATTTGGGGTTTTCCCTCAAAGTGAATTACTGAGCTGCAAAGCTGTTTCTTGCAGAGGTGAGCTTTGCCTGTAGTTAAGATCCTGAAAAGTTTTAGGTCTAGATGCTGGTTTTCTTGGTCTTGTATTTGCAAACTGAAGTATGTAGTTTTGATGACTTTTAGTTACAGGTGCGAATACAGGAGCTACAAACCTGTAGAAGTTAACAGACATGACAAAAATGTCAGTCGACAGGAGGAGTTGACGCTGTGTTAATCTGAATTATGTGCTGGCATCAGTAGAAGGGCAGAGGTAAACGAGCATTCTCTGCCTAAGTGAATCATCAGACCACAAAACAGTATAACAGGAATCGTTCCTTAAAGTATTTTTCAAGAATATGTTGTACTGAAAAATGATTTTAGTCACCATGTGGCCTATACGCTCTCTTCAGTACATGTTAGATGAAACAGAAAAAAGCTGTTCTTTACATAGCACAAAAAAAAAGGAGGGGGGGGAAACCCCTAAGCCCTGGAAAGCCCATAATGTGATTGTGTGAGGACGCGGTGTTGAGAAACCTAACTACAGTTACAAATGCTTTTCAATCGTATGACTTTTTATTTGATTTTTTTTTTACCATGTATAAACTACATTTTAATTTTTCTAACCATCTTAGATTACCTGTGCTGATTTGGAAACAACGTTTATTTTAATCTGCTGTTCATCAAACCACTACTTCTAGCACTAACCATTTTATTTTCAATTTTATAATCAATTTATTGATGTCATTGATTTTAGTTACGAAGCATTTACCGTACCTTATCAAGATCAAGACCCTGATTCTTTGCTGAGGCAGCGGCACGGTGCACGTTTGAGCTCGTGTATTCTTTCACTCCTGCGGCTGCCGTGTTAGTGCAAGCTCTGGCATGTCCGCATTGGGTTGCATCAGGGGTTGACCATATTAAACCAGTGGCTTTGGGTTTTCTTTGAGGTGAGCTTTAGCCCCAGCAGTTTCCTGCTCTGCCTAGGCCTGGAAGTTGTTCTGTAAGAAATTATCAAGTATTTCTAGACACTTTCATTGTAGTGGTAATAAAATACCAATTTGGCAAAAAGTAGACATCTTCTCAAAAATGATCAATAGGAATTTAAACAAAATGTCTTAAAGGCTAAATATTTGTCTTTGGTTTCTATTATCTATCTCTAATTGCAAAGGAGGGATTTCTTGGGCTGCATTATAGCGATTTTGTCAGTCTTCCTACCAACATCGATCAGCCTCTAATGGTATGTTCCACGCTCGCATCAATGTTTTTGTACCTAATGTAGGATCTGAAACTCAAGTACACTTCAGGGCGCTTTTCAGCAAATGTAATACTCTGTCTTAAAAAAAATAAAGAAAATAAGCTTTTCTTTTTTAAAATAACATTTCTGTTTGCGATGGCTGGAATTTTAACCCAGTGTTTTTGTAGATGTACTGGAGTAGCTGTTGCTTTGTAGTCGAGGATATATGGTAGCTAACAGGATTGGAGTAAGTGGGTGAAAAGAAGCAAACTGTCAAAATCTGGTAGATTTTTTTGTGAACATAAGCTCGCAGCAGTGTTCACTTTGTGACAGCGACTGGTTGTGACCTTGGTGCTGCTTCCATTTTTTTTTTTTCTTTTGGTCTAAACTACTTGTATTTTGATAAACAAATGCAGTCCCAAGGGCTTTGGTGTAAATTTGAGGTGGTAGCCAAACTTGTGAGTCTTTATTAAGTCATTAGCTAAGATCGGCGTATCTGATAGTGCGTAGGAGTTAATATTTAAAATGTTGCTTTAGTTTGTTTTAAATGGTTTGCATAGCATCTTTAGTGCTGGGTAAGTGATACCCAGGAATAAGATTTCCATCAAGATCTCCACTGGTACTTGTCGAGCCAAACGAGCATTGCAAAAGTGCATATTTGTCAACCAGGGATGTTTTTGTATGATCTCATTGGTACTTTATAAATTATAAAGTTGTAACTGAGTGTTGATAATAGTCTTGTTTTGCAAATTATTTCTTGGGAACTGAAAATTCTTCCCCTTGTACCAGAACAATCCTTTGCAGTAAAACAACAACAACACACGCCCACAGAAAATGGGTCTTAAATAATGAAGTGGAGGAGAATGAAATGATGCGTTCTGGCTTGAGGCTTCAGTAATAATTCTACAGCACTTCATGATCCTTGTCTAAAAGTCTGTATTTTACAGGCAGATTTTCTTAATGTGTATTTTACTTTCTTGCCTGCTTGGTCTATCACTTTTCTTGACGACTGGGAAAATATCCTCTGTGATATCCCTGCCAGGCTACCTGCTCGTGTTTTTCAGAGTGGTTACTTATCACCACGTAGTAGTAAGATGGCAGACTGCAGTTCTGTTAGATGAATTTTCAATTAATTTTAATACCCAGCTATTACTATTTATGTTAATATTATTTTCCTTGGACAGCTGAGGTCTCAAAGGGGAGAGAATTTGAGTTGATTTTCCAAAATATATGTATTTTCAGGCAGATGGTGATAGTTCTCAACTCAGAAAGTGTATCAGTTTCTTGTGACCTGCCTTTCTGTACGTTGGTGCCTCTTTAGACCTGTTGTAGAAGCAGCGTCTTGTAGCGATGTGAAGCTGTGCAGAAAATTTTTCTGGCTCTGGAGTCCTTAAGTGGTGCTTCGACATCCATAAGCTGGATTATGGGGAAAAACCCCTGAGTAGCAAGAAGGCAGGCAGTAATTGTTTAATATACTGGCTTTTCACCTTTTTCTTTCCTTGCATCCGATCAGCAGCCACCAGTTATTGAAGTGGTGTTACTGGGTTTCTCCTTGTTGTGTCTGTAAATGCAATGGACAAGGATTGTCCTTCTTGCAGTCTTGTATTCACAATTCCACAAGACCCCATTCCCCCTCGCCACCTCTGTGGCATTTCTCCACCAGCGAGGGAAGAGCCAAAATAATACCTTAAATATTGCACAAGTTTCCACCAGCCTACTCAGATTCAAATGTCTTATTGACCTTCTCATTGTAATTAGATTTTTCTCTTGCGTGGAGAAACGATTACATTGTACGAGCCTTTTGCATTCGAAGAATTTTGACTCTAATGGCAGATATTTTTAATACCTAGAGAATTGTCCGATGCCGCACCTTAAGAGCTACTAACATTTTCTTGTGCTATAATAGGAGGGCTTAAGGTTGAGCTGCAGTGGGAAGAACTGTTGGAGGGAAGAACATGCTGCGAAGGCCATGGTGGTTTTGGGGAGGGTGAAGTTTTATCTTGGTATCATGGACTGAAGGTCATCGTGAAATGGCTTTCTGTGCGTGTGAACCAACGTGAGCCTCAGCAGGAACTAAATCGCACGTTTATTCTGTACCAGTAGGTTTTTACCTGAACGAGCAGCGCTTGTGGCTACTATCGGTGCGAAGCTGGGTGCTCTCCTGAGCGCTGATGAACTCCAAAGGGTGCAAACATGCCCTGCTTGTCTCCTAATTTACGGAAACTTGTAGGGTTACGTAACAGAATTTTCATTCTTTAGCTAAAAATAAAAAATGGAACATAAAAGCTATTTTTATCCTGCTTAATGAGGGCATCTCTGCTTTTATTTCGTCTTTTCTGAGAATTTCAATAGGAGGAATGGGGATAGTTTGGGAACTTCTTTTTTAGACTGGACATTCATTCTCTATTGTTCTCATAAATGTCCATCAACCAGCAAAAACATACATATTTGTCTGCTCAGAATAAGTATTTTCTTTAAAAGTTCATTGTTAGGTAATAATGATCATGAAAATAAACAGATTTTGAGAGTGTTGTGTTAGATTTAAATATAGCAAAAAGAATTCTTTGCCTTCCGGATATCAAATAATCAATGAGCTTCAAGTATGAGTCCTCTCTGATGTGTTATATTGGATTATCAGCAACATACACGCCTTTCTCTTTTTGAAACCCTTTCAGAGAAGAAGGGTGGCATTTGCAGAACTGACACGGGATCTGGTTTGTTTTTAAAAGCATTGCAAATCAGGTTTGGTTCATATTGTAGCTTAGCTTGGCGCTCTGCCCGGTGATAGAGCAGAACTCGGAAGAATAGTCACTATTTTAAGTCTCTAGTTGTGCTGTATCCTGTTTTTACTTGCTACTCAGTTGTGACTGTTAAGTTTTAAACAGTAAACCTTTGTTCACCAGAAATAGCAAAGTGTTTTTAAACACAGAGTGACGGCCTGTGTGTTAAATTTTATTATTTTTTTGCTTATTATTATTATTACTTTATTTGTTTATTCAGATTCTGCAAGGTGTGTTCTTACCAATTCTTTGCCCACAAACCCCAAAACATTACATAGTTCGTATTAGTTAATTTTTTGGAGAAAGCTAAATGCAGCTAATGCGTAAAGTGCCACTATTCAAAGTTCTGCTGGTGTAAACCAGAAATCAATGATAATAAAAAAAATATTGCAACATTAAATGCTGCTACTTTCTTCCGTCTCCGCTCCCTCTTTCTCCGCAGAAGTTAAACATTCTGGTTTGTTCTCTTTGGGTTCACAAGAAAAAGAGGTTTTGATTTGGAGTGTAATGCAGATTTGGGGTGGGTTATAAATAGTGAGTGTATGTTAGGGGGTGAGATCTTTTCACTTTCACATGAATTCTAGAAGACATCTGGGGCAGAGGTCCGAGTATGTGTGTAATTTTTATAACCCCGTTTCCTCACAATTTTATAGCTGAGGCAATCTGGGGAGTTGGTTGCAGCTCCTGAAGGGGAATCTAATGGTGCCTTGGAATTTGTAGATGACTCATAACAGGACAAAACAATCCAGTTAAGTGATTTGAGGTCTTAAATAATCTGTTCAACAGGAAGGTGAAGAAAACATCATGAACTCATGAGTAATAATTGGCTCTCTTGGAGTGCTAAAAGTGCAGTGATCACTAGTTGGCAGGGATTCAGATGATTCCTGTTTAAGCTTCACTGATCAATATATATCTCAACTCTTATGAATAAAATTTGTTTGACTGGTCTATAATGCCTTTAGCAAAGCAGTATTACAGTGACCAGTTGGGAGAAGTTTATTTTAAGTTGGTTTATAGTAGTGACACTTTGCACCTCAGCTGCGTGGGCTAGGGCTGCGTCTGATCTTTCCGGGTTTGCTTTCTCTCGTGTTCTCTGCTCTTCGCTACATGGATCAGCCAGATGACCAAGACGGATTTTCCATGAGGAAGAACCTACGATAATGGCTGCATCTCGGAACGGAGGGAGAGCGATCTTCGCCTTTGCAGTTCTTGGCTTCATGGACGTGCTAGCTGCAAAAATTAGATGGTTTTAGATAGTCCCAAAAATAAACCGATAGGAATACATTCCTCCAACGACTAGCATTGTTGTAGATATGGGAGGTAAGAGCTTATTCCATCATCTCCTTTCGCCTTTTCAAAGCACAGAATCATTCAGGACTGCCTCAATTTTGTAGAGGCTTTTATGCAGCTGCCAGGGACCCATGCGGGTGTTCCAGTAGATGCACACCCTTCGAGACCTCAGTGTTTTACTGGTAAGCAACTGGAACTGCAGCATGTGTGTAGTACTGTCAGGTAACCTTTAAGCTTGATCATGTTTATAAAAATCTTAAGTTAGCATTCTTGCTGTCGCCTTTCCTCTGGATGGCAGTTTTCGTTACTCTAATGATGAAAACCCCTTCTTGTGATTCCCAGTTTGTTTTTTCACAGCATCTTCCTTTCAAGCGCTGGCTCCGAGAGATGGAGGGTGAGGATTCTGCTTCCCCTTCCCTCCGCATAGACCCCGGCACTGAGTTGGTGTGAGCTGGGACGCTCCCAGGCTGCAGCAGAACCCCTTTGGTTCTGGCCCTTGAATATTTCACCTCCTGTTTTGTTTTTAATTTCTGAAGTCTTTGAGAAAATTAGAGTATTTTAGTGCATTGGGAAAACGCTCAGGCCTTTAAAAGTATACTTGGTAGCTATCCAGTGGTAAAAATCAAGTGCAGCGCTGGCCTTGCTTTTGCAGCTCGGCTAGGACTAAAGAGTTGGTTGTGAAGTGTTTCGATGTGGCAGAAACAAAGCTGTTGCTCTTTTGTGGCTGCTAAATTCCAATATATTACAACAGATTCCTTCCCTTTAAAAAAAAAAGGAAGCGAAAATGCATTTTTTCCTTTTCTTGAATTTTTATTCTTAATGGCTGTGTTTGGCTGGCCTGCAGAGTTTTTCTGTTTGCGTCCTAACATGTCGATGTGATAAGGGAACAAATACTTGAAAGTGACTTAAATGACAGTTATGGTGATGGAAGAGTAAACAATGATGTAGCAGTTCTAAAAGCACGGGTTCAAATCCAGTTCATACCATATGTCTGGATTTTTTCGTGGTAATTTTCACTTAGTTTGTAGTAGACGTTTGGCTTCCTGTTTTGGCGTGGTAGTACTTTTCTCTGCAATATCTATTGCGCTGGGATGCTAAGAGCATTAGAAGGCCAAATATGATTGGCAGAGGCAACAAGGGAAACTTTTGCTGGGGTTGTCTGCACTTGTCTGTTTCTAGCCAGTGTTAGAATCTTCGCTTTTATGAAAATAAAAACATACTAAAATTCATAAAAAAACCCCATTGCAAAACATTTTTTTACAAAGCTGATGATGGAATATTTTAAATCCCAAGTGACCCAGACAGAGCAGCTGCTATCACTGCGGATTATACCTTTCCTCTAAACTTCAGGCTTCATTTCCTTTACCCGTCTTCCTGGGAGGAACAGCTGTGCCTTTGGATGCACCGCTGCTGTTGGATCACTACTTGAAACTGCAGGAAATAAGTTACTTTAGAAATCTGGCTTGATGGCGTTTCTTCCTGATTGTGACAGCCCAAATGAGAGAGAAGTGCAAGGGATTCTCTTTTCTTTTTCTGTGATAAATTAGTCTGCGTAGTCTGTCTCCGTTAGCCAGGAAGAGTTGGGAAGAAGCTAGCTACGCTTTTTCTGTTCTGGCGTTGCTCTGTGTGCTGTGTTCGCTCTCTGTTGTTGCCATGAATGGCTGATTATTCAGAAATAAAAGAACGGTGTCACTTGCTTTGCAGCAGGCACACTTTAAATGTGTTCTGATTTTGAGAGGAACGCAGTTTTCGGAGTTCCCTTTTTGTATCTACAGCGTGCATTAGCTTTAAGGGGCTGATAGCAGACTGCGTACTTCTGTGTTATTCTAGATATTTTTTATCTAGCTCTGTGGTCAAGCCTTTTTCTAGAGAATCAGTGTCTTTGATAGAAGAACTTGAACTCTAGTTTCCTGATACTTTTTCTTTATATTAAGCAGAGTAGCGTTAGGTGCTCTGAAAGACAATTTAGAAGAAGTGGGTTTACATCGTAAGGTTTATTTCCCCTGACCATCAGGACATTCTTTGGATTGGAAAGAAACATCTATTGTATACGCGCTTCTGTGGGTGCATGCTCAGATGAAAGGGAAAGTATTGATGTTATTAGATTTCGTTGTCTAGTTTTTAATTGCTTGGAAAATGAAAGTAAAGGGCTAAAATTGCAAACAGACATCCATCTCTTCTTTAGCCACCTGTTCAGCCATTAGATAACATGCATAGGTGGATTTTAATCTGTAACATCTAAATAATGGAAGTCTTTTTAATTATTTGCAATAAATTGTCAAAAACCTGATAACACTATAAAAACGGTCAGTATTAACTTATCAGTTGTACTCAAACTATAAAAGCATTATATAGCTTAAAAATTCAAGCATTCCAAAACTCTTCCCAATCTTCATTCATCTCCTTCTGCGTGAGCAGTGTGATAGTCTTTAATTAATTTATCATATATTCCCTTCTTCCTTAGTGAGACTGAGACCCCTGCCTCTTTCAGCACAAAACCAGATAATGGTGGCTTACTGGGAGGCTGTTACGTATCTTGATTTATCCACATTGTTCAGTGTATAGCTCTGGGCCTGAGCGCGTACCGTCAGACTTTGGTTTGCTGATAGGATGATTAAACCCCCAGGGAAGTGCTCTGCGCGTTATGCTGTTAAGGAGTCTGAGTAGTTCAAAAGCAACTTAATCTTTACAGTATTCTTCTGGTGGGATTATTCTCATTTTATAGGAGGATAACTAAGATGCAAGCAGTAAAATAGAAGAAATTGACGCTTTGAATGTCCGCTTTGTTACACTTGGTACCCAGCGGGAAAACCCAACGGCAGGTCTTTAGTTTTTTAAAGTGCTTTTGACACTCACAGCACAGGTCCAGTTGTCTCCAGGAGAAGTAGTACTTTAGACCCCAATTGGTAATTTTGACAGACCCCTGGTATTTTGGGTTGAGTAATCTGAAAATTAGCAGTTGCCTCTGAAAAACGCCTTAATTGCTCATGTAGTGTCCTGAGAAACTCAGGTGGCAGAGGGAAGACAGAAACGCTGGGTTGCTGTAACGCGAGGCCCCATTCTCTCGTCGTTCATTTGACTCATTCTTGTCATACCTTCCAGCTTCCGTGTGAGTGAAGATGAGGTTTGCTTAGACATCAGCTTCAGCAGGCAGCCCTAAAACTTAATGTGAAATTGGACCACACAGCTGAGTTAGTCTGGTAGCTGAATATTGGAAGAAAATGTCCTTTTTTTGGTTCACGCCGTTCTCTCCTGTTTCCCTTCTACTATCAAAAATTCAACTGGTTGTGGGGTGAGCAAGTTAAGAGAAACCAAGCTAACCCACGCAGCTTTTCTGCTGGTTCAGCTGCTTTAACCAGATTTCTTTCAGGTCGTAAGAGTTCTGGTGCAAGGAGAGGGGCAAGGTTATACAGCTTTCCTGGGAAAGAAAAGGCAGCCAGAGCACTGGGACTGTTCTCCACGGCGTGATCTGCTTGGTTGTATTATAAAACTACATCCTCCGTTGCTCATGAAACTTTTTTCTGCTAATAACTTTCTGTGTCTTCTCATTATTGATATTAATTTCAGGCTCTTGGCTTTAATGAGATTGTGTCTGGGTCTGTTGGTGTAGAGAGGGACTGGCGGCTGAATACCTGCTATAATTAATGAAATTGTGGCTAACATTTAAATTTTCTTTTCCTTGGCTTACCAGGATTCTCTTTTATTGATTTGTGAATCCTTCGTCATTTAATTAAATAAATTCTAGACAGCTTTTATGGAGGGTGGTTTTAGTAAATGAGCAGTTATTTTGATATACATTAATTTTAGAAATTGGTTGGGTAGCAAGTGCAGGGTTTTTTAAATTAAAATTTTAATACGGGCTTTAGAATATTAACAGAAAAGTGTTAATTTGAGGGGGAGGGAGGAGCCAAACTCTTTTGGTGGTCAGAGCAGTTAGTTAACTGTTGGACAGTTTTTGGCAACTTGGCCACAAACATAAAGAACTTTTTTAGTTTAGTATTTTAGGTGATTTTTAGCTAACAGCTATATTGCCACTGAGTCTAAATGCAATAATTGCGAATCATTAAATTGATGTTAACTTATCTTTATTTTTAAGACTGTATTTGCTTTTCTTATCAACATGAGGATTGTGAATGGGAAGAAATCTCCCTTTGAAGAAAACACTCCCACTGGGATTCCACTGAGTAACTGACTTGTCTTGAGGGTTTGTTTGACTTGGTGTTTAATTTCATGCTGGAGAAAGAAGCCAGATTAGTAGTTTGGGAGAGACTCTGCCTTCTGCTTCCTCTCAGGCAAGGCAGCGTGTGCACGCTTGACCTGGAAAGTTTATCTCTTGCTGCCCTAACTGTGTAACTTGAAAAGTCCAGTTCTGAGGATAAAAGGGCACTTGGTCTCTACTGTCTATCTTTGGCTCTTCTGCAGAGAGGCCAAAAATAGTCATATAAGTGCCTTTTCATTGAGGCAGAGCTTGCTACCGAGACTTGGGCTGCGAGTTCATTCCTAGGCAGTGATCAGAAAATAGCAGCGACATGTTATTGAGGATGCCAGATCAATCCCTGCCAGTTTAAAAACTCTAGGCAACTGTATGTTCTTTTCTGTGGTGGGTCCTGCCTCTGGTCACTGTAGGAGAAAGCCTTCCTGAGAAATGTCAGGCGTATCCAACTGGGAAACTTTGAACCGATTTGAACAACAGCATTTACCTATAATTCAGTCTCTAAAACTTCCAGTTAATCCTTTAAATAGACTTTAATTTCCAATTAAGCTTTAATAATACACTTCTAATTTTAATCTGCACTCGTTTTGCTGCTTATTAGTCTCAACATGCTAAAGAGAAAGCTTTCTAAAGTGAAAAGCTAAAATTTATAAGAAAGCTTGGTATGGAAACTGCAAACCGGCAAAAGAGCAGTTATCACAAAATCTTACTTCCTGTATTCATCAGATATCTTAGGGTTTTTTTATCAAACGGACACTCCACCCTTTTATTACGGTTATGGGAATCAAATTTTTATGTATTAAAAAGGGCATTTAAAACCAAACAGTTATAGCGGATTTTGATTGACTTAATTCCAGTGTCAAAGTTGCCCTTTGATTACAGTTAAGTTCTGTCCATCAGTTTGTAATTTGCCTGGAATTTTAGGGGAAGAATTTAGAGAAGGTGAAGTGTGCCATTTTAATAAATGCTTTCTTTGATTTCCATCTGCATACTTTGGACACTTAGAAAGTCTGTAGGAAAACTGGATATGCTTTTAGGGATATGTTTCTCTCCTTTTTCTTTTTTATTGTATAACTTGAATCTCTCTCTACAAACACAGCTGTATATCCAGCAGGCGTTAACCCAATCTAAATGGAAAAAATGAGGTGGTTCACATAAAAGCTAGTATCTGGAAGAATGTTCCATTGTTAGCCAGTCAGTAATTGTGTTAAATCTAATATTTTTGATTTCTTACCAAAGTTGTGTGTGTCCAGTTCTATTAACTAGAGTAAGATCATGTCATGTTACTCAACTGATAGCTGGATTAAGAACGTAATTACTTGCAAATTCCTAATTACTACATGGCACGGTAACAATTCCCTTCCTGTTTGCTGGAAAGATGCTGCTACTGCCTCGCAGATTTTTACTCTTGCAATTTTGCAGAAATTTAGTTGTTTTAACGTAACTTCAAATCTGGCGAACCAACAGTGTGTCAGCTTTTTATTTGGGGAATGTTTTCAGCTATTCTAGAAACTTGCTTATGCAGCAGTACTTGATTTTTAATGAGTAAATTGGATTTTAACTTAAAATCTTCATTTTTCTTTAAGTAGCATAAGAGAAATGCCGGTGGAGGAAAAACTACGGATTCAGTTAGGATCTGTTGTTTGGGAAACACTTCTTCTGAACAAGAATGCCAAGCAGAAATAATAGGGTTTAACAAGCAAACGCTTTTTTCCTTACCAAAAGCTTTCTCAGGAAAGAACTGGAATATTTAGCAATATTTTCAACTGTCAAGGAGCTATTAGCTTGGCCACATAATACATAAATTGAAAAGCTGTAATGTAGAGTCACTAAGTTCTCGTGGTTCAAGAAATTAATATATCCGGTGAACACTAAGTAATTCATTATCGTGCTTCACTACCTAAATTCATATAGAAAGCAAGTTGCCACTAATTGAATCTAACCCCAAGAGATAAAGCTAGAGTTGTCATGAGACTCGTTAACATTTTAAGAGTAATCTGAATTTTTATATTAAGAAAAGGCTCTTTTTTTTTTTTATTCTTTTAAAATAAAACCCCACAATCCCCCTCTTCAAACCTAATCCCTGAGCCCCAAATTGTGCAATATACTTAATTCACCTCACAAGGTAGTTTTACAGAAAAAGGAGGAAATGTTCGTTTTAGTCACAACCGATGTTGGTTTTCATTTTCGGTGCTGCTTTTCTTTGTGCACAGGTCCCCTTAGTAAGACTTGAGACTCCTGAGTTCTCTCGAAGCCTGACAGTGAGATGTGCAGGTTGTTTTGCCGATCTTCTGCTTTGAAAGACGTGAGCTGATTTCGCTTGAGATCTCCTGTTGGAATGGCAGCAAGGTCTAACGTCGCAGGATTGAAAAATGTTTTCTAACACGCTAAAAAGCTGGAGATTTGAGGCGCTCGGCAGACCGGCCTGCTCTGCTTACTCTTGATCTTCCCAGATTGCAAGTGGCAGTTGTTGATGGTCTCCTGTAAAGCGCGTAGTCTGGGGGCCACTCGCTGTTCAAAGGCAGAAGGCTGAAGAGAGGAACAAATAGAGATCTGCGCGCTGGTGTAATGATAGATGACAGCAATAACAAGCAATCAGTTTTCTTATTTTTGGCACGGATCTCCAAAAGTGTTTGTCGAAGGTAGTGTTACTAAAATTAATGATACTGCAAAGCCATTTAACAAGCTCGTTTTTGAGAACTGCTTTAGTTCTCGATCTCTTGTGTTTCCTCATTTCCACGTTTAACTGCAGTGGAAAGACAAATAGCGGTGACCTCCTTGTTACATTATGCTTTGAGGTAGGTATGTGCTGGGGAAGGCCAAAACATTACAAAAACATAAAGTGACCCCCTCCTCCCTGGGCGTCTTATAGTAGCTTTTTTAAAAGAAACCAACACCTGTTGAAATAGTTACTTCAATGTTTGGCACAAATCCCAAGCAAGCCTTTTTTTAACAACAAAAACATATGTACAGGCCAGGCAAAAAGCACAGCTAGTTCTGATATTGTGCTTTTAGTGATCTGCAGCTCAGAGTTAGAGGGGCTGTGACTCATTAAGTGATACCAGCGCGGAGCCTTTCTCTAATTTCATGTATTGCTTAGAGAGCACTGGATTGTAATTGCGTGTCAAAAGATTGCAAAAGAAAAGCAGGGGGGCGTTTCCTGCTTTTTAGATGGCATTTTTTTGAACCATTTGCTACACACAGTGTGAATATTTTATAAGTCTTCAGGGTGAGGGCGTTTATCTGCCCTTTGGTTACGAAGAAAACCATCAGCCACTTTGTGACTGATATCCAGCCCGAAAAGTTGAGGCTTTTGAGAGCGCCCGTTCCATAGAGAGGTTTCATCTCTAAGAGTTGTCTTGTATGTTTTTGGATTAATTCAGCCCCTCAGCTAAAGCATACAGATTTTGGCTTGTCTGTGGATTGGTGGCTTCTAGGGGAGACGCTGTGAATAGAGGGTATGTGAGTTGCTTTCCTAGGGCTAGTTTCAAAGGCGGAAGAATGCGTGCACTGTTTTCGTCAGGGTGATCTCGTCTTCTCCTCCTCTATTCAGGGACTATTTTAATTTATATACCCCTAAATGTCTGCGTGATGTAGGCAGAGTGGTGCCTTTTCTCTCTGTCCTATCTTGGCGCTATCAGCGTGCAGCGTGGTATCTTCACTGTCAACGCCGCTCGGCATCCCTGCTTGTGGTGTTACCGTTTTATCAGAGGGCTCTGCACAGATCGCATTGGCAAGGCGGAAAGTGCTAGAAACATCTTCACTCAACCTCAGGGCCTTTGTGGTGAAGCTGTAGAGGCAGGGCCACTCGTTTCCATCCTGCCATTTCCTTTGCTTGAAGAAAGTGTAAAGAAAAAAAACCAAAACCCATGTAAACATCCAGTTTTGGAGATGCCGCGTTTTCTAGTACTTTTCCAACCAATGCTCTTCAAAACCCTGGCGTTGCAAGGCGAAGGCTTGCGGATCTGTTTGAATGAAACTAAACCAGATTTGTTGATGTACACATTACAGTACCTTAGCAACCAACCTGCATCTAGTCCAAGATCTGAACATTTAGTCTTTAAACAATTCTTTGCTACCAATCTAGGAATGTTCTTGCATTTCAGAGTGCAAAACTAGTTGACATCTAGCGAGGAACAACATACATTATAAAATATGTACTCCTCCACAGTGGGAGGAGAGGGAACTTATGTAAGCTCGTTTTGTTGCTACTTCAATTGTAGTTTCTTGAGTCCTTGGAAGATGCATCCCTGGGAGCTGGATTGTTGTGTTCAGATGATTGCAAATTCTGCTTTATCAGTGTAAAATAAAATAGGGCTTTGGAGGCAGTGCGGTATTAAATCTAGACGTATCGAGTGAGAACATTACAGAATTGAATGAGAAATGATTTTAAATATTGGTACTACTAAACTAAAAAATTGAGAGAGGTCACTAACAAAAGATTAATTAAAAACTGTAGCTCTTATTAATGAGCTGTTGAGACTGTGTAGTGTTCTGAACTAAGCAACAATGAAAATAAGTTGATGTTCAAATAGAAGAGAAACAGCTTTATCTTGCACACTTTTTTGTATGCCAGCAGCGTATACAGCTATGGGAAAGCATATTAGAATATTTCAGTAGAGAGGTGTCATTCAGAACTGAAGGCTGATACCTAGCGTTTATTGAAACTTTGCAGACTGTCACATTTATTTTCATGTATACCTGTTCAGTAAGGAATTCTTTGCTGTTTTTTTTTTCTTTGGCTGGTTGGGTTTTCTTTGAAAACCTATGTCTCTGCCCTCCTACAGAGCTTTTCTTGGTGCAAGAAATAAGACCACTTAGCTAAAGGTGGAAAGCTAGACAGCAAAAACGTTGAGTAGTTGGTTAAACAGTATATTCAATATACTAAATTAAGGTGACTTTCTTATGAGTATGTCACACACATGAACAGCTGGCTAATTTCGATATTGGAGTCATGATCAGGCTGACACGGGGTTTTTTACCTTCTGGTTTTCAGAATAGCAGGTGACATAAGAACCATGTGGTTTCACATGGCGGTTATTTGTTGGAAATCAAATATTGCTGACTACGAAGTTGATTTTTTTTCCATTGCTTTATGCTATCGCACAAGACCCGACTGTGGCAGGTTGCCAGCTGTGCTTTGTTGTGGAGAAGGCTGACATCCACTCGCAGAAGTTGAATTCACGCTGTTTGTAGATGGTATCCACTCTTGGTGACAGTGGACCTGGTGTTGAGTTGAGTTAGTTAGAACAGTTGAAAAATAAATGAGTTGCTCTTACACTTTCCTTCTCCTTTTCTTTTAGTTACAGCTGCAGAAAACTCAGTATTTGCAACTGGGACAGAGTCGTGGCCAGTACTACGGTGGGTCACTGCCAAATGTGAATCAGATTGGAAACAGTGCCATGGATCTGCCCTTCCAGGTGAGTTTAATTGGGTGTTTCTTTCTTTTCGTTGATTAATGCTGTGCCTGCGTGCTATTTTTTCCTCACAGGAGACCATGAGGTAGCTGCTGGTTCAGAACACAGCACCGTGGCCTCAGCAAATCGTCCTGTTTTAAAAATTTTTGCTTTTTTGGAATGGGCTATAGTTGTGTATGGGACGTGTGGATATTTTTGTGTTGTATATATCTAGTGATAGATATTAGTTCCCTTGTCCCCGGTTGTGATGCCTTTGTGTCAAGAGTAGGCAGAGGCGATGCAATTTCTTTGTCAGTGAATATTCCTGGAGGTGGGTTTGTTTTATTTTCGTTTTTTTTTTTGTTCAGTACCAAATTCATAACGGAATCTGCAAAGATACTGTAGACTTAATGCAAAAACGGAGGCTAAGTGATGCAAGGGGATGTGGAAAGCGCTGGGAGACGGGAGTGTGGAAGAAGGTATCCTGTGGCAGTGTGTATGTTCCATGGGAGTAACGTATGGGGTTTAGGACAGGAGAAGGGGGAATGGGA
Source organism: Ibidorhyncha struthersii (assembly GCA_013398815.1). Lineage (NCBI taxonomy): Eukaryota > Metazoa > Chordata > Aves > Charadriiformes > Charadriidae > Ibidorhyncha > Ibidorhyncha struthersii. The sequence continues at coordinate 251,257 of VZSZ01003237.1, read as the reverse complement.
CACAAACCGGTATTGCAATAGGCCCTTTTCTTTGAGCTGGCTGAAAAGTAAATTTAGGGATGTACTGGCTTTTTTTTTTTTTTTTCCTGATGGTGTGACTCCAGAGGTAATGTACTATAAACAGAAAATCAGCATTTTATGTGAATGTTTTGCTGTTAGTAAGCATCTTTGGACGGAAGATACTGTACAGTGGAAAGGATTAGGTGATATATGCTTTTGGGACTCCTCATTTCTATAGTTAGTTGATTTAGGGTGCTCAAAATGATTAGAATTTCTGCATTAGTTTTGCTTTTTTGAGTAGTAACATTTATATTTTATCTCAAAAGAATGTGGTGAGAATTAAATTTTGCAGTTTGTGGTTTTCTGATGAAGGCAGACTTAATAAAAACAGAGAAACTATTGATGACGTTCTCTAACTATGCATTTTGACATACACGTAGACAGCTGAATTTGTGGAGGTTTTAACCTCCAAGCTTGAATCTTGTGCAAGAGGAGAAGCAAGTGTCTATTTTAATCCGGTTGCCTTTAGGGAATACAGTGCAGAGGTTTGTAATGTTATGAAGTCCTTAGTGTTACTCCACAAGTGTCTGGTCTGTTGAAGATCGTGTGTTTAGTTTCTTGTTAAGGAGGTTCATTGTCACTGTTCTTTCTAAGCAGTAGTATTTCAGTATTTTTGTGCTTGATGGCCATTACTGACTATTTTTACATAGACTCTTTTAGTCCTGAAACGAATGGAGTGCTTCAAAGTGAGTATCAATTTATGAATGACTAGAGGAGGATACGGAAACAAATTGTCCTTAAACTCCAGGTTTTTATATATTTTTTTCACACACGTGCACACGAAAATCCAAAGTTGATACTGTTACAGATAACAAATGGTGACAAGCGACAAAATAAAACCACGTATTTGTATCAGTGATGAATGCTTTCCAGGTTTTTCAATTTTAAGCTAACGTATGATGAAATTGCCAAAAGATACTTGTACGATGTGCCAATCAGGTGAAGCCTGTCTGGTTGTCTCTGGTGAGAGCGTTGGTGTCTGAGAATCTTGGTTCTTTGCATTTACAGCACAACGGAGCTCTGGCAGAAGCCTTTGGAGCAGTTCCTGTCTCTTTGGTAAACAAGTATTTAGGTTTGTGCAAATACGTATTTAGGACTGGTGTACTGTTTGCCCAGGTAGATACGTATTTTAGCACATGTTACACTTTTTTCTGGTATGCACAGTATTTATTTGATTCACCGTCCCAGCTCCAAAGGAGTTATGGTCTGTCACATAAATACAGGTTTTGCCATGCATCCCAGTTTGGAACATGCATAATAATTCCTGTACAGACTCCCCGGACTTGCTGTGGTCTGTCATGTGATTAATTATGATTTATGGGGGATTAATTTGATGCAGGCGGTGGTTTATTTGGCACTGTCTTGGCCTGTGATTTAAGCGATCTCTGAGCATGTGCACTTAGCCTGCATGTTAAACTCCATCGGGAAAGGCAGAATGATTACCCAAACGCTGCTTGTCACCAGGAGGCACCGAAATGTAAACTGTCAGTAGGTACCACTCCTCTCTTTCCCCCTCATCCACCTTGCTCGTTTTTATTCCTTAAGTCAATGTCTTGATGATAAATCTTAAAGGGACACTGTTGCTTTAGAGCACTGAGCTTTTTCCTTCCTGTCTGTGTTTAGCTGTTTTGGGTGGGGTTTTTTTTTTGATGTTTTCTGGAGTTTGGGTTCTGATCTCAAATCCTTGAATGTTCAAGGAAGCAAAACTGTTTTAGTTCTTCAATATTCAAATAAAATTGATGCTCAGATCTGTTCTTTTATTTTTAATCACTGTTGTTTACTATAGTTAAGTATCATGTGCCCTGCAGGGATGGGAATTTTAGTGAAGGTGTGTTGCCTGGTGTTTGGTCCAGAGTAAGTTCCATGGGATGGTTGCTGGGAGAAGCCAGACCTCTTGGTAGTGATACCCATTTTCTCAAGTGTTTTTCTGCTTTTCTGATTTCCCTAAGCAAGTTAGGGATTCACCTGGGATCTTTGTTCCTGGGAAGCCAGAGAACAGCATTGCCCAAAACCTCGCTCTGTAAATTGTAGCCCTGTGACAGGGAATGGTCCGTGTTTACTTGTGCCACTCTTGCACTCAAATTAAATGTTTGTTGTCTTTTTAATATAGAAGTTGTGCCAAAAAAAAGGGAAAACTTAAGAAATAACTATTTTTGTGTTCAACTTTTTGTCCGTATGCTAATATGCGTTGGCTTCCTTTTAAATTCCAGGTGAGGTCTGCATTCTGTATGCTTCAGACCGCCTTCTCCTTTTTTAGTAACTTTGTGTTTGAGACCACTGACACAGGAAATTGCTTCTTCTGTTGACCTTCCCTGCACGCATATATTTGCAAATTTTGCTGCCTCTTGGGGTGGAATTGATGTAACAACAGTACAAAGAAGAGTTTAAGAACTTTTGTTGTTGTTTTGGAATTATGAATATTCCCAGTTCTGTGTGGTGCCGCTTAGGTAGAACTAGATTTTTGTTTAGTGTTTGCAGCGGAGATTAAATCAACATGTTCTGATTTGGATTACTTAAAATTGGGGTGCTATGACTTGAGGTTTCTGAGTCTTCACACAAGAAAGTCATACTTGCTAAGGAGCTGAAGCAAAACACCGTGATCTTAGTGACTGAGATTACAGTAAAAAGTCACTGTGCTCTCTCGCTAGTTCCATGTTGACTTAAGCAATATTCTGCTGCATGTAAAGTGTTGGCCCTGAAATGCAAAAATAAACACCACAGCCACTTTGCATCCATTTGTATTAACACAGGTTGTGTGCCTAAAGGGAGAGGAGACTAATATTTGCTAAATAGAAAAGAGTTTAAAATAGTAGAAGGACTCTTTAAAAAGTTATTACAAACAAAACATTTAAAAATAATTTAAAACTTTTTAGAAATAATCATTTAAACAGCCAAAGCTGGACACTTGAAAAAATAAAAAAGAAAAAAAAAGATTAATGTGGAAGCCAGATGGTTTCATGGCTTGGCAGACAGGACAGTGCCTTTGCCACGTGCAGCACCTGAATGGAGGAGGACATTTTGGATTTCCAAACAGATGGTGTTGAGGGACTCAGCAAAGCTGTTCACATTGGCAAGGAGTAGAAGACTGTGTAGCTTTTTTCCCCGGAGACCCATATATTGCTGCTGAAGTATGAGTAGAGGTTGACCATTCGGTACTTCCCGGCCCCCCTCCCAGGTATACACTGGGAAGGGCTTTTGAAAATGTAGACGTTTTCCAGTTTTCCCTGGGAATTCATCTTCCCTGTCCTTTCTCTGCCATCCTCGTTCTCTGGAATCACTTGCTGACAAGTAAATGCTCTCAAGATATCAGCGCCGATAAGATTCAAGGTGGAATTAACCCAGCTAGGTTCACTGTGCAACCTGAATGAAATGAAAATCACTTAAAAAATATTGGATGCTGTAATTTTTTCTAGACAGAGGAGGAAGGAAACTGCTTTTCTTTTTCTTTTAATCCTATCAGTGTCCCCTTAAAATAATTATGCTGAAAGGAGGGGTGAAAGGAAGTTTTGAGAGAACGTGGAGTGTTCTGGTGAATGTTAGGCTCACTGTGCATCTTCTTCCTGCATCTCCTGCCCTTGTAGTTGAAGCTCTGGTTGTCAGCATGTTCCTTCTGGATGCATGCTGCATGCTATACCGAGGGAATGTAAGCGACAGTTGTCGGTAGGCTCCCAGCCACACTCATTTGTGGTATTTTAGAGATACAAAGGTTGGAGAGCAGTGCTGATTTATGAGAGGGCAGGTCGAGCATGGTCTGCCTCCACTTGTCTCTAATCTCTGTCTGGAAGAGATAGCCTTGGTAATTGCTTTCCATGGCTATAGTGAAAATATTGCTGGAGGAAAAATTTACATGGTTACACTTGTCCGTACCTTTTTTGAGTTCTGTTCCTTAGACTAATACATCCTTGCATACAATATGAATAGGTTCTGGGTGCTCGTGCATGTATTTTTCTGCTTATAACTTCTTGTGTGTCTCTCAGACTCCTTTTCAGTCATCAGGATTGGACACGAGCAGAACAACTCGGCATCATGGGCTGGTGGACAGAGTGTATCGTGACAGAAACCGCCTCGGCTCCCCGCATCGACGCCCTCTCTCTGTGGATAAACATGGAAGACAAATATCCTTTGGTTCATGAGCCAGCAGCGAACACCTACCTTTTCAACAATATCACAGTTTTCACGTTATATAGTTCTCTTCTTCCTCCCCTCCTCACTTGTCAGCACAGTTACTTCCCATCTCTGTGCAGTTAATGTCATCTGCTTTTTCTGAACTGTGATCTGGTCTATAAATACCTACTATTCTGTAAAGTAAGCATTTACCTTTCTCTGTTTCCTCAGCTCTAAGTGGGGGTAATGATACACGTGAAGCTGAGAGGGATTGAGATCCTTTGATGGAAGAGGCGAGGCGGTCTTGGTGAAACTGAGTTTCCCTTCAGAACTGAGTAAATCTGAGCCAGAATAATTCTTTGCGGTTCATTGTGCATTTTATTACAAGTTGATTCATCAGTTTAGCATTTGCCAAGCACTATTTCTTCTTGCCATTTGTGAAAATGAATTAGCTTATTATTTCTGACTGGCTTAAAATGTGCCGCAATCAGACTGGCTTGATGGGGCTAAAGGGGCTGTGTGAGTGGGAGAGTGGAGAGCTGATGGGTTCTCAGGGAGGAGCTGGATGCTCAGAAGGGGAGAAGGAGGATGGTTGTCCTGTTGCTCAAACATTACAACATTCCAGAAAATATTTTCAGTGTCCTTTTAAAGTCAGTATGTTCCCCACTGGGGGGTCTGCCTGCCTTTCTCATGTGAACTTAATGGTTCTGACAGGGTAATTTGAATTATTCCTTAGAAAAAGCTTTCAAATAGGCATCCTACTTAAGTGAGAAAGTGATGTTCTTCCCCTTAACTGATGGAATCACGTGGACAGCTGTCCGTATGGCACTGTGTATCTGTCACCTCCATCGGACACAAGCTGGAGAAGGTTCGTAGCACAATCGTGTGCATGTGTGTTAGTATTTGGCCTGCATTCTCTGATACTACAACACTTGCGTGTGCAACAAAGCCCTTTATTGTTCCCCACAGCAGTTGGTCATCTGAACTGCCATAGCTTCCTGAATTTCAAAATTTTTTTTTTTCTTCTATTATTCTTTTAGGTGACTTAATTTTAAACTTAAGGTGTGTCAGCTAATGTGATCTTTTTGAGGGTAAATCTTACCAGGTGTTCCAGGGCATACCCCAACATTGTTGAGCTGTAAAAGACTTGGATATTTCTCACTGCGCAGAAGCTGGGCTAGTCTGCCCTCACAAGTGTTTGAGTGGAAAGGAGCACCGAGTTGCCCGTTCCTACCCCTCATGCTACTGACACTGAGGTGCCGAGTTGCCAAAGTGGTGGCCTACATTGCCAAGCGAAGGACAGTTCATCGTGAGAGATGTGTTGACTGTGGAGGTTCCCGTCTCCACAACATAATTGCATCCTGAACCAGTTGTTTTCCCTCCCTATGAAACAGGGATGCTTTCTTTTCAAATACTAGTATAACCAAAGTATGTATAAGCAGCTTTCAGTTTAAAAATTTCATTATTTGATCATGCATAATCTTAACAAAGCATACAAAATTATTTTCTAATGACGACAACCAATTTATCCTGTATTCCTCTCAATCCCATTGAAACGATTGCTTGTCAAACTTGAACTAACAACTTCTGCAAATTGATTGTTTCACAAGGAAATTGTGCCTGGTATATGTCATATATAGATTTTGTTTTTTTTTTAAATGCAGAGTATTCAGGTTTTACCCAGTTGGTTACATTTATCTGAGATAAACATTCTTTTATTTAGAGAAACTGACAATAAAAATGTCGGGTTTGCCTTCCTTTCAGGACAAATTCCGATTCTGCCTTGCACCAGAGTACTATGACTCCAACTCAACAAGAATCCTTTTCAGGAGGGTCACAGGACATGCAGCAGAAAAGAGGTAAACAGAGAAAAACAATAAAAATATGTGTAACAGTCAAAGCATTGTATTTCAGATTATATGCACATGTATTGGTGTTCATCTATTTCTATAAAAAAGTGTGCATAACACTTTCTAGATTCAGTTATGCAGGAATTGGAACAAAGGACCGTATTTACTCTTCTGGGTACTGAAATCCAGAAAAGATCGTACAAAGCCCATAGAACGTTTTCCCGAACCCCGTATTCTCTTATTCTAAGACCTTGCCCTATGGGGAAAAGTCGTCTGGGCTTGTGTGACTCTGGTGGTTAGACTGCTCTCAGTTTTACCAGAGGTTTGTAGTAACTTCCAGACAAGCGTAGAGATCACAGACATTACATGGTCAGTGATAAAATATCGTAAAATAGCGAGACTTCATCTAATTTTCATTTATGGGATTGTGATCACCAGTGAATGTGTCCTCAGAGGCAATGCTTACAAACAGTGCTCTCTCTGACAACATTTCTAGTTACAGGCTGGAGCAGCACAGCCCTCCAGCACTAACAATTCTGGTGCCCTCTGCTGGCCCTTGTTCCTGCTGTCAGTTCAAGAAATGCATTAGGAGCTCTTAAATCTGTGCAGAGAAATATAGTTCTTAAACAGCCACCTGGAGACAGGCGAATACGCAACGCTCAGATGCGTATGAACTGTACTACAGCTCTTCGATGTACTTCTAGAACTGTAAAACATTAAATAATGATCATCTTAAACAGTATTGCATAAATATGGATTTATGGTGATCAGTGTGAAAGGCTTCTGTTGATACATCTCTGACTGGGCTTTCTTTTGGTGTTTCTTTGTCACCTTGCTATTAGCATGATGAAACAGTTGATTGCTTTGAACAAATAAATGTTCTTGGAATATGGAGAACTAAGAGCTTTATAGCGTTTCTCTATCCCAGGGAAAATGGTCCGGGTTTTTCCCTGCTGGAGTCAGCCTATTGGCCACCTGTTAGATGCAGCAGGTGTAGATCACTTGTGCAAAATGCAAAAGATAAGAAAAACTAGGTCCCAAAATACTCTTCCATTTAGATCTAAGCAGACTACATTGGAGGCCAAAATTTTTTAAAGTATTATTGGTTTGGGTTTTTTTAAGCTGATAATGTCTCCTTGCTAATTAAATACAATTTCAGTCTCTTCTGGTGTTCGTTTTTTAAAATTTTGATCTTATAACAGTAGAGTGCCACTGTTTCATATTCATTGATAATAGGTTAGTTAAGAGTTTTCAAATGGTTAAACTTCCAATCTGAATATTTCTTACTGAGAAGCTTAATATTATGATATGATTCCTTTTGTTTTAATTTTTTTAGTTTTATTACTGACTGTCCCTGGAATGGAGGAAACCACCTCTGAGGCAGACAAAACCCTCTCTAAGCAAGGATGGGACACTAAAAAGGTAGGAATTGCACATTTATAAGTGTAGAGATTTTATTTTCTAAACATATTTAGAAACTAATGCTTGAAGTATTGTCAACCAAAACAGACTACTTGCAGAGATTAGAGATTAAATGCTATATTTAGCAACAAATCACTGAACATTGGCTCAGAAAGGCACTTTATATGTATGTGTGTGTGCGCATGTTTGATTAAATCAGGAGAAACTCTTTAAATTTGAGCCTTGTTGGGCCAACAAAGCAACAAAGGTGACAAATATCTTCTCCTAAGAGCTTCACAGACCTCTTGTGTAGAAGAATAGCTCTTCTGTAGAAATGTATTAAATTAAATAAAACTTACTAACTGAAATGTATCCTAAGCATTGATCTCTAGCAGTACCTTTGCCTTTAAAAATGTCTTCCTTCTATTTTAGACTGGGTCATCGAGACCTAAATCATGTGAAGTTCCAGGAATCAAGTAAGTTTTGAGAAATTTCTTTTTTTAAAGAGCACTGAGATCTTTAGGAATGAGTGTTATATATTGAATGTCCTCTTGCTTTTGAGTTTTCTGAAAAGTCCTTAGGTGATATAACACTGCGATAGATACAAGCCAGAACCTCTGTATGAGTGACCCATTGGCTGTTACATCTCTGATTTATCCGAAATACAATATATAGTTCTGTACATGGCACCTTCCGTTTTTAAAATGATTTTATAAAGATCTGTCCAGGCTGAAATTTAAATTGAGATGTCTTTTTTTTTTTTTTTTTTTTTTTCCTCTCTCTCCCTTATTTAGCATCTTTCCATCAGCTGACCAGGAAAACACTACAACATTGATTCCTGCTACGCATAACACAGGTGGCTCCCTGCCAGACTTGACAAACATCCATTTCCCTTCCCCTCTCCCAACACCGTTAGATCCTGAGGAATCCACGTTCCCGGCCCTGAGTAGCTCCAATAGTACCGGAAATCTTGCTGCCAATCTGACACACCTGGGCATCAGCACTGCCAATCAGGGTAAGGTCATAACGCTGAAGTGCTTTTACAGATTGTCCATAATATGTCACTTGTCTTAAATTATGGAAGTTGCATTGCTCAGTGTTACTGTTTTGTCTGAGAGATAATTGCGCTTCACTGTTGATTGACGTTTCTTTCTAAACAAGTTTTATCAAGCAGTTTCTGCAGGAAAAAGTGAGAAAGCTGTATTTAGTTATATGACTTACAAATTGTCTTTCATTTTTCTGATGTTCTCGGTGCCCAAATCTGCTTTTTTGGTTAGTTAGTTTGTTTGTTTGTTTATTTTATGTGTAAGACTACAGGAGAGACTGGCATCCAGAGGTACCTCCCTTGTAATTCATTGTACTTAACCCCAGCAGCACTTGTGTTATGGAAATATCTTAAGTCGGCCTTTTGTTTTCATTCCTTTAGAATGGTGGTGGGTTTTTTCTGTGTGAGAATTCTTTCGGAGAGAGAACATTGCTGGCTTCATCTGAACCAATTTTCTCTTTTAAGCAATCAAGACTAGTGTGGAGCCTTTACAAGGCGTGCTAGTTTTTGTAAGCTTGACTGCTTAAGTTTTGAAACTATCCTGAATATTCAGGCTATGTAATATAGCAAGGCTTTGGGAAATAATACCCAAGTGCACACCTTAATTTCTCACAGCTCTCACTGTGGTGCCTTTGTGTTGAAATTGTTGCCTTCCTAGCTGCAAGTTCTCAAGTGCTGTTGCTGTTTGAGCTGTTGAGCATGGTGAGTCTGAGTGGTGTTGTTTGGGGTTTTTGGACTTTGGCAATACTGATAATTTCATTTAAAAAAAACCCCAAACCACGAACAAGCATTCTTTGCCATGCTGGCAATTTGTAATAGACTGATCACCTGATAATTTCAGGACTAAATTTAACTTTATAGGCAAACAGCCTAAACTGGTGATTGTTATTTTTTAAATAATTTCACTGGGTTGTACTCAACTATTTGAGAAGAGGGTTGCGTTTTTTTATTGTCACTGACAATTGCAGTCAGTTGATTCCTAGAATAGAAATGAAGTGCTGTATCCAAAAATACAAGTGTATTTCCTGTGTTAGGCAGGATTCCCTTCCCCACTTAAAAATCCTCTCATATATTGGGAAAAGGAAATAATTCTAATCAGGTTAATGTAGTGTTGTGACTGAGCAGTTATATTTAAGAATGAAGCAAGAAGACGGTTTAACCATTTAAGTACAGAGTAGGTCAGCAGCTTTCAGCATCATTTGACAAGTGTTCTGGTCTCAGAAGAGAGTATGTAATGTTTCGGAGATGGGCTGTCACTCAGGTAGAACTTGGCGAGTCTGTGCGCAGAGAGCTATTTTGTGTGTAAAAAAAACAAACTACTTGGATGGAGTTAGGCCGGATTGGGTCGCTAGATTTCCTGTCATGCCCATAATTAGCAAAATAAATAGTATAAAACCAAACTGGTAAGTATATAATCGCTTTGAAAACATTTCCTGATCTATCAAAGACATAACAAATTAAAAAGATACACTCATTGATGATTTTCTGCTTCTCTTTGGAGACTGTCCCACAGTTTAATCTTTGGCATAGTCACTGTTTGGTGCTTTTATAACTGATTTTTTCCAAACCCTCCTTGCCTCTCTTTATCTTCTAGCTCTTTAGCAGAAAACGTAAAGGCTTTTGAACCTTTTGCAGGAGCTCAGTGCGTTGCACAGGCCTGCCCTCAGCAGCCCCAAGAAAAGGTGGGGAAACAAACACCTGTCAGGTTACAAGGAACGACCGGCAGTTTAAGACTACACATTTGTGCATTTGAGTTTGTCGGTTCACTGACATGTTCTGTGAGATGGTGTTGATTTTGAAAACATCGCAGGGGAAGCCAGGCAGTCTTCAGAATCTGCACGGTTTGAGCAAGTTTGCCTGCTGGCTCCTTGGCAGCCCGGGCTTCCTGGCTCCCTGGCAGCCTGCCTGGGAGCCTTGAGCGTTTGCCAAGCGCCTAGGAGCTCACAGGCTCTTGTGAATTCCTCCTTTCTGGCAGCTCTGGAAGAACAGTTCGCTAGCTAGATTGACCTGAAATCACTTTCCAGGGTGTCTCGGTTCCTCTAAGGGTGAGGCAGAAAATAGGGGAGGTTTCAAAACTTGCAGATTTTTGTCTTGAATTTGAACAAAATTACAATACTTGAATTGTTTTTCCCTACCGCCTGCTAGATCGTGGCTCTTTAGAGTGTGAAGGATATTTCCTGCGTTTCTGTGCACTGGTATGCCATTAAAAATGGAGTACTTCCTGTGTAACCAGTTTTTCTTCTGCATTTTCCATTAAATAGGTGTTTGCTTTTATAATATCTCAAGTGCCTTCTGATTAGGCTTGTTATATGATCTGTTATCTTCTTCCTGAAGTTTGAGGCCTTACAAATAGAGCAGAATGTGCTTTTCCTGGGTTCAGTGTGTGCAGCCTGGGAGGTGTCTGAGAACGATACCTGTGGTTTCTGTAAACCGCTGAAGCTGCTCTGCCTATTTCGATTTCAAGTCAGTATCTGTGCACAAACCTAAACAACCGTGACTGGGCATGGTCCGAGATAATCCACAGGGATCCTCCTCTCATCCTGATGCTCTTCAGCCTGACAAAATTAATTGTAAATTAGCTAACAAGTTTCAGCCTGATTGGCCGAGGCGCATTCAGCACTTTGCATTAAGTGGTTGTCCGCTTAACGCCTTTCATTTTTCATCGTTTAGGTAATTACCTCTATACAAGTATCAATAAACCATTGCTCTGTTCCCATGTAAGCTGGTTTGTTCTTTCCTGGCAGGAATGACGACGACGCCAGCCCCTTCCCAGCAGCACCGTCAGCCGGCCGTCAGTCCCCTCTCGTTGAGTGCAGACTCAAGACGACCACAGTCACAGCAGATGTCTCCTACGCTTTCCCCTTTGTCACCAATTACTCAGGTAGGAACTTACTCGGAGAATTAAATGCTTTTAATCACAGATGAGTTGTTTTACTCTACCTAGGGAGAAGCTGGCTGTAACTTCATCTCTCTTGTTCTGTAATTTTCTTCTTTAAATGTGTTCATTAATTCAGAGCCTTAAAAAGGGAGAGGTTTGTAGAGGGGACCCATTTTACTGTTGCTTTTCTAGAACCATGGTAAAAAACATCTGTTAAGGACACTCCTCTGTAATGGTATTGTCCTGGAGTTAGTTGTCAACTTTGAAAGACATTTCCCTAATTCATGAGAGAAGCTCAATTAGCTTTTTTAATTGATTTCATAAGTGTGACTCCGCAGCTGCCTGGGTTGTCAGTTCCTGACCTGGACATTCAACTGGGCTTTTAGAGTATTTGTTTATTGTGTGTTGGAGGTGATATTAAGTCTTTTGAAACCTGTTCTTGACTGTTTCTGAACCTTCCAGTAATGTTTTTTAAAAGCAAGATGAGATTGACTTAGTACAGTCGCTTGGTGTGAAGCTTGATGTGCTTGAAAATGAAGGGAAATTACCTGCCAGCGTGGATGATTTTGATTTTTCTTTTCAAGGCCGTGGCTATGGATGCGTTGTCTCTGGAGCAGCAGCTTCCTCCATATCCATTTTTTACCCAGACATCCCCCCAGCAACAGCAGCAGACCCAGGTGGCAAGTACCCTGCCTCAGAACACTCCTTTAATGCAGACCTCTGGTTTACAGCGAGGAACGCAGCTCCCCCCACTCTCCGTCACGGTACCTTCTACCATCCCACAGTCACCTCCGGGCAGCCAGACCCAGCCATCAATGGGCATAGACATCAACTCGGTAAGCTTGGGCACAGCTGAAAATGATCGAGCCTTCATTTGGAAAACCTGGTAGCGCACAGCCTAGTGTCAGAGATCGAGCTGGACAGCGTACTTACGCTTTTGGGCAGAGTCTGAAGTAGACTTAGAATGGTTGGGTTTTGTTGAATCCACATTTAAATGTTTCTAGAGGAAAATTTGGTTTTAACGTATGCTTAGGGTGGCCATGGTTTAATAAAATGACTCCATGTTTGATTAGACCAGCTTAAATATATCAGCATTTATTTTATATCTTGCTGCGGCCATTGCATTGATGTATTTTCAGGCTGTTAATTGTAATGCGCCCCCAGCACACCGTATGTTATACAGTGTGCTGTAGACGGGAGGAGTTAACAGAACTTTGATAAAGAAACCTGCTAACAAGCATTTTCCAAAAGTTGGAGAGAACCAGGTATTTTCTATATTTAGAACTCTTTCATTTTAAGGACTTTTAGAGCATACGTTATTATCTTCAAAAATTGGATTTGTGGCTGCCTTCAGATGCGCAGAAGGAATGGAGCGTATACATACGTATACCAGTGATTTATGGACAGATTTCTTTTCTTGCTTGTTTTAACATGGTCTGTTATGAAACGTTCTGTCTGTCTCAGCATATGAAGATCCAAAATGCAGAGCAAGATCAGGGTTACAGGCTAGCTAGGGAAGAATTTCACAGCTGCTTCTCTGCTCCTTCTGCCCTGCTGTGTAGGATCTTGGTTGTCTGACCTGTTGTGTCCTCCTGGCAGTGTTGTAGTGACAGTAATTGGTTTGAGAATGAGAACAAATCATTGTTGATCTAGCACTTGATCGCGGATTTGCTTTGTGGATGAAATTTTTAACAGTTTGTGCTGAAAGAAGCTGCTGCTTCCCTTTCAGGATTGGAAGGGGAAGAGGGAAGGACAAATGCAGCAGTGGAAAGGATACTGACCCACTCAAAATGTGTCTCAGTGTTTTGACTCTAATATGCATGTAGTTACCAGTACAGATGATTCTGATTTTCATTCTTTGCTTTCTGTGTTGCTTTCGTCATCCTAAACTTCTTTATGAGCTTAGCTTTTTGGGTGCTGTGCTTATCTTTTAAAGCAACTGAAATAATTTATAAATAAACTGAAGTTTCAAGCTAGTTTATCAGCAAGCCATTTGAGCTGTGTTTCGGTCTCACCAGCAACCTCTATACAGTTTTTGTAAAGCAATATTGAAATTCATTTTGCTGTAGTTTGGATGTCTGCTTAAACTGCGTAAGTAGTAATGCATAGCTACAAAGACATATTTTCTTGAGATTTACAGAATTTGGTGTCAGGAAGCATTGGTAGTACAGCGTTCTCCCACACTGCAAAGCTATCTGGTTAAATTAGTCCTTTTCCTAGAACTACTGGATTGCAGTTTTTCTTCAATCATCTGTTAATTTCTAAAGGAAGTATAATGAGAAGAGCTGTACTTACTATTTATGTTAATTACTGCAACATACTGTTTAAATGCCAGTAAGATTATTAATTTGTTCAAATCCAAGGTTCTTTTTGACAAAAAAAAAAGGTAAATCTTTGGAAATGTGTTCTCAAGAAGACTGAGAACAATGTAAATATAACTAATATAAACCTGCAAAACGTAGTGTGAATTCTCAGACAATGTCTGTTCCATATCCTGGGGTAAAATGCAGCTTTGAGAAGGATTCCAGTCTCCGTGGTTCTACATTTCAATCTTGATAACACACCCAGGCTATTTCAGACCAGGCAGAGTAAAACGAGGAGGATTTCCAGAGCAGTGTAAACATGGGTTAAGAATGTGTGGGTATGGCAGTTAAATTGAAGAATAAATTAAATTATTTTTTAGATACTCCCAGCTTTCGAGACTTCTTTTCCCTAAATCATTGGCTCACGAGATTATTGTTTTAATTGAGCGTAACTGAGAACAGTGAGAAAATATTTCAAAAGTTTTGCTTGTACAACAGCACCGCCCTGCTCTCAGCCATTCAGCCAGACAAGACCATGCCATGCTGATATCTTAACTCTCTCCTTTTTGCGGCATTGTTCACAGCAATCATTTCTTCATGCATAGTCAAGAATTGCTGAAGAGGATGGTTTCTCCCCGCTTCCTCGAGCTGTATACGCCAGAAGTTTATAATTTTCCAACCTTCCATCAATCCCATGGTCTTTAATTCTGTGTTGTTCTGTAGGCTTCACTCCAGCAGTACCGCAGTAATGCTGGATCCCCAGCCAACCAGTCTCCCACCTCTCCTGTCTCCAATCAAGGCTTCTCTCCTGGCAGCTCCCCTCAAGTAAGGGACTCTGTGCTTCCACAGGCCTTGCTTCTTGTGTTTGTTTTTAGTTGAGTCTCTCCATTACTGACCCATAGTTGTCTCACTGTAATTGTATGTGCCTCATGCATTACTGGTGTCTCATCTTGTTTGCAGTTTCATTCAGTTCCAGAGTTTTTCAATAGCTGGTGAATTGCCTTTTTATTGATCAAAGCTACTATTTGAATACTGTTAAAACTCCGTTATTTCTTTGGGGTGTACCATGGACAGGACCTCCAGGTAGACCCCTTTCCATTAGCAATGACGTGCAGGAGCTGACAGAGGAGGTTGGGAGTGCAGGGGAGGGAGAGAGGGAAACTTAAGTGTCTCCTGCAGCAGGATAACTCCTGCGGCTCTAAATATCACTTGGGTGGCCAAAGGCGTTTCCATCAGGACCTTTTTTTTTTTCACATGGAAACACACACTTTGAAAGAAAATCCTGGAAAAAATGCTCTTAGAGTTAGCAGTTGTGCCTTGCGGCTAGCAAGTAACGGGTTAGTAAACACGCTTTCTTGCATGCTAGCTGGTTTTTCTTCCTGTGTATGTATATATTTATACATCCACATGTCCGATATGCAAGTAATAGCTTGGGGTGTGTGTAAACCTATGAAAGGGAATTTTTATCTGCCAGCAGCAGGACAGTTATAAACAAGGCAGTCTTTGGGGGTGCCCCTAATGGAAGGGCGTGAGTGCGTTTTCAGTACAGAAATAATCTGATGCTGCTAGAATAGCTCCGTATGGGTGCCCTTTTCCTAAATCCCACCTGTAGAAACAAGGTGCAGGGAATTCTTCCAGAACAACAGAGTCTGAAAATACATTTTCTGTTTCATCGTTTAACGTTTAAGGCTGTAAGGAGGATCCTATCTAAATAAGTGCTGCACCTTCATGGTTCCAAAGCAGAAGCTTCGTCTCTTCTTGCCATTAGCCAGAGACAGGTCACTGGTAAGCTCAGTAATAGATCCGAGTGTCAGGACTGTCTGGATTTTCTTAACCCTTGCTTAATTGCTTCTTAACTTCTCTCTCTTCTGCCTGCTTCTGCCAGTTCTGCTGTGTTCTGTGTGTGGCTCAAAGAAAACAAGCAAACTTACTCCTCTAGGCTGTCATGTAGAGCACAGCTGTTGCCAGTCTTGCTGCAAATTCTCAGGTCCAGTTCTCATTTGGGCAGGGCATCCGATTTTGATTTTTGCGTTGATTTTCTTTCCCCCTTGACTTCTCAATAACTCTTTCTTGGTTTTATCTGCAGGCCTGTTGCCACTGGTCCGTCCAAGTTACTGGAGTGCAGCAAGCACTCCCTGGTGTAGTGCGCTCTTGGCTGTAATTTTTCCTGCTGGGCGTGTTTTATCCTGTAAATTTGTGCTTAGGCTTTGCTGTTTTCAAGTGGGGACACCATAACTCTGCATGAAAGGAAGAGGGTTTATTAATACTGCTTACTTTAGTATTGGCCTCTTAAAAATACCCACACAATTCTTTATCTTTGCTAAATTAAAAATGAGACAGCTTTCCTGTCTCCATCAATGAACCAAAAGCTAGTAGTGGCCAGCGAGCTAGCTGTGGTGGTGGTCACAAATACTGAGCATGGAAAGAAGCAATGGGGGAAGAAAAAACGGGTTGGAAGAAAAATTTGGGTTGGTTGTGATTATGGGGGCAGCTCCCAAATAGCAGGATCCATTAGACTGTAGAGCAATCTGCCAAGAGTAAAGGCAGATCGGTTCCAGCAGCGGAATATGCCCATTGTGGAGCAGTCTGGCACTGGCTGACAAGAGTGGAATGAAGTAGGTGTGACCGGGTAGGCGTCCTCCACTTGCTCCTGTTTCTCTGATTAATTTTAGGTTAAACCGTTCTGCAGCGTATCCGTATGATGAGTGACATGCTCTAAAAATAGAAATCTGTGGTTTGATTTTTATCGCATACGGTTCATTCACCAGAAGTTATTTTTCATCTTTCCACATCTCCAAATCTATTTGCTCGTGTGTTTTAGATGTGTGTTTGTTATATGAAGGTCTTCCTGTTCAAACACGAATTGAAAAGCTCTGCTTGTAGTTCTCAGCTTTGTGTTTGCATGGCTTTTCATTGACAATGGCTTGTTTATTACTACTTTGCTTTTCTCCTCTAACACCTGGCATACTGTTCCAATTAGATAGAAATCTGCTTTTTTTTAGTAGAATGGCTGTGTACTGGATAATATGGTATGTATTTTTAGATTAATAATTTAAGCCAGAGGTTTTGTGGTTTGGGTTTTTTTTTCTTGCAGTCACCACATCATTAACCCAAGAAGATGTACTGTTGACAAAACAGACCTCATCTAGTGTTTCTGGAGGAGATGGTGTTAGCAAGATGTTTTTCGTGGAGTTCTTGATAAATTATTCTAGGACTCTGAAGTGTTGAAGTAATGACATTTCCAGTTGATTTCCTTTGGGAGTTTCAGTGCTTACAGATGTAATAACTGCTATACTTCAGAGCTGAGGAATAAATATGGGCTTGTATGTTTTGTTAGGAGTTACTAATGTAGACTTGCACAAATAGATTTTGATCTCCTGCTTATTATTTTTCATGTTGCCCAAACTTTTTAGCATGGGAACAATGTTTAGCGGAATGCAAAGATTTTTAGGTTTTGCCCTACTTCTGAAAAGCTCCTGTAAAAATGAAATGTCAGCAGTTAAAAGGAAAAAAAATACCTTGATCCTCTTTGGAGCTCTCAAATAGCAATTGTATTTCTAGTGCTGGTCCAAACGGGCTTTGATCCACGTCCAGTATGCGACATCCTGAAGTGCAAAGTTTTCATTAGAAATTGTTGTAAAACATTACACAGTTCTGAAGCCACTCAAGATGCAAATGATTTTCTTGTGATAGAGTTAAGCTTGGCTGGTCCTGATCTGCTTGCTTGAGTTAGCTCTACGTTCTGACTCCATTTGTTTTAAAGAAAAAAATAACAGTTGTAGCAGGTGGAGTTTGTGTAGTTGATTAAAGTGTGCCTGGGCAGCAAGTAAGATATCAGTGGTTTAAGGAAAAGCGTGGTTATTTTACTTAAGTGGTGCTTTGCTTTTTCCCTTGTCTGGTCTAATGCGGCTCTTGCTCGTGATGTTTGGTAACTTTCTCATACCCCCATCTTTTGTGAGGGAGGGAGCAGCCACAGTAGTTTTGAGCACCAGATGAAAAACTGGAAGATCAGTTCCAATTACAACCATTTTCCGTTTTTACCTGCTTTTAAGGAGGGCATCAAGTAGGGTGCTGAGCGGCAAAGATGTCACAGCAATGACCACAGAACAATGATGACAGGTCATAAATGCCCAGGAAAGTGAATCAAAATTTTATTTTTGTCCATAAACCCCTATTCTTGGCTCAGGCTCTATTTAATCAGTCTTAAGAATGAGCTGGCTTCATTTAGTTAAATTTCTTACTGAGGAGGTACTGTATGATCTCCTCTGACAAAGGTTTGGAGGTAGTTGTCTGGTACCTTTTCTGACCCTGCCAATATCATACTTCAAAATGCAGCACCGTGGAGGCTGCCGTTTCCAGTGTTCTGGCGTTATCCAGCCGTGCTGTTCTGCAGCAAATTTCTCTCTTCTTCAAGTGCATTCAAATCCTGCCTGCACCCTTGCACGCAGCCAGTGGAAAGTGCTTCGCGGTGATGCTCAGAGCAGTTCTTGGATCAAACAGGATCTGCTCAGCAAGGACTTTTGCAGCACGCACAGCATGTGCTGAACTTTCAGCCACCTTCCCCTGCGGAGGCTCGTTCTTGGGCTGCGAATTCCTCCCTTGATGCCACATTTATCCAAAAGCGGCCGTATAATATGATAGCCTGGGACTCTGGCTGAAGGTGGGAAGGTTTTTGTTTGCTTTAAAAGGCATATATTGTTGCTTCTATCCTGATATTACCCTCGCATGGAGATTGTGGGCAATTTAGGGTTGAGTTTTTTTATACAAGGCTTCCATTCTTTTCCTTGCATGCAACCTGCAAATAAGCTGAGCTGAGATATGCTACTGATGTAGGAGGGAGAATGTTTAAAATATGACGTTAGCTGAAATTTCTGTGTTCACTGGTGTGGACATCATCCTGTGTTTTTTTTTTGAGTATCTTAATCTTTGGCTGTGTTCAGTGCTTTTAACTGGTGGCTGGTGTAACTCTGTTCTGATATTTTTCTAGGCTTTTGCTTAATTTCGTATGCTGATTAGGTTTCTAAGGCGAAAATCTGTAGCCTTCCTCTCTTAGTGTGTAGATAGAAGCTGGAAAGTGCTATGCAAGATACTGATTTTTTTTTTCAAGATTGATACAAACTCTTCATGCAAATTGTCTTTTATAGACACCATCTCTTACAGATGCTCTCTTTGTCAGTAGATGTTTTCAGCTGGAGTATCAGAATTTGTGATAGTTTTAAGTTAGAAGTGATCTCTTTATGATTTCTTTTATATCTGGCAATTCTTTGGGACAGTACTGAATAGCAGTAAAACATGGACTTTAAATTCTTGTTCACCTTTAAAATAATTGATAATTGATGGAAAATAACTAATAAATGCTTGTCGTGCTAGAAGGGACAGTAAAATTAGCAAGGCTGAGGAATTCCTCCCGAGATTCTTGCCTTCAAACTGCTGATAACGTGCTTTACTGGGCTTTCTCCCTAACTTTTCTGCTCTGCAGCTAAAGTGAAATGACTTGAAAACATCAGTTTTATCTTGGCATGTTGTCTCGGTGAGGCTGGCTGGTCGTGAACACGAGGTTGCAGAGACAGTGTCACTACCTGCGTGCTGGCGATCAGCTTTGCATCGCATTTTATTTTAACGTGCAGTTTAATTCTGTGTGGGGTTCGTCCTTCACCAAACAAGAAAAGTTCACAAAAAAGCTGAAGTTGCAGAGTGATTTTCTTTCTCGTGTTACCTAGCGCACCTGTCTGTTTTCATAAATCAGAAGTTTTACATGTTGTACGTCCTCCGTGAGGAAGTTTGTTTGGTTTACTTGACTGTATTTTTGTGCTTACCGAAAGGCAGCGTAACATGGAAGGATTTGTTTCTTGGAGGGAAATACTGAAGGTTTTATGGATTTGCTGGCGGTTAGTGGTTGTTAATAATAAAGGGCGCTGCTAACTAACTGTGAGAAGAATCGGTCGGAAGGCTGGAGTCACTCGCACACCGTGGGTACGTCTGTTTGTAAGATTTTTGCACCATAAAGACTCTGTTTTGTTTTCAGCATTCTTCCATTCTGGGGAGTGTATTTGGTGACTCCTATTATGATCAGCAGATGACAGCTAGGCAGGCTAATGCCCTATCCCACCAGGTGAGCAAATTCATCTCAGATTTTCAGCTATATTTCGGCCACTTTCAGCTTAAAATAAATATAGATCAACTTCTGATTATTTTGTGTGAGATCACGTTTTGTCCATGTAGTTTTACTTCTGGTATTTTTAGTTTGCAATACTCAGGAATTTCTTTTCTTCTTTTTTTTTTTTTCCTCCCAGTCTTCCTTCCCCTTCCTCCCTCTTAGCCATTGTAGCAGATGTTTTTAAAAGTGTTCTGCCAGGTTTATTTGATTTAAAATAATGAAGAGAAATTTAGAAAACCCCACATTTCTGACCGTCGTTGCATGTGGGAAGGATTCATTTGTAGGTGGTAAAAATACTTACTCCTGAATTTGGCAAACAAGTGCATGGTACCAAAACCTAGCAAGCAGACCCATGCCTTCGTTCATTTGGCCAACCAGTGCATTGATTCATTCAGCTGCGAAATACGCTCTGGTAGCAGGAAAAAACGAGATAGCTTCTGAGAGGCAATGCTCCATGGGCAGATACCTGAGCTAGTAGCCTGAATTATGGTTTGTTTTACTTTGTTTTAAAGCTACCTTTTCTTCTGTTCTTACGATATCAAAAGCAACAATTTTATTTTTGCATCCATCCTCTCCTCATTCCTCTGAACTCTGAATTTGGCAGTAAACTATTCTGGAAAGTTAAGTGAAAATAGACCCTATTTTGATCGACAAAACCTAAAGATGAATTTGTTTGCCTGCCTCTTTCGATGTTACTTCCCGTATTTGTGCTTTGTAAGTTGTTCTGCTGTATTTCCTGATGGTTAGAAGTAATAATTCCTTTGTGCCTTGGTCTTCAGCTTGAACAGTTTAATATGATAGAAAACGCCATTAGTTCCAACAGCCTGTACAGCCCTTGTTCCACCCTTAACTACTCCCAGGCAGCCATGATGGGACTTACCGGCAGTCATGGCAGCTTGCAGGACTCCCAGCAGCTGAACTACTCCAGCCATGGAAACATCCCCAACATCATTCTTACAGGTAAGAAAACCACAGACTTAACCAACCAGTAAAACCATCTCGGTGTCAGTGTTTCTCTCCGTTGTGCAATGACACGCTTCGAGCCAAGAAAGGAAAAGGGTATTGTTGCCTTTGAAGGTTTTGTTTCGCCTTGTGTAAACCTTTGTGTTACCGGTCTGGCGGATTCCCCGTGTGCCGGGGAGCCTGACGGCTCTTCTTCAATCCCCACAAACAGGTAGAGCCGCAATGGTAGCACTCATTGTCTTACAGGCTTTCCCTGCCTCTGAATTTACTGGATCCTCCGCCACAGCAAGGGAGAAGCGGTGAAAGCCGAAATTCTTCCTCTGCTGCTATGTTGGAACTTGCCAAAGAAGGGGTTTTTAGTGTCACATATGGTAGCGAATCTGGTCGCGGTTGGACGCTTGGAGAGAATTTCTGCACAGGCCACTAGGAAAACTAGTTCAGTCCATGTTTCACCCAAGGATTAGAATCATGTAAATTAAGGTTATTCCCCCTAAAGCTGATGGGGAGAAAAGAGACGCAAGTGACAGCACTTGCGGCCCCTGAATGCACGTATACGATTTTTGCTCTGTGTTAGGTCATTATGATGGTTTTGAGATGCTCTGACAAATCTGTAATTCCTCCAGCTGGAAATGAGGATAGATGTTTCTCCTCTGGATTTCAGCCTTAGTTCAGTAAATTATTCCAGAATTTCTGCAAGCTGTTTATGACTTGTCTGCCTGGCGAATATGTATTTGCTAAGTCCTACCGACACCTTTCTCTTCCTCTTCCCTGCAGTGACAGGAGAGTCTCCTCCCAGCTTATCAAAAGAACTGACCAGCTCTTTGGCAGGAGTGGGAGACGTCAGCTTTGATACGGATTCCCAGTTCCCTCTGGATGAACTCAAAATTGACCCTTTAACCTTGGATGGACTGCACATGCTGAATGACCCAGACATGGTCCTCACTGACCCCGCCACAGAGGACACGTTCAGGATGGACCGGCTGTGATGCGTGGACACCAGGAGCGTGGGAATGACGCTTGTTCCTGGAGCCCAGCCGAACTAGAGAGTCCGATGGGTCAGTCGTGTCAGAACCGGAGCTGCCGAGAGCAGCAGCTCTGTCCTGTACAACATGTACAATGAGTAAAGCTTGTCGTTCTAAGCTTGCAGCGCTGCAGACCCCCTACTCCCTGTCGCGCCGTATTTCACCCCTTATCCACTCATGGCCATTAACGAGTAAGGAGTTTCCATCAGCCTTTTCCTCTCCAGAGGCCCCCCCCCTGCCCTCCCTTTTCCCCCCACCGAAGCTCCAGCGTTAAGTTGTCAATTTATCCTTTGCACTAGAAAGGGGGTGTTTTTTGGGCAGGCGAGGAAGGTTCAGAGTCAAGGGTAAAGAGATTCTGTCTAACGTACCAAATTGTTGGCTGCTGTTTGAGATGGGGAGGGGGAAGTGATGACTGTCCCCCCCCTCTCCCCCCTCCCCGACTGATTGGGAAGCAGATCTCTGCATTGCCACCCTCTGGGAGGGACTGGGGGAGCTTCGACGGTTTTGACTCTGCTTTGTGACAGCTGCTTCGTAGAGTAAAAACGCTTCTTCCTTTATGGGTATGCCATGTTTGTTTTCAGGTTTGTCTCCCTGACTGTCGTCCTGCACCCACTGCCTCTTCTGCCCCGAGCAAACTCACCTACTTGGCAAAGCGGAAAAGCAGCCTGGCAGCCCGATGATGGCCTTTTGTAGCCGGCTAGTCAAAAAAGGCAACTGTAAACACTTTTTTCAAAGCTTTTTTGTTTGGTTTTTTTTTTTAATATATA
>VZSZ01003237.1:180510-228631 GCA_013398815.1 Ibidorhyncha struthersii | reverse complement strand
TCACGATGACTATTTTTTATTTTTTATTCTTATTCATTACTTATTCTGTTACCAATATTTATGATCTTTTTGTTTTTTTATTTAAATATTTGGATATTAGGAAAGTAGCTAAACTACATACAGCCAATGGAAGCACTCTACATAATACTTGTACAGTACATCTTTTTGTGTTTTTATTCCAGAAATATATTATATATATTATATATATAGGTATTTTTAACTAACTGGAATTTTAAACAGATGTTGAGCAGAAGTAAGGAAGCCTAAGGCAAGTCTAGATGTTTTCCTTTTATATAGTCAAAACAGGGTGGCAGGAACTTAGATATTCCTTCTTTCACCCTGGGGAAAAAAAATAGCTTGCTCCGCAGTCAGTAGTACTGTACCCTCGAACAGGTTGAGATTCTGTTAGATTTATAATAGACTATTTCTGTTAGTCCTTGTTAATATTCTGTGCTGCGGTATAACGGACTGGGAATGACACTTTATCAATGGCAGATTGAAAAAAAACCAAAACAAAACACAAAACCAAACTCCAGACCACCAACTGACTCTGAATTGGTGGTTTCGCTTAAATGTCACAGCTGAATTTGTGATGATTCCCAGATCTCTGCACTTGGGACTCGTACCAAATTTGAAAAATGTGTTTAAAATTTTATCAAGAGCCCAACAGGCTTGTAGTAATTGCCAGGGGCACCGTTAAACGTTGTCTTCGTTACGCTATAATCTGCATGGCAACAGAGTCTGTAAGTACAGGACCCTTCTCTTCAGCAGAAGTTACAAATTAACATTATTTTGAGTCTTATTAACGAGTTAAAAATTACGTTGCGCCTAACACCCGGCACGTGAGATGAAGGAATACCTGCTAGAGGAAGGCATTTCCAGGCAGGAGGGCTTGAACATCCATGTCTATTTTGGTTAAATATAGCCTCAATAGAAGAGCCGTTTTAGTTTTCATTTCAAGATGGGTTGTGTTTGTCGATTTCCCCCCCTCTGGCGTGGTTGTCCCACACCTGCTCTCTTCCGACTTGGCCCACACCAGCTGGATTTGTTTTTTGTCTAAAAACGTGTCCGTTCCTTCTCGGCTGCCGCGACTTTCAAGCAAAAAAAACCCCAAACTCTCAGCATTTCTCCCCGTCCCGTTCCCCTCGAGATTTTTCTTGCTGTTTTCGGCAAGCGATAGCGAAGGTCCGCAGAGGAGCTGGACCGCTCTTAATGAGTTATACTAGGTTTCTGTGTGCTTCCAGAAATCGGTGGGACGCCGTCCTGAGATTCGTGCAAACACTGCTGAGCAGAATTGTTGTTGGGATCTCTCTAATCTGGGTGCGTGTTTGCTCACGTTTGTGCCATTAGTTGACCATTTGCACTAAAAATGTTTTTTTCTTTCGATCACTTCGCTTAACTGTGTCTTTTTCTTTTGTTCCTTCCCGCGCAATTGAAAGGTTATCCTGCATCTTTGTCGAAAATGTGTTTTGTCAGGATTTAAGCCCAGTAGTACGTGTTAACTCCTGGTGTCTGCTTATTTCAGATTGCTAATGCTTTTTCAATTTAAGGGGGAAAATTAAAAAAAGGTAGCTTCGAACAGGAGGATACCCTAAAAGAGCAGGAGTAATTTGGGCACAGGTGACTCGGAGTCCTTTGCTTTGAAACAGCCGCAGGTACTGTGGGAGTTGAACATGCTTCTTGCCGTTCACGTAGTTCCTTGGTGGGATTTCTGTCTGTATCGCACTGTCGTTCGAATGACGCTCATGCATGTAAATTCTTGTTTGTGATCTATTTTTTTAAAACCAGAGTCACTTCAGAATGAAGCATCCGAGTAGGAGACGAGATTCCTCACTGGAGACTTTTACAGGGAGCTGTTGCTAAATGCTACCTTCTGATTTTTTTTAAACGACATGTGTATATAAGAGATCTTGTTTATTAGACTTGTAAGTAGACATTTAAAATGGCCTTAATTTAAAAATAACACGTCTGGATGCAACTGTCAAAACGAGGGACCATCTAGTTGAGAGAAATGCAGGTTCTGTTCCTTTTCGTGCGGGGCAAACGGAGCAGGGTGCTGTGGGATGGGAAGGAGTCGGATGAAGTCATCGTGGGAAGCAGATGATGGCTGTGTGTGACAAGATGTGCTTCATCTCGTGAGCCCCGGTAGTGGGCAGGCAA
Organism: Ibidorhyncha struthersii; assembly: GCA_013398815.1. Classification (NCBI taxonomy): domain Eukaryota; kingdom Metazoa; phylum Chordata; class Aves; order Charadriiformes; family Charadriidae; genus Ibidorhyncha; species Ibidorhyncha struthersii. The sequence goes on along the minus strand of VZSZ01003237.1, from coordinate 226,471 downwards.
AAGCTGCTTTTAGTACCCACCCTTTGAGAACCGGAGCAGTTATTCCGACAGCTCTTGCATTTTGCTTCCCGGTTTCCTGACAGCATCACGTAGGAGCTGCACTTCGAGAGGGATTTTTCTCCCCCTCTCCCCTTAAAAGTGATGTTTTTGTAACGTGTGTATGCATAAAGCTGATTTTAAAGCAAAAGCAATCTGTGAAGCTGTCAAACATAAATACGGAGGGCATGCCCAGTGTTTTCAGACCAAGTAATCTGATTTTATTTGAAAATTTTATTAGTACTGGTTTCATTTTAAATTGCAGGTAAGGGTGATGGCTGTTGGGAGCGGATGGCCCTTCCGTCCAGGGACGGGCGAGAGCAGAAGGACAAAAGATCACTTAGCAAAAAAAAACCCAACTAGTATTACTTATAACTTTTCCAATTAAATGATGTTGAAACTGTCTGGTGTCTCAAAGGGTTACTGTCCAAACATACCTGCTGAGTGAACCCTACCCCCTCCCTACCACATGTGTTTTTATATATATATATATTAAAAAGTTCCCAAGCTAGACTGTTGCATTTGCCAATACAATGGGGAAATAATAGGAATAAACCTTCAGTGTATAAAATACTGTGATTTTCAAAAGAAACCCGGAACTTCTGCTGTGCGTTGCAGCGCAGGTGGGTGGGAGGGAGGAGGCTCTTTGCATTGTACATAGTGTTCCGCGTTCTCTCTCCCCCGGCTCTGCACAGGCCGAGTTACGGTCACGCTGCTGCATGCGCGACTGACCGCGGGCAGCACCCGACCTGCTTCTGCATGTCAGCCAGCTGTAACTGTGCAAAACCTTTCCTGTACACGGAAATGTTGACTTTTTTTTTAACTTTTTTTTTTGTTTGAAGAGGGGAAAAGGTTTCCAGGAAGAGGCCGCAATTTAATTTAAGAAATTGTTAATTATTTGTACATTTTATTACCTTTATTTTAAATTTAATTAATTTTTTTTTTAACAAGTGTGCCTGAGAATCCCGGTGCGAACCCCATGCGGCAAGAATGCTTGTGGATGAAAAGAGCGAGCTGCCCGCTGAGTTTCATAAAAGCAGCATCCGGTAACTTACGGAATTGTTTAAACTCCCCTCAAAAATAAGGTCTTGACTGTGCTTGTTTGTAAAAGCTTGGATTTCTGTAGAAACAATAATTAAGGCTTGAGATCTGTCCCTTAATGAGCATGGTACTGCCCCTGGAAACCCCCTCTGTACCCGCAGGGAGAGGAAAGCCCCCTCGTCGTCCCGTAGGTTACCACGTGCGCTGTGCTTTCAGGAGAAAAAAAAAAAAAGCGTTTATTCCTCTGAAAAATGGAACCCCCGTCACTGTGATGGCAATGTGAAAGCGCAGGTAGCGTTTGTTACGTGTGTCTGTTCTTTTTAGAAAACAAAAAAAGCAAAAAAAAAACCCCAAAACAAATATAAATTTGTAGTGTTCCCGTTCTTTGTATTTTTAGTTGCATATTATTTATACTGCGCAGTGTAGGCATGGATTGCATGTCAGTTTTCTATGCGGGCACCATGATGACATTATAACTGTGTATTATAAATCATTTTTACCTTTTTAAACAGAATCATTGTGTGGAATTTCTATACTGCAAAACAAAACACTACATTACGTACTATATTCATTTGTGTTATTTATTTTATTATTTTTTGGGGGGAGGGGGGTGGTTTTAACTGTGGTGTATATTGCCTTATGTGGGCTTGACCAATTTTATCAAAATAAAGGCCTAAAGGGGTAAAATACGTTTACTGTTTTCTTCAGTAAATTGACTCCTGGCTGCCGTAGAGACAGCTGTGGAAAACTACGTAGCAGAAAGTGTGGAGGGAAGGGAATGCGTGGCGCAGGGGGTGTGGGCAGGGGGAAAACGCAGCTGTGTCATGCGTTAGCGCCGGGTAGCCAGCAGTGCTCGTCGGGAAGCCCTGCGAGTCTCGCGTGACGATTTGCCGTCAGTAATTGCGTAGTGGGTCTGAAGAGCCTTCTCTGACCTTTTTGCATCTGCCCGTACGTGTCCTGATTTCTGTTCAGAAAACCTCAATGCGCTCGTCTTGGACCAGCCGGGGAGATCCCTCCTCACGTGCCCTAAACCCAAACTGGTCTGTGATTCTGTGGTTCCAGCGTTGCCCCAGGCGGGCAGCCCACCTGCTTTGGAGATGATCCCGCTGCTCGTTATCTGCTGCAGGTTTTCCGCTTTTGGAAGGCAAAGCGTCTGCCCAAGCGCTGTGGGCTACTGAAGGGCTTACTGAAGGTAACGAGACCAAAGAGAAAAGGCCACCGAGGCCACGGGCAGGCATTGTCCCTGGTGTGGTGCTTATGGTTGTCCCCAGTGGTTTGAGTTCCCGTCTGCAGCTCAGAGGCTGAAGCAGACGTAGCTCCCGCCCGCCTCGCGTTCTGAGCACAGCGAGTCCCTTCTGCTCCCGTGTCCCCTCTCTATAACAGCGTCGCAGGGACGCGCTTTCACCCCTCGGCGGGGTCTGGGCTGTGGAGCCACGGGGCTGCGCTGGCGGTGGGTCCCTTGGCTGCCGTGTGGCGGTGGGGAGAAGCAGGTGGCCCTCGTGGCCGTGCTCTGGAGAAGGCAGTGCCATCGCATCAGTTGGGCAGCAGCTCTTCCCTGCCTGTGTCCAGGCCCCGGCCGGCTCCTCCTAACCAGCGAGACCCGGCGCTGCTGCCCCACGTGGCGTCTTGTAACTAAATAGCAGGCAGGGAAATGCCTAACCAGCACGGGGTTTGGTTTAGCTTGGTTCTTTTTACTTTAAATTTTGCTATTAAGTAGCTACAGGAGAATAAAGTCGATGCTAGGTGTTGGATTTTCTGATGTATATTTTCTGCTCGCTGGAGAATCACAGTGATCTACCAGTGGTGTTTTCCGGTGTGTACAAAGGTCCCGTTTTGTTAATCGTGTTTTCATTTAGTAATTGGTTCAACTTTAAGGCGACATAAGTTCGGGCAGAAAACCCATGCAGCAAGAGACACATCTTTTTTTGAGAGACAAAGGGAAAAATGCTGATGGTTCTTGACCCGTCTCCAGCCATCTGCTGTCACGATAGGCCGTGGGGACCTCGGGAGGGCATTACCAGTATCGCTGGGCTGTTGGTTGCTGGTTGCTTTGTGTTTATCCAGTTGCTCGTCCCTGTTTCTGATGGTGTGGCTGTGCTGCGGGGATTCCCCTTGGGAATCGCCGACTCTGGAGTCAGCAGCATCTGTTGGGGACCTGTCACTATCTCTGTGTTCTCCAAAGTGCTTTGCTTCCCGTAGGTATTTGTCACCGCTGTCACACGCGTGAGACACCACTCTCAACAATGAGGATACTGCAGACATTTTCTCGCAGCCTGGTAACAGGATGGAAACGGAGATGACAGTTTAGATGACTTTACTCCTTAATTTTGCCTGTACTGACTTCCAGATACTTTTCTACTTTATTTTTTTAAATTTGCAGCTGGTATTTCCCCTCAGTGGCTGTTGGTGTGTTCAGGCGAGAGTGATGAACCTATCAGCAGGAAAACCAGTCACAGTATTTGCAGGAGCCACGTATGGGACTGCATGCCGTTAGGGTAAACCACCGTTTCTTGCCGTCCTTATCTCTTCAGTTTTTAGGAAGCTGCGATCTGCTGCTGCAGACAGGCACACATTTAAGCAGTTTGTTTTGGAGCGTGGACATATTGACATTTAATTTGTCGCTGGTTCTAGTCTCATTTTATCCAGCTCCAAACTGAAAATAATAATTTGAGCAGTCGGTCTGCTCAATGGGAACATTAATTACCTATTTCCCATCGCTGCCGTGCAAACGAACAGTTCTCTCCATGTGCCGCAGGGACGGCATTTTCCGAGCTGGTGTAAGGATTCCTCCTCCTCCCTGAAGCGGTTTACAGTGGTGCCGCTGGTTTTCCTGCAGAGCGTAAACCTGAGCTTGGCGTTTGCTTTCGTTGCAGTCTCAGCAAGAGCTGAGCCTCCGTCGGGGGTGTTTGCTGGTGACATTGTGGCAGAAACCTCCTGGGGAGGGAACTTCCTTGGGGTTAACGCCGGGAACTCGCACAGGCTTCGAGTGAACAGCCGTTTTCGTGTTAGCGTGGCTCTTGTTGGTCTCAAAATTGTTGGTTTTTTTTAATCTATGTTGGATCAAGGTTTTATTTTTCAGCGTTTTTCTTCATTTTGTGTGGCGGATGAGTGGGAGTGAAGTGGCTCTTGCTGTGTTAGGGACTGGTGGGTGCTGGGCAGACTGGCAGGGCACAGTTGCCGTCTGATGGCATTTGACTTCTGCTCAATGTTTGCAGGACCCCACGAGGCTGGGGGGGACACGCATGGTCAAACAACTCCAGTCGTACCCAGATTTCACCTCCCGGTCTAGCTTAGGCATTAGAGAGCCCTTCAATAAATAAATTGGGACAAACGGAACTGAGATTGCAGCAGATGCTCTCAGCATGTGAACGGAGACATTGTGGAATCGGTCGCAAAATTTCCCTCCCTGCTCTGGTCTTGAAATTTCTGTTCTTCACATGGGAGCCGTGTTTGAGCCTTACGTGAGCAGAGGGAACGAACAAAGGAGGCGTCACTCAGCTTCGAGAAAGTGTCTCTGAAAATGAGACAGAACCAAAATAGTTGGTGCTTCTGCTGGAGGAATGCACGTGGGAGTCAGAGCCCATAGGGGCTCCTGAGACGCTTGTCCTGAGCCGAGTCCGTTCGGGTCCCATCTTCCCCAGTTGCAGAGAGCCAAACCCCCCCCGGCCCCGAAACAACGGGGGATTTGCAAGAGCAGAACCGTTCCCTTATGTGGAATGTCTCTGAAGATGGTGTTTACCGCCTCCTTTGGGGGGTGATGCCGTGTGGCGCAGGGAGAGGAGGGGTTGATCCATGTCGTGTCTCTGAACCGCTCTGCAGCGGAACCGGCACGTACAACCGGTGGAAATTTGCCGGGCTGTGAGCTCCGATTCCTTCACGGTTTCTGTATGGAATATAGTTACAGCCTCGTGCAGATAAAGCTTGAAAAGCTGTCGAAGGGCGCCCTGTTCTGCAGGTAAGCTGAGAGGTTTTTAACTGCGGTTGAGATTTTTAGCTAGGAAAATGCAAAGTTACAGGGAAACGCGTGTTCTGCCCCTGGGAAGGTTACTGTCTACCAGCTGCAAATTTTGCTAAATCTTTAAAGATTACTCTGGGACCTGTGCAGATTCATCCTCCCTTCAGTTCTTTCCTTCAACGTGCAATAGGAGTTTTTTCCTTCAATAAGCTTAAATTGTCAGAATTGAGTAACGGTGGAGGGCGAGGCCCCGGTCGATGGTGAGAGGTTGGTGTTTGTGCCGCGTCTCGACTGCCTGGGGGCGGGTTTGGGGCATGGGGGCCACCAGAGCCGGGATTCTGCACAGAGCGAAGGCGGCGGTGACGTCCTGGGGATGCCGTACGCGCTGGGGGCTCTCCCAGCCTCCACGCGGCATCTCGCTGCCGTGAGAGCTGCTGGGTCTGTACGGGGACATGTCGAGTTCATTGTACGTGTCCTGCGGGTTATCTGGTCCTATATGTTTTTATACTGGGGTTTAGCAAAAAGGGACACCCGGTCGCCGTTTATAGATCTGATTTAAGAACTGGTTTCTGCAGTGGGAGTAGTGGAGTTGTCAGTATTTCCTTCAGAAATTTTATCGGCTTAAACTTGCTTATAGAAATGGAGTTGAGTTATCGCACACCGACGGCAATCCTTGAACTCAACAAAATCTGCTCTGGCTGTTTGTCGAGAAAGAAGAGTAGTTCCCAAATATCCTCATTATGTGTAATGTCCCGAGCCTCCGCTTGAAAGGGAAAAAGTGAAGTGTTGGCTCAGTGTTGGAATTATTAAGGCATTAAATATAGAGAAGATAAATAGGTAAAGCTTCTGTTCTTGCAGCGTAGATGATGAGTATAAAAGTTATATGATAATATTTATGGGCTGAAATATGGGGGGGGGAGGGTAGGGCTTGCTTAAACAAAACATTCTTTACTTACGGGATCCTCAATACTCACGGCACAAGCGTCGACACAGTCGGGCGATACCGGCATGTGCGAATGTACCGTGCGCGCGTCCCCCGACCCTCGGTCAGCGTTACACAGCGTAGGAGGTAAAATACTGTACTGCAGTCAGCTAGTCGCTAATGAGACGGTAGATATTGAGGTTTTATTTTGGGGAGGAATTAGAAGTTGTAGATACTTTTTCTTCTGACCTTACCGGAGCCCCCATCTGTGGAAGGATTCCTTGTAGAAGTGGAAGTTAAATGTATTAGTACTCATGAAGGGAAAGTTTGATTTTAATAAAATTAAATGCAGCTGCTTTTGGCAGCTTCTCTCACAGACTGGCAGCTAAAAACAACTTTGTGTAGTTCATTGAGCTTGGGGAAAAATGTCAGATTTATGCATTTTCAGAGACAGTATAATATACTGTTCTTTACAAGCTAAACTTTTTCTATTAAAATAATTTGTGGATTATCTCACTGATATATGCAATCCTATATTCAGCTACAGCGTTGGTGGCACAGGAACTCTGGAAAAGTTGTCCCTGCGACATGAAAAGTTTTATTTATTGTGTTTTTCTATAGGTAAAGTGGAAAACTGAAGTTGGCTTTAAGTGTTTGCAATCTGAGAAATGATGTGAAAAAGCAGCTCAACTAAATGTACATTCTTTTCAATCTTTTCTTTTTTGTGTGAAGGCTTTTGTCTTTGTATCTTTGCATTATTTGTAAATGAAATGTAATAAAAGTTCAAATGTTTTTGTCTCTGGCTGCTTAGCTTTTTCTTAGTTTCCTTCCTCATTTGTTTGCTTTTTGACTGATGGTTTTCAGTGTTGAAATATTGTTTTCAGTGCTCGTGTTTATAAAGAAACAGCAAAATCAAATTATTTTGGTTAGTTGGCTTCTGACAGCCGTGAAAACTGAACTCTCACTCTTTGAGAGGGGACTGCAGCGGATCTTGAAGGTCCACAACACTGAGGTGAGTCTGGCAGTTTAAACTGTCCCCAGAAGCTGTCCCCAGTGCTGGAGTTCCGTGGTGACCCTGTGGTGACCGTCTCTGTCCGTCCCAGGACGGAGCCTCCGTCACGCTTCTGGGCTGCTGCGGTGCGTGAGCTTTCCGGGGCCAGGAGAGTCGTGCTGTCTGTCTGAGTTGTTGGATTTTTGAAAGAGAAAACGAGCGTGTAAATGTTCAGATTTGCCTAATTAGATTGTCATCTGTGTACGCTTTAACCACTGGGCATAGCTCTCCCCGCAGCGCACCCTGCGTTAGGTTGGTCATCCAGGTAAGTAGAGCCAGTGACAGAAAAAGTTGGACACTACAAAGGCAGTGGGGACAGAATGACTGAGTCCCTCAGCTCGGGCAGGTATTTCGTAGCGCTTTGGAATGGGATTAATGTTTTTCTGATACCGTTTTATGCTTGTCTGCGGGAAAGGTTCACGGGCAGTCGGCATTCTGAGCCGGGGGCTGTGCCGGGGGGAGAGCGGTGTTCTGGTTGAGTATTTGTGGGAAGCGCAACTGAGTCTCCCCGCAGCGAGGCCGAGTGAATGCACCCGACTGCCCAGTGCCTGGGCGGAAGGACTCGGCTTGGAACCGTCTCTGGCCTCACCCACTTTGGAATCCATTTCTTACAGCTGTGTAAGGTCCCTTCCGTACTTACGGCCATTTTGTGTAGGGGATGTACTCTGAGCAGCCTCATCTGCATTTTCTCCTGTTGGGGGAAGAAAACTTAGTGGTTGTTTACGCGACTGTCTTAAAATAGTGAAAGGAGATGTTCTCCAAGTGCTGGGATCAGCAAGTGAACCGTCTCTAAATGAGCCAGTTAGCAAAACTACTGTTCTTTTGGCTGAGCTCTGCTTATGCTGCTGCCTCTGGAATCATAGAACCATAGAATGGTTTAGGTTGGAAGGGACCTTGAAGACCACCCAGTGCCACCCCCTGCCCTGGGCAGGGACACCTCCCCCCAGCCCAGGTTGCTCCCAGCCCCGTCCAACCTGGCCTTGGACACCTCCAGGGATGGGGCAGCCACAGCTTCTCGGGGCAGTCTGCGCCAGGGGCTCACCACCCTCAGTCAAGAATTTCTTCCTCACATTTAATCTAAATCTCCCTTCTTCCAGCTTGAAGCCGTAATGTGCAGTTCAAGCGCATGTGGCTGTGAAGACCTGCGCTTGGTGCAGCGCAGCTTTTGCCGTCAGCTTTGCAGGAGGAGAGGAGAAGTTGTGTTCACACTTTGCTTGTTCGGTAACATTGAACAGGAGCGGCACATCCAGCGTAGGGTGTTTCTCATACAGCCTCATTCTAGCGGGGAACTGGAACCAGCTGGCAAACCTGCGCAGTCAAGCGTTCGCCAGGAGCTGCCCTTCCGACGAAACCACGAGCGAGTCTCCTGAAACCCGGGCAAGTTTCAGTGTAATTACCGTGAGCTGCTCACCTGAAGCATCTGGCAAAATTTGGCTTGTACTGTCTCTTCGGGCAGCCGCCGGGTTATTGTTTACCTGGAAGCGACCGGGGATTACAGCAGTGCAGGATTTAGAACTTTTCGGGTTACCAACTGGAGGAACCCTCTGCCTGCTGGTCCCAGCTCAGCTGAGTGCCTGCGATAGGAGCGGCTGCGGTTTTCCCAGTTCCTCGGCTGTCTGTTTGTGGGAGTCCTGGCGTGGTGTCGTACGACAAATCAAGCATAAAGCTTTCATTTATCGTTCTAAAACTAACTGCCGCTTACAGGAACCAGGTAGGACAGCCTAACTAGAGGGAGGTTCTTGAATGAGAAAGTGGCATTTGTACTGCTAACAGAATCATTAATTCAGCTGGGGGCTCTCCAGCAGTACTGGTGCTTTCAGCTTTTGTGGGTTTCTCTGTTACACATCTGTATCGAAAAAGTTTCGTAAAAGGAAAAAGCAACATGCACGTGACCAAGGAGAAGTCTAGTATTTATTATCCAACATTCCAGAGTATTTATTACCCAACATTCCAGAACAAAGATACTCTCCTTAAAGTGCTTTTTTTTTTTAAAAATGTTTTGTGAGCAGCTTGTACATCGGCTGCTCTCTGTATCCTTTTCAGACTAGTGCTGGGTTTGCTTTGCGGTAGGTCTTGAAAAGGAGAACAACATTCACACTTGAGAGCCTTTGAGTAGGGAGGAGATTCCTGGGACTCATCCATGCTAGACTTACTCGAGCAATTCCAGCTACTGCAGGCAGCGTCTCAGCGCAGCGTTTTCCATGTAGCGTAGAGAACTAGTGTTTACAGCAGCACGGGCTTCTATCCACACTTGCTGTCTACACCTCTGCCCTTCCCGTAGGTGTTCGTAGCGTTTAAAGAAAGTTGCTGTTGTAGAGAAGATGCCGGGTGACGCGCTGACAGGCGCTGCTGTGCGCAGTGCAGTGGTGCGGTATTTACAGTCCCTCCTACAGGGTGAGAGTGGGGCAGCTGAGCACGGGCTTGTGAAGCGAGTTTGGCTGGACAGACGTTTACATCGGAGGTTAGTCTTGCTGAACTCTAAATGTTTCGTAGTCTTCTGGAATGGTGTCTGAGGAGGATGAGATTAAAGCAAATTCAGATTAGAAGCAGAAGCACAAATAGAAGATAGAATAAGCTGCTGCACGACCTCCCGATAGGCTCTCCAAGAACAAATTAATGTCTTGAAAGCAAAAGGGCAAAAATGTCTGTATTTGACTTTCTAAACTAACTCACCATTGCAGCGATAACGCAGGTTTGACCAAATAATGTTCTCCTGGGAGAAGCAGAAGACTCCCAGGCGTCCTCCTCGCATGGTTGTATCAAGGACAACTCCAGTGTCTGCTACTACTTCAGGGCCTTCATAGAAGCGAGCTCTAGAAAAGAATGAGCACATGTGGGACACCAACAGGGGACGGGTACTCCCCTGCAGAAACCGGTCCTCAGTCAGACGCTCTCCCTCCTCTTTACCCCAGGACTGCACTAGAGACGCTGCTTTTGTGCGTTAAACTCCTGCTCAGGCGGGCAAAGGCCACCGTAACCCCCCTCACCTGATGTATCCGACTTGAGGCCGATGCTGCAGGAACCAGCGGTAGGATGTCTTGTCCTTCCAGCCGGAATTGCGAGGGTCTTTCCACAGCAGTTTGACCTGGTCTGTGGTGTCTCCGGTGTGCCAGAGAGAATTGCGGAGATACTCCCCCGGGCCCGTTTTAGACTTCACTGCCTAACCCAGAGGAGAGATTGGTAAAACGTGTGGCCAGAGGACTGACTGATGCGAACCGCTTGCCTCACTGCATGTGCCCAAGCAGCACCGCTAAGAAAAAGGCAAAAAATCCACTACTGAATTCTTTTTCAATGGCTACTTTACCTTCAGTTGAATTCCAGGTTCTGCTACTGCTCGGAAGGGGTTTGCCTGCCAGTACGTCTGTTCCATCTGCTTCCACATGACCACGTAAAAGCTGGAACTGTCCTGGTAGCCAAATATGAAACCAGCGTAATCATCATCTGTGGCAGTGTTGACGTGGAATGTGCCCTCAAAGTCCACTCCGTTGAATGCCGTGTAGCCTGCAATCGGTAGGAAAACAAATATTCTCTATTCTACAACAAAATGTAGATCCATTTCTTTCTGGATTCAGATGTGGGAGATGGATTTTGCTAAGCCAAATCTGAGGACTCTGCCTGCTACAGAAAATATTTTCGCAGGTGGATGGAATCATTAAGTAGTGTCTGAAATACCTGGAAAAGCTGCACTGAGAAGAGAAGTACGCAGTTAATGAGCGATAATTTCCCAATAGGACAAAAAGAAGTGCCTCACCTACAGCCAGGCCAGGATCGCTGTTCATGGTCTGGACAATTTCCATGCCCTGAGAAAGACAAAACACTGACTCGTTAGTATAATTCCAAAGGTACCAACTGTAGTGCTGTTAAGTGATGTGGGGAGAGGCACAGCGGCGCTGAGCCTCTACAATTAGGACAGTGTTGAACAATCTCGTTAAGGCTGCGGAGCCTTTTAATGAAAACCACATCCAGTTTGGTACAGGCTTGTTCCCGCCTGACCCACTAGCCCCTTCTGGAGCACTCGCCTACCTGGTTGAGGACAATCCAGTTGGGGTCGATCTGTGCGTCGCCCTCAGGGTCCAATACAACCGTCTGGAAAGCCCTGAAGTCTGTTAGTGTCACTTCTGCGTTCTCTGGGCACACATCGATTCTGTCGATCACCATGTCTCTGTCGAAGTCGTCTTCACAAAGGTTTCCCACGCCATCACCTGAGAGCACGACAGAAGGAAAAGAGTAACGAGCTTTCGTTAACTTCTCCTTCCCCTTGCACCCAAGTTCCACGCCGCTAGCTTTTGGCAGGCGGGGTTTAAGGCAGCCATGTCTATGCAAGGTTGGGGGGTTCAGAGCACTGGTACACTCTTAAGTCAGTTGCAAGGAAACCCTGAGGCTTCTCTTGCTTGTGGAGATGCTGTGAACAGGAGAAACACCTCAAATTGTAGACAATTCTGGAAAAGAACTTTTCCCAAATATGATCCTGATGTTGGGGTTATTGGAGACGTGAAAATGAGGTAGAACTGTCTCAGGTCAGTACTGAGGTGTTCTTGCTTCCTGCCTGTCTCTGGAGGCGAGACCGATGTGCACTGGCCACCAGGAACGGAAGACCCCCAAGCAGAGCTAACGTGCGTCCCTGTCCCTTACCGTCTGAGTCTTCTTGGCCAGGGTTAGGGACAAGCCGACAGTTGTCGGGGCCTGGAGGTTTCTCATCTGGAATCCCATCGTCGTCATCGTCATCGTCGCATTCATCTCCCAGCCCGTCACTGTCGGTGTCCACCTGGGAGCTGTTGGGCACTGTCGGGCAGTTATCCCGTGTATCTTGGTGGCCGTCGCCATCACTGGGGGAGAAAATTACAGGTAAAGATTATCCACTGACATGTGCTTTTAAAATAAGCATGCAACACCTTTCTAGGAGCTGGGATCCTCAACAAGGTCAGCCGAAGTTGGTGATTTTAACCTTGTAAAGTCTTAAGCTATTGGTTACACAAACAATAGATCAGAAATATGCCAGCTGTAGTGTGTGGCTAGTGACAAGCAAGCCTGCTGCCAGCAAGCTTACACACCCGCTAGCCTTTGGGCCGTACTTCCAGTGGCAAGTTTTTTTGAGGGCTGAAGAAAATTCCGCCTTCCTTTTCTGATAAAAAGACAGCAGTTAAGGCCAAGCTAGGTTGCCACGGAGTTGCCAGCACACACCTTCCCTCCTTCCCATCCCCAGGATTTCATGCAACGTAAGTATAATTTTTGCAGCAAAGCTCTCACCTGTCCTGGTTGGTGTCACAGACATCTCCCACCAGATCGTGATCAGTATCTTTCTAGTAAAATAAAGCAATAATAATTTAAACTTTCCATAGATCAAGAGGAGGATTAGGCAATAAAGAGAGCAAAGAGAGGTGTTGCCATGGTCATTCGGGTTGAAAACAGCTGAGAGCAGTGGGAGCGTTCCTTCTGCAGGATTTACAAGTTGCCCTGATGAATTCAAGCAGTGCTATTTCCAAACACAGATAAGCCGGGGAGGAAGAGAGAAGCCAGAGTGCAATGCTTCCTCTCTGACTGACTCTCGGACGCACCAGGACGTTGGATCTGGAGGGGCTGTACTTTTGCACTGCAGGATGGCAGCTAAAATATGGCCGTGGAATCTTGGTGAGTTACCAGCTGTGCGCCCCTTAGGCAGATGACACCAGCACTGTCTCGAGTGAGAAAAAGCAACCCGTAAGACTGCAAAACTGGGAGCGTTCACTTACCTGGTCTGGGTTACTGACTGTTGGGCAGCTGTCACACACATCTCCTACTCCATCACCATCGGCATCTTTTTGATCAGGGTTAGGAACTCTCTTACAGTTGTCCATTGGGTTTTTGATCCCTGTAAAACATGCAAAGCGGACCCATCAAGGCGACAGGGCTACTGAGGTCTACGCAGCAAGATCTCTGTTGGATATAAGAGACGGCAAAAATCTAGGACAGCTGAAGTCACGGAATAAAGCAACAATTTCGATTTTTCTGTCCATTTCACACACTTCTAATTTAAGATACATCCTAGCAGCTATGGAGGGTGGAAGAGATCCGCAGCAACTGATCTTAAAACATACTCTGGACTGCGCCGTGCTGGATGTCTGAGCATGCGTGTGAACCTGAGAGGAAATGTCCTTACCTGCATTCCTTAGAGAACGCTAAAGAACTGAAAAACGTGGCTCCAAACTGGCATCATATCTGTGCAGGAGTGAGTGGCCAAGAGGATGAAGATGAAACTGTCTGCGGTTCCCTAAACCATGACAGTCTTTTTCCTCTAAAGTAGATGTCTATGTAATTATAAAATAAGTCAACATTAATCTTGGCTATTTGACATGGAAGATTTAGTGCGTTTTCAAGGCCTGAGACAGGACAGGAACAATCAAATTGACAACCTGGATGACTTCACTTCCCACTTCTCGGCATTTACCTACTCCACCAGGAGATCAAGCCAGCAGGGAGCTGCCTGGCGGGATGTAGCCAGACCCAAACAGCACTAGATGCACTGGAAACACTCTGAATAAATATGTATGTCTCAGGCCAGCAGCAGTTGCGATTTCTGGCTTTTGAAAGCAGGCTTTGTGCAAATACAGCATTATTAGCGCACAGACTGTTTCTAAAGCCAGCCAGGTATTTTTCCCCCCCAGAAGACAGCCCTGACACTTCCTGCCTTGAGCCAGTAGCTGCTAAGAACTTGGATATTCCCATGCTTCTTTATAAGTTTAAATTGCAGCACAAAGTAGTGTCCTTGTCTGGACTGAGATCAGTGCGCATGGTACATCTTTCCTTCTTAAGTCTGACACAGGTTCGACATGACTGCGCACAATAGGAGCGCTAATAAAAATTGTTAGCACCATCCTGAAGATAGATCTTCACACCCTGCAAGAGCTGAACTGTGAAGGATGCTGGCTCGACTGCTCATCTGGGCATCTTAAGAACTGAGCTGTGCTTCATCTCGTCAGAAATTAGTTCTGCTCCTGTAGAGCTCAAGCCTCTGAAGGCTGGTACCTGCCGTGAAGATCTCTCACCGTGTGCTGAATAGCTTTCTGGTTCTTAGCTCGGTATACGTGCACCGCCCTGAGGGTGCTCTCCAGCTGCTCTTACCATCTCCATCCATGTCATCATCACACTCATCTCCCCTCCCATCGCCATCAATGTCCCGTTGATCATTGTTCTTCACTTGGCGACAGTTGTCACAGGCATCACCGAAGTTATCCTTGTCCGCGTTGCGCTGGTCTGCGTTGCGTGTGTACACGCAGTTGTCCTGTGGGAGAGAAGCACTGGCTGAGGGGAAGCGTTTGGCACTGAGCGTGAAAGGAAGGGCAAAAGTTCTGCGGTACGTGACCAGCTGCTGTGAGCAGCCCAGCAGCCTGGCTGCAGCCAGTCTTGGTTTTCTCTGTTCAGCCTAGTCACTGCCCGTTCAGGGAACACCAACAGCACCTGAAAATATCTCCAACCAGGGCTTGACCAAGTGAGAGAGACTCCCTAACTCTCAGGGGACCGTGACTTATAAAGTCCCTTCAGTGCCACGATGTTCTCTCCTTGTTTTTAGAGTCTGCTTGGTTTTAGAGACTTCAGATTAAAAGGAAACATTGCATGCTGTGACCCGCAGGTTCTCTAAATTCACATTAAAGCTGCAGGCAGTTGCTTTGCAGGCCCTCTGGGTACGTTTAGGTATGTCAGGGCTTAAGCGTTAGAATTCAAACCTCAGCATTTAATATCCCATCTCCGTCAGCGTCATCGTCACAAGCGTCTCCGATTCCATCCCTGTCTGCATCCTCCTGGCCGGAGTTGGGGACAGTCATGCAGTTATCCTGAAAGGAAAGCGACAAAGGGTCTGCTAACAAGCTGCGCGTGTTGTTTAGCTGGAATTCTGAAGGCTGGGCAGGGTCGCACCAGCACCCGAGGCCTGCCCGCAAATCGGAGCTGCCCGGTTCTGGTTAGGCATTCCTCTGACACGCTGTTTCCAGCTAAACATGAGACAACTGCATCTTACCTTGCGGCATTTTTTGTCAGAGCAGCGTTGCTTCTCATCGGGGACTCCATCAATGTCCGTATCCTTCCCACAGACGTAGCCGTTCCCTGCCCACCCCACGAGGCACTGGAAGACAGCAGATAAACAAAATGAGGCTGCCGGTGAGTCCCCTGATGGCCATATGCCTCTAAAACTGAAGGCTTTACGTGAGAGCCAGCACAAAACATTGCAAATCCAGGTACACAATACTCTACAGGAAAAATATTGTCTGGAAGAAACAGTTATGCTGTAAATAGCATTTAAAACAGCTCAGATACAAGCTGTCTGCTTGTTCCTGAGATTATAAAGACAGATGCAGCAGCAAAACATCTTGGCTCCGGCCGGTTGCTGAACAGTGTTTCTCCCCGCTCAGCTGCGTGTGACGCTCCACGACTGACAAATTTGTAGCGCTTCAGGCAAAATAACCCAAACAACCAACAGTGGATGTGCGGTGCCAGGAGCAGCCCACTTTTCCAGAGAGCACTCAAAGAGATATTGCCGCAGCTCAGGTGTTACCGGAGTGCAGGTCTGTGTCGGGAAGACATGCTCTCCAGGAGAGGGCAGTGGCAGACCCAGGAGAGCAAGCACAGCGCAAGGGAAGCCGGAGCGAGCAGACCCCAACCGCAGGGAGGTTTGGACCCTACCGCGCAGGAGATGGACCCGTCGCGCTCCACGATGCACTGTGCTTTCTCGTGGCATGGACTGATTTCACCATTAGGGCAGCGTCTCGCTGTCTGGCTCTTGCAGCCGTTGACTTGATCCCCAACGAAGCCAGGTTTACAAGCCCCGCACTTGTAGGATCCCTGTGAGAAAAAGCAATAAGGAATTAACTATAACGTGAGTCCTGGCAAACCTCTGCTGTAACCTTCCTCAGCAGCTGCGTTGCCACAGCCAACGGAGGCCCCGGATCCTGGGGAAGAGAGATCCACACGAGGACTTCCAGTAACACTCACCCGTGTATTGATGCAGATAGAGTTTGGGACACAATTTCTGGCAGCACCTGTCTCGCATTCATTGATGTCCGTACAAACCTGACCCAGGAAGAACAAAATTAACATTAACTTCACTCTTAAGCATATACCACATCAGATTACAGAACTGGGGCATCGCTGGATGCAGAAGCAAAGCCCCTGACACACCTTACTAGGACCCACAGCCCAAAGTTTTCTTTCAAACAAGCTTGAGCGAGGTCCCAGCAATGCTCCTGACCCTGGGCAAGCTGGTCACCCTCTACACAGTCACCAGAGATTTTAGCCTGGCAAAATAGCTTAGCTCTGAGCTGAGCTGTCAGAGTATCTCCTTACTGTAAAAGGATAGAAGGGAGTCAATGGAGCCAGAAGGTCAAAGACTGCGTCCTGTGACCAGCTAGCAGCTCTCTAAATAACACAAGCCACATGCCATTCCTGCTTTTGGCAATATATTCATATAAACCATACTCGGACTAGGTGGTGGGGCTTTTTTAAATTTAATCTGTCTATAGCTGTTGGGGAAGCGGGGGGTCGGGGGCGCAGTAGCTGTATCAACTCTTCTGTGTCCTATTATGAAGGATTCCCCAGGCTGGCTTCACAGCCACAAAGGTGTCAGAGACAAAATATTCTGTCCAGCATAAATTCAGCACAGGTAAGGTCTTGGAGAGGAGGTTGCTTTGCTGTTGATGTGCTTAGGACATCCTTGGCAAGTCTCTCACTGCATCAGTCTTCACACCAACACGATGCAGCCCTCTTGCATTTCCCTCCCGTTGCTTTGAAGGCTCCAAGACCTTTGCATTAGAATTACAGAGGGGAAAGCAATAACGGCTTCTGAAGGAGCCAGAAAAGTTTCTGGGCCTTACCTGTTTGTTGGCCCTGGCATAAGCTAGTCCAACCCCTTCGACCATTTGCCCAGTGAAGCCGGGAGGGCAGGGATCACAGCGGAAGCCAGGGGCGGTGTTAATGCACTGGACCTTCGGGAAGCAGGGGTTTGCATTGCACTGTAAACAAGACAGAGGTTGTGCAGAACTGTGAGGCGGGCTCGCTCAAGGCCAGCTGCGGAGGCAGCTCTCAAAGCAGACCTTGCTGGGGGAGATCCAGCTATTGTGCTTTTATTTGTAAAGAAGCAAACAAAAAAATGCATAGAAGTTCCTGGCTTTCCTTGCAAGTGGAAAATGCAGCTTCCCCACCTCAGTTGTTCTCCCAAATTCCAATATGTGCAGACAAGTAAAACAAATCGACTTTCAGGATTAATTCTTCTCAGGTGACATCAATTGCCCAGGCAAAGAGCTGGCTTCACTTCACACTTTCCTTCCTGGCAGTCTCTGCATCCAAAGAACTGGATAATTTCTTACACTGGTTTTGAAAGACAAGAGCAGTTGTTTGTTTACTACTCTGGGAACCAATTGTCTTTCCAAAGTTGCTACTAATGCTTGCTTTATTTTCTCCACAACTCTTATTATTTTCACAGAATTCTTATGCTCTGTACTGGCAGATGCATTATATTAATACAGTGGTTCCCACGTTTTGGGGACTAACAGATTTATCGCCAATCTCAAAATCTCTCATTGATCCTTTTAACTTCAGCAGGTTTTTAAAGTGAAATGCTATAGAAGTGATACAGCTTTGCAAGACACAGTTGCTTGGTGGCCTAATCGGTGGGCACAGGACTATGGTTTGGGAACCACAGAACTAAGGAGTCTTACAGACATGCAAAATTCATGGTTGAGTAAAGCCTTGATACACACAGAGAGCAAACTTGATGGAAAGCCACACTTTCTAGTAAAAAATTTAAACTATCTGCCTAGCGAGGTTTGATTTAATGGCAGAGTAAAGCAATACGAGTAGTGCGGTAAGATTTATTGTGTAAAGGACTGTTCGGGAAGCATTTGATTCTGTTCCACACATAATAAATCTTATCTCTAACAAGTCATCAGCCATTAGCTCAAAAGATTGTAGGACCAAAAGGGACCGTTCTGGTCTTCCAGACTCACCTTCCTGTGTGGTACAAACCAAAAGATTTATTTTGTTTGAGCCTGTGTATCTTTTAGAAAGAAATGCCTAGCTAGACTGGATATAAAGCCAACATGGAACAGGGCTTAAGGGAGGGTGAGATATAGACTTCCTTCCAGTGAAATGATGTTTCTGTTGAACTTCAGCTCCTAGGGGAAATGCAAGACTTTATAACCACAAGACAAACCTGCAACACTCCAAGAAAAGCCAGCCAGTTTTGTAACTTCCAGCCTGTCCTACTTGGTTTTTACCTCATTGATATCTGTGCACTGCGACCCATTGCCTGAATATCCTGGGGGACAGGGGCCGCAGCGGAAGCCGGTGCCGGTCTCAGTGCAGGCCACTCCAGGGAAGCAGGGGTTTGGGAGGCATCTGTTAAACTGTGTCACGGTGATGACAGGGCCTGTCACCTCGGGGTGTATGCCTAGAGGACAAGAGGAACATTAAAAACAGAGCTGTCACTTGCCAGAGACTATCATCAGGTGGTCCTGTCATCTCAGAAGGTATCAGTGTGCTTCACGCACAGGACGTTTCCTTGCATCCCTTCTATGGGTTGAGCAGTTGTCGCTCTATTTTGTAAATGCAGAAAAATGAAGCCAGAAGCAGCAGCTTGACAGATTTATGAGTCATAGCAGACAAAAAATAAACACAAAACCCCAGAAGTCTTAGCTCCCAGTCCAAAAGTCTTGTCGTGCCGCCCTCCTTGTTGGTGTAATGCCCTTGCTTTTGGAGTTCCACAGAGATCAGTTCTCTCCCTGGTTCCTCTACAACTACACCTGACTGGTGGTATGGACTCAGACAGCTGGCTAAAGCAGAACCTACAAAGCACAGGCTTAAATCTGGGCAGCATTGTGGAGGGTTGTCAGCCAAAATCTGCGCTGGAGAAGGCAGGCACGTTAAACGGGTCAGCTCAGTCTGTAGCAGGAATACACTCACATCAGGCTCACATAAGGCTCTCATGCCATAATGTTATGCATAACATGCTACCTGTTACCTCCACAGGGCTAGGAAACCTCGCTTCATCCTGGCAGATAAGAAATCAGTCTGTTATTCGGACATTCGTCACTTCTAGGCTGGAATACAGCAATACGTGTGAAGTGTGAAGTACTGTGCATGACGTGTAGGAAATTCTAACCCACATAAAACGGTACCGCGGTCCTACTCAGAAGCACTCTGAACACATCAAGCCTGTCCCCATACCGCTGCACACCAGCTTCCCTTAAAGTTTTAGGCCAAATACCAGGTTGTTGTCCTTGTCCTTATCCTCATGACCTGATCCACAGCACAGGCAAATTTGCAAAATTAATCTGTATGGGATGCAGAACTTCACTGAATGGCCAATTCCAGACTGTGAATAAACTTTCCCAGAATCTGGAATTGTCACGAGTCTCCCACACCCACTACTCTAAGTGGCAAGGACACTTTTTGCTCCTGCTTAAAAGCCCAACATAAAAACCCTGAAACAAAACAAAACAAAAGAAAACCAACACTACCACCACCAGCGGCAAAATCTTCACTAAAAACAAGGCCTCCTCTCTTCATGCTTCTCTTTCTGAGACATAATGAGAGAAGCACACAACTGCTGTGAGTCACGTCGTTCAATGCATGACTAAAAGACACTCAAATTCTACGATAAGGACTACAGGAGGAGAACACATATAAAGCAGAACAGCAAGTGGGGAAGGCAGAAATCAAGTAACAGAGAGAAAGTTCAGGACAGTTTTATGAGCAAATTATTAAAACAATTTCTGTGGATGAATGCATTTCTGTACTGCAGGTCCCCAAAGCTTTGGCTAATCTCTTTTCCAGCAGAAGTACAATCTCTCCAAATGCAGAAATGGTTATTGCTCCACCCTTTGAGTGTACTGGCAAATAATAGAGCCTCTCCAAGAACCATGCTTTCTGAAAGCCAGATATACTGGAAGTAAGTTCCAGTCTAGAAAAAAAAAGGTTTACTGGGGAGCAGAGGGCAAGATTTATATGGGAAAATTTATGAGCCCGTTTCCTGAATCCTCTGTAAACAACTTCTTTGCTTGGATGGTGGCAGCACTAGGATGGAAGGAATAGCAGAGCAATGCCTCTTGGGGGTGATGTTCTCTTCCACTTGCAGCTCAGGAGTAGCCAACTATATCCCACAGGATACCCAGTGTGCATTCCCAGGCAATTCTAACATCGGCCACGGGCTGTGTTGTTAGGAGACGTGGTTGGGCAATGCAGCGACCCTGAGAAGTACAGCGTGGTATGTCACAAAACCACTAACAAAGCTTATTTCAGAAATAGTGGATGTAAGCGAATGCTGGGGTTTTGCTGGAAGGAAAGACAAGCTTTTTAAGGCTACTTCTGCACCCCGTGCTCGGGAAAGGGGTAATAGCTTCAGCTGCCATTGAACCACGAGAACAGCATGGAACGCTGGTCCATGCGCGCAGAATGTTGTGGGGAGAAAAAGCATCACTAATATTATTATCCTGTGACAGGCGGGATAATTGTGAAACGAGCTATTTGCTTTGGGTGGATGGTCACAGGTGGCATTTTACTACTTGTTTGGACACAAAGGTATGAAGGACTTGGAGGAGACAGTTGAACATAGGACTCAGCTCAGTAACTCACCACAGGCATCACACTCCATGACTGTGTTCTTCAGGAATGTTATCTCCTTAATCTAGAAGAAAACAAGAACCACCACTTAGCCAAAGGCTGAGTTTTGATCCTACGCAAAGTAATAGCCCCACTGCCAGAAAACAGGGTGTCTCTCGGAGACTCCAGAGCTACTTATGAACAAATTAACTCTTACCCCAAAGTGTATGCTGCAGACTTTCTAGAAGCAGAGGTGGCTTGTATTGCCTGCTGTAAGTCACTCCCTACTGTAGTGTTTCTACAGGCTAACTCAATTAATAATAGTAGTACTGTTCTGTCACAGATGCAGGAAACACTTGACTTGAATACACAGAAACAAGTGGCATAGAGAAAGAGAAAACTACTTTATTTGGGTCTCCTACTCTAGAAGATGCTGAACTAGCAGTCCTAGGGAGGTCTGTGTTATCTGCAGTCCAGGCACTGCATAGGTAAGTCAGGAGGAGGCTCCCCTGTGAGCCATTTTTGCAGATATATGAAGAATCTCTGACAATGCTTATGCCATTTTTTGGCCCTAATCCCCTTGCCATGGGGATATTTAGAATCTATTCACAAAAGCTCCTCCCTCCAGACTTCCTCTGATCTCCTCTAGGCTCCTACTCCTTCCAGCTTGCTTCAGTAAAGAGATCATCTGTAGCATCGGCAGTGCAAAGATGCTGTTCCTTTGGTGAAGAAAGAAATATGGGACAGGCACAAGTAAGCAGGTCAGTCTCAAGCTAAGGTATGAGTTTCTTTTTATGAACTTTTTCTTAACTTTGTATGAGTTTCTAGCATCTTACAGAGCAATCCTAGTGGACTTCTTTCCTGCAAAACCCTTACTGGCCATCTACAACTGATGCTCAGGACCACTCTTCCACACCCTGTGGACTTTGTGTTTCCACAATTAAGTCGTTCCACTTTGACAAAAGCTTCTACTCACGGCTCTCTGCCAGCTCCCAGGTATAAGAGCAAGCTTTCATTCTATTTTAGATTCTCTCTTCCCTCCAACACGGCCTGGGGTCATGTATTTTGAATAGTTAACGCAGAGATCTAACCCAAATCCCCAGAACATCTCCCACTAGACGTGGGTGACAGAGAGGAGAGAGGAGAATTCAGAGCACTGCTAACAAATACCAGTGGTTCCTTTGTGCCAAGAATCCCTTAGCCTTTGGCTCAGGAGAGTACATCTGGCCTTTTATTGTTATGCTTTTTGCCATCCTTATTGCCAACATCCCAAGATGCTGAATCAAGGAAAAGTAAGTTTTAGAAAATTTTTACACAGATTGAGAAATTATGAACTGCCACCTTGGCTCTCCGGTTGTATATGCAAGTTTGAAGAAGAGTTTGCTTGAAAGCACCGTTGAGAAAAAGGCCATGGATAAAAAAAAAAAAAAAAGTAGGTGGCAAAAGCGAGAGAAAGAACAAATAGAAAACCTGTATGGAGAAGCAGTGCTAAGCTGGAAGGGAACACTGGAAATCATTGCTCGAGGCTGCCAGGAGCCATGTCTGACCTGATTCCTAGTAAACACTGGGTATTTATGCAGCAGCCTGAAATGTGAGAGTAACTCAATGCAACAGATGTTTTTGCAGATTAGAGGCCGCCCAGTTTGCACTGGCACAGAGGCCTGTCTGCCATTCCAATTATCTGGCAGGCAGAGGCTGCTGCCCTCAGCTCCCAGAGTGGATAAAGGGAGAATGGAACCTTTTTCTATACTTAAATGAGAGTTGACCAGACAAACCACCATCTCCTCGTTAAAATGGGAAAAGATCTAAGCACCCAAGAAGTTCCAAATTCCCTAAGAAGCTACTGGAGCCAGAAAGGCTTAGGATTAAAACAACAAGAGGAAAGAGTGAATGCAGAGCTTGTTTAGACTCCATATGACTTCCCTTTCCAGGACCCTAATGGATGGCTGAAAGGTCTCTTCCATCTTCCAAGTTTGGACTCTCTACTGATTCCATGAGCCCACAAAACCAAAGAAAAAGTGACTTGTTTTTCCAGTTATATATATATACCCGCTGTGTGCGCATGTGTTTTTTTTTTTTTAAAGCCCATTCTCCATTACAATGTTTTTCAGCAGACACGGTTCTAAGCAGCAGAATTTGGAATTCAAATGAATCCACTTTATCTCAGAATTACACATCTAATTGTGAGACCACCTCTTGATCCTGGTTTCCAGAGCAATAATTCTGTTGCTCATTTCACCTAATGCAAAAGAGGTCCCCCCCAGTTCCAGAACTCAGCACATAAAGCAGAAGATTCAGTGATCTCTCTTGCGCAGCATATAAGGAATTAGGTCCCTTTCTCACTTACCTGCTGTTTCAACAAGTCTCGAACTTCCATTAGCACACGGTTAGTTTCTCTCATCTCTTCCAGCATTTCTGGCCCAACTTCACCTCCTAAAAAACCAAAGTGGTCGGGAAAAACACAGAAGAGCCATTAGCAGTGCAAAGCAACTGATATTATTAACTTCAGCTTAATATTAAAGACACAGACTCCTCCACACCAGTCTCTGCCAGTCCCTAACTAGAAGCTTGCTGGAAATAACAGACACTTGCACATCGGGTAGAATTTGCCCTGGGCAAATTCAGACAGTGATACTCAGCCATGCCTCTCAGGTAGGTAACAGTTACCCCTCAGCAAACAAATTGGCCTGGCAGTCTGGCAGTTGTGGTAGCTGCTAATCTGGCACGGTCTCTGCAGTTCGCACATAGGAAGGCTTTGCTGCCAAAAGAAGCAAATTAATAATTCAGTGCTGTGGAAGCTGCTATGAAGGGCACCACTAAAGTAAGGCTCTTTGCTGAGTCTATCCCAAACGTGCTGCCAAGCAGCGAACGTGGAAAACCAGCACATCAGCCATTGCCTCGCCTGTTCTCAAGGTACAGACTTTTTTCTTGCTGGAGACAGGTTCTTTTTTGGGCAGCGGCAATTTCAAATTGCCGTGCAGTGGCTTTGGGGCACAAGGGATATGTCTGCTTACCCATGCAACATTGCAAAATCCTGTTTAAGCTATGCCGAACAGAGGACATAAATCATCCTACGAGGTCATCTAGGGCAGATTAACATGACTCTTCCCTCCCATCTGCTAGATTCTAGACTTGCCTAGTCCTTTGAGACATGCTAAAAATCTAGTCTGTGCTCCAGCTTCGCTCAAGAAGAATGAATGGAAGTAGCTCATTGTTTCTAGAAAGAAAACTTGAACCATTTAAAAACAATTGGACACAAAGTTGAACTCTGGTGTTCTCCTGTTCTGCCATGAGAAAGTACAGTGTCATTTCTCTAGTATTTTTCTAGATTAATCAATCCTCTAACAGAAGTCACACCTTGCCTACAATGTAAGCAAAGCTTTATGAAGAGAGAAATAGCAATGTCTTCTACAAACAACTCTGTTCAGGGGAAAATCAGCTGGAGTTAGGGGTCTGCCTCCCTGAGTGGGAAGGATTTGCCAGTGCCAAAGGCAGATGTGAGCCCATGCTACTGACTTAATACAACTGCTTCGGCGTTCTTATGTGACAAATGAGCCTGAAAACCTCATGAGTCTTCACTGCACAGAACCAAGAGGACTTTATGAATATTTGTAAGCTCTCCAATACATTTTGGTTTGGGAACTCAATTGAAAGTGCCACAAATATTTCATTCTAACACAGAAAGACTACATTAAAGTGATGTTTCTTATTTTATTGAAACAAAGACCTTGCACATAACTTCTAACTTCAAACAGAGGTTTTGAAGAAGCTCTGCATGAAGGCTTCAGGCAGCTTCTGTTATTCCTGGGAAGATTTCTCCATCCCTAGTAGCAAGATGTAATTTAAAAGAAAATTTTGGGGTTTCTTTTAATATTCAAATTCATAATAATGATTCAGACACTCAGGAGCTATTTCCAAAGGAAGTCTATGGACTTGCAGACATTTCCATCACTACGCATCCTTCTCTGTGGACTCAATCTGTCTCCACAAGCACACACCTGAATCTCTGGTACACAGTCTGAGTCTGCCGGATCTCACAGATCCTGTTGGAGTCGAGCGTTCCCCTAACAGGCTGTTCAGAGAAGTGGAACTTTTGTAATGAATTTGGCATGGCTACGTTCCTAGAAGTCAAGGCTTCCCTGAGCTCTCTGTGCACAAGCAGAGAGAATATCTGAGGATCCTACTATAGGACATTCTGTAGGATCTGTTTTTTAACTTAAATCACATGCAAAATGCAGATTAATATAACGGGTCTCTTGCAGGTCATTACAAAACACAACAAAACACAACAAAATTTCCTAGAATAAATTTTTTCTTAAAAAACTTCACTACTACACAGTCTAAAACTGAACATTTACACAGTTAAGCTTCAAGTTTCATATGAAACTGTAAAATCTCTAAACGCTGGTTTTAGGCTTCAGTAGATGCAGTTGAAATATTAACCTTCTTCCTCATTCCCTTCTGCAAAACAGAATTTTCACAGGAGTCTAGATAGCATACGAGTCCAGAAAATATAGAGATCATTAAAATTACTTACCTGCTCTTCTCTGCTGACATGATGAAAAAGGACAAGAGAGGCAGAGGAGAAAACCAAATGCTAGAGCCGAAATCATCTTTGAATCTGCAGGCAGTGTGGATGTATGGGCGTCTCTTGCAACGAATTTTTAACCTGCAGGTTTGCCTCTGCTCCCCATTAGTGTCTGTGGTTTGCTATTTATGAAGTTGCATTCCTTCCTCTGAAGTTCTTATTCTCTGATGCTGGACGAGGGGTGGACGTCATTTCTGGCTGCTAGTCCACAGAGAACGTTACAAAAGTAAACAATATGAGAAACTCATCAGGAGAGTAGTTTAATTTTTTTTTTTTTTTAGACCGGCTTGCACCAAAATAGGTCAGAAAATTCCAGAATTAAATGGATTCTTTTTGGATTGGGGTTTTTATTTCTTCTTCATCGACACAGGATAGACGGATGATTCATAACCCTATCCCTCACAGATTTTCCTTCTAAAACTGCTCACAAGATCACAAAAGCTATGAGACATCTGGACTTCACTAGAATTTCAGAAAAGGCTATTTAAACTCCCAAAAGACAGTTTTACCACTCACACTTGGGGTAGAATTATTGAATATTCTTCCAATTCCAAAGAGGAGCTATCCCATCCTATTTCAGTGAGGGATCGGGCAAATGTACTAGCCCTTAGAGGCTGATGTTGTTATTACCCCCTACCCAAGCTTGTCGAAAGGAAGGATGCAATGCAGCAGTGATGGCATGAAGGGAAGGTAGACTTTGCTGTTTCTTGTCTGTAAGGAATGAGTCTCGATCCAGCATTTTCCATCAGAAGACACAGAGCGGATTGAGAAATCCATCTAGAGCAGCCAAAGAAAATCTGCCCAAAGAAAATCTTAAAGCTACTACATCAAGGAAATCGCGAGTTAAACTGCGACCTAGTCTGAAGACCAGTGAAATTCTCAATCACACATTCTCACTGTTTGATTGTGAAATCTGTCAGTATGTTGATCATACAACACCCCTGGGGACACAGACAGGAAAGCCCCAGGAAACAGTAGCTCAGTCTTTAAAGTGTTATAGCAGCAGGAGCCTCGGATATTTACATAAAGATTTTTTTCTCATTTTGACCTCAGACCTCCCCTGTTCAGGAAAAAAACTTCCCATCCCTGTGGCTGCGCACAATTCTTGAAGGTAACTGGGTGCAGTCGTGCAGGCGCTGGTGAGCATGCATGTTCGCTCAAGTAAGCAAATAAATATTAGTTTTGTATTAAGGGAATGCTGCAGCAGACAGATTTTACGTTTTCTTGCACCAAGCAAATTTATACACAAAATAAAGTTAATTTGCCTGGGTTACCTAGATGGCATTTGAATGATTCTGCTTGTCTGGCGCACATGCCATCTCCTGTTACCCACAGCAAGTGACTTTGCTGTCAACCCACAGGTAAATCAGCTTGGAGGGTTTGATACTTCTGGTAAGCAAAAGCGGTTTAGCTGGAACTCAGAACAACTGAGTTTCCCAGGTTTTAGCATTTCTGGGTCCTTCTGGACAAATCAAAACTATGGCAGCTGATTATTAAAGATAAAATACACTGTTTTTTCCAGTGATGTTCTGTGAAATATTATTTACAATTTTTATTTTATAGCAGCAAACAGGGAGTGAATGAAAAATTCCCTTCCACCCACCCCACAGAGACCAAGGCTTTCACCTGAAACAGTGATAGTTGATGTCCATCCAGCTTATGTTTGAAGGTGCTTCTGTCAAGAGGCCAAAGAGACATTCAGACTTTGCAGACTGCGCAGTCCAGGACCCTGCTAGATGGCAAGCGAGGAAGCCCATTAGTAGGAAGGTTCTTGCTAACTATTCAGGAAACAAAACATTTTTTTCAAGCAGGGAGAAGTCAAAACTCCAGAGAGAAAGAGATGTAACTCACATGGAATGAAGAATGGACAAGGGTCACTTGTGAGGTCACCTTGGAAACAACTGACATCAGATTTGCTCTGTATGGAGAAACAGACGTCCGTACAGAATGATGAGACAATCAAAACCCTAGTGCTACAAAACAGAAATAAGGAACTATTCAATACAAGGCAAATAAAATACGTATAAGCAGTAATGATGCTTTCTGCTATCTAAGCAAAGTATTACTCAGTGGTATCAGGACATAAAACCAAACAAAACCACATTAAAAAAGCCCTTAAAGTCAAGAAACCTAATACAAAAGTTGCTTGAAATTCCAGTGTCCAGCTAACTGGATACTGCTGTGTTTCTAAGTTTTCAGGGGCCAAAAAATCACCAGTTTTTGAGAAGAGATAGTAGGCTGACTAGATGCAACAATTTTTGAGACCATGTGAAATCAGCTTGTAAAACAGTGTGACCCCCAGCCAGCAAGGGAGCGGTGTTTGTACCCAGGAAGAGCTCTCAAAGACTATCAAGAAGAGTCCTGCTTCCTCTGTACCAAGTTCAGCATTTTTCTGAACACTTTCAGCTGCCCAGAATCACATGCCCTTTTATAATGCTATAAACTGGTGATCACATTATATTTAAAATTCACAATATTTTCTAATATGCCTATGGTTTAACATCCAAATTAACTCATCAAAACCATATTATAGAGAAGTTAGATAATTTTCTTAGTTTTTACTATGGACTGAAGAAACTCAAATAATTGACATTAAAAAGAAGAAATCTCCCAAGCTCCTGGAGTCACTGCGAAGGACAAAAGGAAAGAGTGAACCCCTCTCTTCTGAAGAATACCTTGCACGGATGAGCTGCAACTCACCAAAGTGTTGCAAACATTCAGGGTGACCAGCAGCAAACCGGGATCTCTTCACAGGGAAGAGAAAAAGAGAACTTCGGTAATGTGGACAATCTACAAAGTGGACGATCTGCAAATACATCACCGTCTCTGGTCTCCTCTGCAGAAGAGACACTAGTAACGAATTTATTAGTGGAGGCTGGAGAGTATACTGAACTGGCTCACGTGGAGCACATCTTATTTCTGAGTAACTTTCTGTTAGCTGCTGTGTTACAGCACAAGAGGAAAACTGTGAGTATGGGCTTAGAAGATGCAAGTTCTCTAACTCAGTAAAGTCAGGAATGTTCACTGAGGAGAAATTACCTTATTCTAAATGAAATGAACCAAAGCATATTAAATCTGCATCACACCAATTTTCAATATTTCAACAAATCAGTCTTCTGCATATTAAGGCAGAGATCGATATGTCTGTATGTTCTTCTAGAAACCCAAAGCCATCTCTCTTCAGTCTGCATTTCTGGGATCGCTTCTATACATTGACGGTGGCAAAATAACTGTACAAATTAAAACGTAGCTAGTTTATACAGAGCTTTCTTGAGTTGAGCAAGACATGGTGTCTCCACAGGGTGAGGTCATTCCTACCTCTATTTTCCTTGGACTCATTTTATACCTTTCTATATTCAGATCTGAAGTCCCTGTAAATCACTACTCTAACACAGCTCAAACACACAGTAGCAGATCAGAAAGTGTTTGGTCATGATTTGGCTATTTCTGGGTGCCCGTGTCTGTTTAAAAAGGACAAATTCGAAAGTAGCTGATATATCTGAACTTGTTATTATCTGATGGGGAAACACCTTCCAGATTTGTCAATATACTTTTTTAAGTATTACTGATTTTTTTTAAAAAAAAAAAGAGCAGCAGATAGTGTTTATTTGGGCTTCAGTGTAAAAGTGTTTTTGCACTCTGTGCAGTGCCAGGTTAGTTACACCTTTTTCCCTGACTGGAGTTGACATCACAAATGAAACCAGCACACAAACAAACAACAAAAAGAAAAGCTCATACTAGTTTAAAGTTTAAATATTTTCCATCTCTGTGTTTTTAACTAATCTTTGCCAAGTGAAGGACAAAAGTCAGAAGGAAAAAAGTTATTTTTCAGGCTTGTAAGGTCAAGTTCTAAAAATAAGTGAAAAACACCTACACCCTCTGAAATGGTATGCTAAGTGTTTTACAATGTTTCTTATATGTTTATGGTAATAAGAAATCAAATTATATAAAAGCTCACCAGTAAGGATTTCAAAAACCATCTGCCCCATTTCTCCCCAATACAGCATCAATCGTACCAACGGCACTCTTCACTAAGACTTCTCTACCCTCTTCTTAAACGCTTCCAGCGATGGAGACCCCACAGCCACCCCCAGCAGCCTTCCAACGCTTTATATTCCCACTGTTAGAAAATGGTTCCAAGGGATGCTGTTTAAGCCCATTGCTTCTCTTCTTCCTCCCCATGGACTCAAAAAGCAGATTAGTCCCTTATTTGAAAACTTGCATTTCAATTCTATATTTGCGTAAAAGAGCCTGGTAAGGTATGCAGCTCCGGAGTTTTATACAATCAATACAGAAAGGTGGAGATGAAAAATGACGGTAGTCATTGCAGGCTGTTAACAGTTAGTCAGTTCTAAGAGAAATAAAAGTCTTGAAGTCTCACCTAAATCCTAATCAGCCATGATTTTTGTTAATTGTCACGATACGTAAACCAGCTATGGCTCGGAAGATACATTATCTATTGCGGTGAACTGCTAGATTACAGCTGAAGTTGAACCAACCTGACACATTTATGCAATACTCATTTCTATTTCATTCACGAGTAGATCAGTAAGAAGCCCAGTACATCAGAACTCCACAGCACAGTTTTTTCAGTTTGTACTTATTTTGAATGCTATCATCTAAAATTTTCAAATTCCAAAGATACCCACTGTGAAGGAGACTGGACACTGAAGTTTGACGCCCAGCAGCCAGCAGAATCTTCGGTCTTGTCCTACCTTTCTACGATGTGCTTCCAGAAAAAACAAAAACCTCCTTTCAAAGGTTTGCAAAACATGATTTTACAGCTTGATTATGTACAAATACTTATTTCATCCGTTGCTAAAACACAATCTCAACAAACAGGATTCTTAAATGATCTGTACTTAGAGCTATTTGCAGTCCCGAGGTAACAAAATTCAGGTATTAACTAATTAATGTAGAGAATAGCATCAATGCTTTATGTAAGACACATTCATTATTTGACATAAACACCTAAAGTGATGCAAATATTACACACAAAATGCATCAGTCGATAAGTAAGAACATCCCCATCCCCTCCCCGTATGCCTCATTCATTGCAAGATGGAATAATCCATTAAAGGCCGTGGTTTGTTACATGTTTGAAGAATTACAGCTTGCCACAGTCTGGTTTATGTCTCTAACGTTGAGTTCCTCAGCAAAGCAAGGCACTGAAGGTCACTGAAGACCTTTTAGAAGTATTTTTAAAGGTTTTTTTTCATTTAATCAATGGCAAACTGCAATGACGGAGAATCAAGGCTGCAAAATATAACAAATGGACATGGCTCCGTTGTGCGCTATGCTAAATTTATCATTCATTCTTCTTGCTGCTTTCTACCCTACTGCTGGAATCTGACTCGTGTCAGTAAAGCTATTTACATGAGCTGGAAAAAAAGTCACACAACTCTGTGTGGCAATATGCAGAATGACATAAAGCTGGGCCACAACCACGGTGTCACAGGAATTGGCACATTGTGACAGGGACATCTCCTGGGAGGAAGCTACTGCCTTACACCACAGAAAGTGGGGCCTTCCTTGAACTATGAGTTCCAGAAGGGTCAACTTTCCTGCTTATTCCTCCAACGCTATTAGAAATTTGATGACTTTTATACTTTCTCCATATGAAAGGCTGGCTTTCAAGGGAACATCGGTTTTCACCCTGAACATTTTCTTAGAGTTTTGAACGCAACAAAACAGAAACACCATAACATTAGTGTATAAATATAGCTGTAAAATGGTTTCTGAAAAAAAGGCACAGAGATGCTTTCCAGTGTCTGAGGGAGGAATCCCACAAAAAAGAGACTGATGAGCCGAGAATACATTCAAACTCTTTGTTTTATCCTCAGCTCCTAACCCCTAACCAAAAATAGTAACCAAAACCAGTATGACTTGAGTAGGGGTTTTCCAATATTTTTGCTGTTGAATAGCCAACACAACACATGTACAGTTAATAAACAGGAGACATTTGTAAGCCATCAAACACACATCAAGAAATTGCTGCCTCCTTTTTCTTTCCTTTTTTTTTTTAATTCAGTGAATGCGGGGGTAGGGGGACTAGAAAGGTGCTAGTCTGAAAATTTCTAAGCGTGTCATCAGGACAGATTCCCTGCACATATGGACCTGAACTAGGAATCTACCACTGAAAGTCAGAAGCAGCTCTGGTCCCAGAAGTTTTTTTTTTTGTTTCTTGATCTCTCTAATGAGAATCCCAACCAGATAACCAACTGGTACCAACCACGAGAGAGCAAAATGGCCTGACTTTTTATTGCCACATTACTAGGAAGAATCCTGCTCTACAGACATGGAACGGAATCCCTCGGAAGCTAAGCGGCTTGCACTGGGTCACACCATGAGAGTAAGCTGAACCTGGAAGCCCAACGCTCATGCCAGCACTGTAATAACTAAACCGTCTTTCTCCTCTGAAGAAGGGGAATCTTCATTTACAAACATTGGCAGGGAAAGATACTAAAAAAAAAAAGCACATGCACATTCATCTGAAATAAGTGATACTACATATTGTCTGGGCAGCCTTACCACCACTGTAAGTGGCTGATCTTCCTGCAGTGACATATTCTGCCCACATTGGCTGAGATGATGACATGCGATGATGGAGGAACTCTGAGGAGCATCAGCAAGAAAAGCTGTACTTTTACAAGAGAAGAAAATATCAAACAACTATAGCCCTGCAACAAATAAAAACATGTCCAGGTGCACAGTAAGAACACCACAGCTCAGTTCCATCACAGACGTGATGCTGAACTTCCAATACTCAGAGAGCAGCAGGAAGCATGAATGAGGCTAACCTAGTGTGTTCAGGTAGCCTCGGTTACTGGATTACTTGGTGTCCTGGTTTGAGGTAAAACAGGACCAATTTTGTTCAGTAACTTTGCTTCTTAGCTGGGCCTCTTCTAAACTCATACGTCTCTTTTTCCCTCCTCTGCCTCTCTCTTTGAAGAGGGGTAGAGGGGAACATCTGTCGGTCCCATCTGGGGTCCCCCACGTCCCCAGTGGGATTTGGCCTAAACCACGACACTTGGTTACCAGTAGCTCCATCCAAGGAGTCTACTCCGGAACAGCAGGAGACGAGGCCAGTGACAGGACTGGTGACAAAGCCACAATACAGGTCCAAGGTCTATCCAGAGAGAGGTCTACAAGATCAACCTGAACGTTGTCCTCCATTTAAGATACAGTCCAGAGCTTTCCAGTGGCTTGCTGAGTTTTGACAATCTAATTTCTTGTCTCTAGAAAGGTCGCAGCACTGTGAAAAGTTCCGTGCTCCTGGGTCCCACACCGATAATCCTACCCCTTTCAAAATGCCTGAGACATTGTGTCAACGTAATCCTGTCTGAAGAGAACTAAGACACCTGGAACTGGAATGCTTTTTACAAAACTGAGGGCAGGAGGCCAATCAAAGGACCCACAAATTTTGTATCGGCCCTCAGACAGTTTTGCTTTACCTCTCATTTAAGCCTGCCAAAGCCAGACGACGACAAATCAGAAGCCCAAGGGGCTGAAAAGCAGTGGCATGTGCAGATCAAGAAGAGCTGTCTCTCCCATCCTTCCCCTCCTCTGAAGCAGCTCGCTGTAATGAGGCTTACAGATGGGGGTGTAAAATGCTGCCAGAGCTCCTTCTCCCCACCGCCACCCTGCTCAGAACTATTCCCCAGCATATGTTGTAATCATACACCCAGGAGAGTTGTTAAAACCTTACAGGAAACATCTCACATTTTTTCCTTTACTATTCATGCCATTTTCTATTAGGGACAATAAAGACTTCTAACACTGGATTAAGCTCATTTGCAACAATGAGCTACTATTGCTCCAGGAGCCAGCGGGAGCTCAGTCTCATTGAGGGAACTGGGAACAATTAACTGAATTGTACTGGAAAAAAGGAGAAGACTGAAGGCTGTTTTGACCAAGAGAGATGCAAACTGATGCGATGGTTAAGCCATCACGTCTTGCTGGGAATTATTGTTGGGAGTATCATTAATGCTTAGAGTATGCAGGGTTTTTTTCAGTAAAACTGCTTTGGCCGTGGTCTCCTTTTTTGGTTTTTGCTACTAAAAGACACCTCCCAGAGTCATAATGACAATAACACAGTTTTTCTGATTGCTTTCACTCGTTGCTCAGTATGTACTAAGTCACTTCCCAAAATCTTAAGGATGGCAAACCTTAAAAACAAAAGCTCTTCTAAGCTTTTCTTTTCCCCTAAATGATGTATATAATTCATCTCTGTGGTCGAACCTTCTTATTGTGTAATCCAGGGGTCTTCAGCAAGAGTGTAAACAGGAATTGTCTCATTACAGAAGGGACTGGAAGTGCTCAGTGCTCTGAGATCACACATGTAGGTGGGCAGACAGCACGTACACTTTTTAACAGTCTAGGGGCCTCTCTTAGGGAGCATTGACTTGGTTTTGATCGTGTACCAAGACTTATTAACTCAGAAGAAACATCTGGCATTGACCCCTTCGTAGGCAGAATACTGAACCTGAGGGACCCTGGAAAACTACTCTGATATGTTCATGGAGCTGTCTGCACGTGATTAGTTCAGTAGCTCTACTTAAATGCACATACTGTGTATGAATAATACTATTTCTGTATCATATATACAAGTATTACATAGATGACTATTTGCTGTCCTCAAATTACTGCCTTTTACCCACAAGTTGGCACATGCCATTACCCTTTTGACACGCAGCCTCAAAAAAAGATCAACTTTCCATCATGCCTTTCAGCAAGGAAGATCCCAAGGAACTCGACAATCTATTCATACCTAATACCACCAGAACAGAGACACCTTTGGGACAGAGAGCACAGCCAAATACGTAACACAGTGCAGAGCAGCAGGAAAAAAGGGAAACATTTGGCTTGGGACTCCAGAGAAAACCTTACTTTTTATAGAGAGAGCCAAGGAATGGTTAGCTTCCATTCACAGGAGACAGAACTGTGCTTTCTATGGTCACATCCCAAAGACCCACAGAGAAAACTTGAACTTCACAGTTTATTCTGCCTCAGAAGTATGAAGTGGTAAGTTACCTTTCCCAACAAGCTGGACCAGTAGTTCTAATAACTGTGTTCAGACAGACCACAAAACTATCCTTTCTGTGGACATCTCAAGGGAACATCAAGAAATTTCCATGCCAAAAGTTATATTAAGCAAACCTGTTCAGCTCTCCTGGATGCATGCAGCAAAAAGCTGTAGCTTTTTAATAAGTGTTGATTCAAGATTAATGATAGTTCTCTTGACATTTCCTCTCTTACTGACTGCAACAAGGGCCATTTTTTTCCTTTCCATTTGCTCTCTTTCATATAACCTCTCCATAGCAATTAGCTCCACTGCTTACACTTAAAAAAAAAAAAAAACACCAAAAACCAGAAGGAAGATATCTGGTGTGATTTAACAGCTGGAAATAAGCAAAACCAGCACCAAGCAATCAGGTCTTTTCAGGACACCAGTGATCAAAAGACCACTGTTGAGGTACTCTGTAAAAACGTAATTTGCAGTCAGCTGTTTGCAGGAGACATAAACCTTTTCACTGTTGAAAATTAGAGTTAACTTCCTCTGTACGAAGGGGAAGAAAAGACAGATCACACTGTATTAATCATGTCTTCACTGGCTATGAGGATGCTGAACACACGAGGTCAGAAGCCTGACCATGGCTTTCTCCAAACTGTACTCTTCAAAATACCGGATGGGAAAGAAAAGGGAGGAAATAAGTCAATCACTAAATGCAATACTCTTTGTCTCGTCTCAGGAAGAGGCTACATGTTTAAGTTCAGTTTTAATATGAGAAGTTTAACACTTGCATGCAGATATATGACTTTTTCTTAACACAAGGGAAAGGGGGAAAAAAGCCTTCATGAATAACAATGAAAATTCTTCAAGTGTAGATGCTCTCTTTGATTGCCGTGGAATCAGGATGACTAGGAGATTCACGGAGGGCACAAAGAATAGTGGGATATAGGAAACACCATCAGATTGTCAAGGCTGTTCTCTAAAGTGGTCTCATTATCCATATGCAAAATGAAGATCTTGAATATGAAAGAAGAAAATGGGTTTATTATTATAGCAGAGCCTCAGTATTCCACAAAAATCATTCTTCCTCTTATGATGGTGGTAGAGCAGAACATTGTCTCAATCTTTTTTGCTTATACCCCACTTCAACTGATTAATAACTTTTGTTATATATCGAGCAAATAAGAATGAATCTTCTTCCTGGAAACTGTCTTTTATGCCTTCATTAGTTGTTCCCAAAATCTTGACCACAAAAGGATGCCAGCTCCTCAAGGATGAGCAGAGAATGACAAACCCGGTATCTTTCTAGACAGACCCCATTATATCACAAGGCAGTATATCCTCCACGCTGCTGTCCCCTTTCCAGTGTTTGCCTGAGGCATTCCATAGGCTTTCTGTCAAAGATAATTACGGCTGTCATAGAAATGAATAGACAAAGATGTTCACGGGGCCCACGCTCTGGGGGTGGGGAAGGACAGGTATCGTCCTCAGAAGCAGAAGCACTTTGTCTCTCTCAAAAGAGAGATCTCATACAATATGAAGATGAATTTTCAAACAGAAATAATAGCGCAGAGCCAGGCAGCTGAGCCCTCATTCGCGTTTGGTTAGATAACAACGTTAAATACGCAGCTATTCTCATGCAGAAGTATGTCCCCACTCAGGCCTGCGAGCACACGGCTACGACTCGGGCATGGTATTCGAGTTGGAGCTTTCGCAAAGCTGAAGGGAACGGCTGTGCTACCTGGTCCAGACTACTGGAAAGTTATTAACAGGTGCAAGTCAAAAGAATCAATTCAAGAGGCCTATTCGCCTTAAACAGCTACATTTGCAAAACTGCTTGTTTCACCAACGTCAGGGATTGCGGCAACAAAGAAGTCACTGGCTACCAAATGCATGCTTTTCCTGGCGCACGTACTGTCAGTTCATCTTATCATACATCTCTTTTCACATGCACATTTTATTTTCATAAGCTTTGAGACATTACAGATTACCGGCTTTATCCAAAAATTGTGCTTCTTTGCACATCATTTATAAACTCAGAGGAAAATTCGACATCATCCAGACCATGGGTTGGTTTTTTTTTTTTCACCCCTAGAGAAATGGAAAAATGGCGAGTACACAGGCTCACAAGTGGTGGGAAGCTCTCCAGAAAGATGGAGTCTGGAGACTAATCCAAACCTCTTGAGTTTTCAAGAAAATATCAGACCAGAAATCTCAAAGGAATGAACTGGCTCTGGAGATTTCTGGCAATTCCTTCTCCTGACCCCACCCAGAGCTGAAAAACAGCCACAAAAGCAAATTCAACCTTTTTCACAATATTTTTCAGAATCACGGTCTGTATAAAGATTCAGAGTAAGTCCTTGCTTCATCTTCCTATCCAAAGATTGCAAGGACACATATTTAGCCTAATTGTGAGGGTCACAGAATTACTCTAATTTTAATTCCACATGGAAACTAGAAGTTTGATCCTCTGTGTTTTTGCAATGCTTCCCTCAATAAAGGCCAATTGCTTTTGGCTAGCACAGCAGTCAGTTTCTTCCATTAACCTTTATTCAAGCCAAAACACTTTGGGTGTAAGTGACATTGAGTTCCTGAGACAATGACGGCCAGAGAAATACCTATCATGAGAGTGGAATCCGAGAGCTCTCCCTAAACTCCAGCTGCCTTGTCTCTCCTTGACATCTTTTCAGTCTTTGAATACTTTCTGGACAAGCCATTACACCCTTCACCACTTCTTCCAGGAAAGCGCACACAATTCCAGGAACCCCACGCCTCAGGTGAATAAATAGCAATGACAAAAGCAACTTTCTACTGGCAAGGCAGGAGACAATGTTGAAATTTTGAATCTCTATACACAAACGCAGTAAAGGCTACCATGAAGGCCAATATTTCCCAAGGAAATCAAATACCAACGCATGGTTTGGATCGGAGATTTTCTGGAAAGAGTAATGAACATGTATAACCCTGTATACTCAGCAAAATCTGATCTCACAGCCTGAGATCATTTGCTGGCTTCAAGTCACATCTGGGAGTTACTCCTAACACAGCGGGAAGAGAAGTCGTTTCTAGGGACATCCAAGTTCCACTTCTAAATCTCCCTATAAAACAGGAGCTTTTCCCATTTAGTACTGCAGGTGCCCCCTCCCTCTCTTTTTCTTTTTTTTTTTTTTTCAGATCAGGTTTGTGGTGGCCTCTAGCGGAATATGGAACAAATGGTATAAAAAGGAAAAAAGGAGCAAAGCATGTGCAGCTTCCTACAAAGCTGACCAGACCTTCAGATATTCATAGCTGAATTCACTGGCAATTTGTTTAAAACTATACGGACTAGCTAGTAAAGGGCTAATGCCTGAGAGTCATCCATCAATTCAGACCACTTGCAGCACCATAATGGCTCATCCTATACAGAAAAAACCTATAACAACACAGTTTTAAAACAATATTTTTGGTGTTTCCTGATGTTCATCAAGTTGTAAAGTCTGCAAGAATAGTATCGCTTGTTTTGTTTCAGCCCTTCTGCTTCCTCAGTAAAAGAGGTGGATGCAGGTTATAACTGGATTTGTTTTGAGCCCCAAGAGAGCAGTTCAAGATCAGTCTGGGACCACAGCAATCATTCCGGTTGTTCCAGTGCTCCTGCTAGCCCAAGATCTGGATTCTGACTTCAAGACGCATGGGCTGATCACGAGCGAATACGCTATTTGAGTAGAGTTACGATACCTTCCTCCCCTCCATTTCCTAGTAAGCCCTCACGCTCATAGAAAATACTGGGCTATTTATCCTGCCACTCCTCAGGATTATTCTAACATGGCTTTTCCATCATGACCTTGCATGCTTTGGACTTTCCACAAGCTCCTTATTACACTGCGCAACTTCTCCTGCTGTAGAACTTCTGCATTCTGGCTAGTGGCCCTGCGTTGCTCTTGATCCAAAGGCCCAATGTTTAACATTACTTTTTTGTTTAAATGACATCATTACTAAAGCACTATTTAGAATTATTGCTCCAGACCTCCTTCATATCCTTTGTGCAATCACCTCTTCCAGCAAAGTCATAGACTCATCTGCTGCCAGGAAGGTGGCCTAATAAGTTAGTCTCTTCTCTGAGATTGGAACGCTGCTTACTTGCCAGAAAGCTTCCCATAGCACCTTTGCCCTGTCTTCATACTATAGCTGAAATAAAGGCTCTAGGATGCCGTTCAATGACATTTCATCCTCTTAATAACATTTGCTAACAACTACATAAAAAATTTTCTGTGTTCTGGGTTTCCTCCACATGACATAAGGCTCATGGATTTTTGGACCAGAATTGAGAAGCTGTTTGAAAACTTCTATTTGATCATAAATCAAGCCCAGTAATTACCTTTTTAGTAAAAACAGCCCCAGTTCGCAGTTTCCAGACTCCACGATGGGTTCATAGCATTGCCATGGGCCTTGCTCAGGGTCCAGGAATTCAAGCAGACTCCACTTTTATTATAGCACCTGTAGCAGTTTCTGCAACATGAATCTCAAATGACACCACTTGATAATTGCTGGTCTGCGTGACACTGGCAGGAACAGCGTGGAAGGACTCCTTATCTCTCTCTTTTTCCATAGCTCTTGCAGCACCTCTCCATTTATTTACTCGCTGTCACACTGGCTGCCTTCCACAGTGGGAACTCTGCCTCCTCACATAGCACATGGAAAAGCCAAAAGCAAAGGCTAGCTGGGCAGTTAATTTGGAAGTGCTCTTGAAAGCCTGGTAGAAGGCAGACTGGATCAGGTCCAGAGAAGGTCCCAAAGTGTTGCCATCAGGGTGCTGCAGCTCCCAAGGCAGGTCAGTGGGCCTTAAATCGTCCAGTCTGAGGAAGTGTCAGCAACCAGCCCCACCAAATTAGGGGGAGAGAATCGCTCCACCTCTGCCCTGGCTTAGCAGGTTAGGAGCAGACTATGAAACCCTACTTAGAAAGGGAAAACCAAGAACCCTTAGCAAAGGAACTACGTGAACCACTCCTCAACATCAATCTGATAGTGGGAAACCTTGTTTCAAGCAAGGAGGGGCAAATCCACTGTATTTTAAGCCCACTGTGTTTAGGAAGCAGGTGGTATAACAACTGAAACGTTCACTCTCAGGAATACTGTTAAAATCTGGGACCCCACTGTCCTCTTGATCTTTTCCTATGCTGCTTGATGAAATTCCACCAGTGGCCTGGGTACATTTCCAAGGAACTCATGACTTCTGGGAAGGCATTACAAAGCTACACTGCAACCATTCATGACCTGTGTTCAGTACTGGCTTGGTTCCTCCTCAAATCCACAGCATTCTGCAAAGAAAACATTCTTTCCACTTCAAGTAAGCTTCTCCATCCTGAAACCAGTCTGGTTCAGGCACCCAACCTCTTCTTGCCCTGCGCTCACCCCCAGACATCAGAAATAGAGGCCTTCTAATGGAAGGGCTTCCATGATGGCAAAACAACTGCAACATCTAAAACATTTGGTGTCCCTCAATTCCAGAGCCATTTTTTTTTTCAGGCAAGAAATAAAAGAAAAGCAACTGTTAATACTGCTAGCCTTACCTATAGCTGCTACCGGAGTATGAAAGTTCTCACACTCATTGTTTTCTGAACCTTTAATATTTGCAATGAAAAGATAAGGCCTAGCTGGTGAATTCTGTGTTTCACATCAAAAGGAACAGAGATGTCCACCAAAAAAACCCGAGAAGATTATTCTTGAGAGCTGGAGACCAGAAAATTAAATGGTTCGTATTTCAGGACAAGGACCATCTTGGATGCAGGTGTTTTAATCCAACAGGAATCTGAACCACTCATATAAGTCATGTAGCCACATTATATGGCTAAACACACATTCCTACATGAGTGTTTAGATACCCCCCCCCGGCAAAACCCAAAGGGTAACACACCTAATTATTGGATTGCTTACATTATTTCATTTTTAAGGCAAGTGCCAAATTAACAGACTTCTCTCACAGCAGGAAAAAGAATTTACTTGGAAGGTTTCACTTTGTATGTAGAGAATGCAAGTATGTTATTCACTTAAACAAAAAGCAAAGAAAAAGACAGGGTGGGACTCAAAAAATACTGTTTTTCAAGTGATTTGTTCTCTTAAGATACTCTTTACAAAAACAACCTCATATTTAACCCTGTGCATGTTACCTTCCCCCAAAATTAAAAACATGTCTGTAAAGCAGTAATGCTTTGAGAAGAAAGCAAGCTGTTACCACATTAGAAGTCATGTTGCTAAAACTCAGAGTATTTATAAACTTAAATGAGACATCAGGGATAACCTGAAAAGTCACCGCTCTTCTATTTTCCCCACTAAAACAGAGGGAGGAACAACCAGTCCACAAGATTCAAACACACATCAAAACCCTTTGTGAAGTACTGGATTTTACATTACACCGAAATAACCTCAGTGCTTCTCCATCTGCCTAGGATAACTGCCAGAAATTAAAACAAAGAAACATGTACAGTCTTTGTAGTCAATCAAGAGCTTCAAAATTTGTTTTTAAGCTCACATACAAAAACATCTGTTTTGAAGAAGTCCCATTTAATGAAACGTTGATGCCCTTTTAGAAACCGATTATTTTTAACAAGTCTGCTCCTTCCAGAACTCTTACCAAAGACAGATTTAATAGGTAACAGATACTCTCAACATCATCTTGAATATATCCATCAATTCCAGCATTTTTTTCCTGGATTTTAGAAACTATTCCTTTTTGCTAGCAATCTTTAACTTCTGTGGTCAGTTCAAGAGAAGTAGATCACTTCACATAGTACTTTTGCAACAACAAACCCGCAGAAAGCCA
The DNA here is from genome assembly GCA_013398815.1 of Ibidorhyncha struthersii. NCBI lineage: Eukaryota > Metazoa > Chordata > Aves > Charadriiformes > Charadriidae > Ibidorhyncha > Ibidorhyncha struthersii. Next base: position 185,506 of record VZSZ01003237.1, on the reverse strand, counting down.
GGAGCTCTGTTCGTAAAGATTTTTCCCCTTCATTAGTTCCTTGAATTCAGATTCATGTGCTAACGTGGCATTGTTTAGGATGAACACACACTTCAGCTATTTTCAAGGAGTGGGAGTTGCAAAGGATTTTAATACATTTTTCATGGGAAGGATTTCAAATTTTATACTGAAATAAAGTATTTTTAATTAATATTTTTATTAAGTTACCTTTTCACAGTTTATTGGCTTTTTAGTACCCACTTAGCCTAGACAGTGAAAGAAAACTGGTTTATAGCACAGAGTTTACAGCTAGTTTCATCTACTGACTTTCATATACTGCTACTATCTTTTTATGTCACTCATCACCCAAATATCTAAGTACCTTCTTCATTCAAGATCGCTAAAGAAATGTCAAGATCTTCTCCTCCTTTTCCTTTGTTGTTTTACGTTACCTACCCATGACTTGCTTCAGGAATACTTTTTATAGCCACAATTAAACCTGCAGGTAAATCAGTTGAAACAGAAATATTACACAACTTGCTGAAGGATAAAAGCGTTGAGATTCCCCTGAAAATGAGTAATAGCCCTTTTCTGTGAATTTTCTACACTACATTACTCGTACACCTGAAATCAAAGCTGGGTTGCATTTACTGTTGCACTTAGACTTCTGGCACCTTAGAGAAATTCTTACATTTACACAATAATACTTTTCTGATATGCTTTTAGCTTGTGAAAACATTCGGTGCATTAAAGGGCTTTTTAAAAATGACCGTTCAATCTAGCACCACTTGACAGAGATCTTTTAATGCAATGTTAAAATACCTGTCATATAAACGTAAGCGCTAAGACTGAAGTCCATAAAGTTATAATTAAAAAAAAAGGGTATTTTTTTCCATCTTACTCAGAACAGCCTTTTCTCCCAGTATTATTGTTCAGATCTCACCAAGCAACACGCCCAAGTAGTGAAGCCTCTGTCTTACCACGGCTGGAAGTAAAGCTTTACTGACATTAGGGATTAATAGACTGCATAACCTTAAACATACATGCTGCATTACTTTCAATCTAGTGCATATTAAGACTCTGCTTTTTAATGCCACAAGAGCCCAATAAACCCTTCAATATTTACTTAAGGGGATTTTATGGTCCTTTTGTTTCATGAAGGCATTTATATGAGCTCTGATCTTACAACATTTGCATCATTGGCCATTAATCTGGGAAAATTAAATAGAAATAAACAAAAATAGCTCCACAATCTTCTTCTCCACATGCCTACTAAATGCTGCAATATTTGTTGGTCCAATAGCTACAAATGGAACAAAAATACAGCCAGTCCAACCGCTCCCTGTCCCGACGCTACTACAGATATTCCAATAGGAAAAAGCTGAGGAAAGATTATGAAGTTCTGGGAAAAGATCCATTTTAGCTATTAATGCTTATTATCACATTTTCTAAGGTCTATAAAGCTTTTTAAAGCTTATTTGGGATGAATGAAGCTATAGGAATGTTCTGATCCCAGAAGGTCCTCTTAAACAAAAGGAAAATGTATGTTGCTATGATCCTGCATCAAGCTGTTCTTTTGATTTTTTTCCCAGGGCTGCGTTAGCTTTCCTTCTATGTCCCTCTTGTGGTAACTAAGAAGAACTGTAACATCTGCAATGGAATAGCTAATTCATAGCCTTCAAAAATTTTTGGTTAGTTGCTGCATTTTGGTGCATTTTTTTTAATTAAAAAAAACTATTTTATGGAAATTTTGCCAGAATACAGGGGAATCGTTTTTCTTAAAAAAAAAAAAAAAAGGCAAACAACAACAAGCATTCATTACTCTTCCAACAGATATTCTTTGCTCTTCCATGTACTACTACTCAGGCTAGGTAAACTAGGTAAAATTGTATGGAATTTTCATTTGAAGATTTGTTTTAGGGAAGAGGCAAGTAAAAGGAAAAAACAGAGACAGAAAATGAAGAACTTTTAAAACAGTATGACTTACCTGAACACTAAACAAAAAAGAAGAAATAGGGATGTGAAAGTGATTTAATACGCATAATAAATTTACTGATTGCATTTATTGTTCTATAATATGTTAACGTATTGTTAACCACAGCGCTTATTATATAGACACCACATCAGATGTGTAATGTGTGAGCATTCCTTAAGCATTCTTTGTCAAGAACATCTGATCTCTGCTTCATACTCATTTTCCCCTAACCTGAATTGTTTTATCCCAGGATAAAAATACACATTTTTTTTTAACCAACCCTGTCATTTGAACTAACAGTTTTGCAAAGATTCCTCACACTCGGTTTGATTGGCTCTGAACCCCTCACGTCATGATGACACTTTGTAGCACTATCTCCATGGCTTGGAGTTTGCAGAGACCAATCACTTTATCCCTTTTCCTAACAGCTTGTTTTCAGCCCTCTCCTGTGCAGTCCTGAGTGGAGGATGTTATCAAATCCCAGTGCTAGTATGTCTTGGAATTTAAATGAGTTTCAAGGAAAGTCCTCTGGCAAAGCCAATTATTTTGAGTCAGGACTGTGTTATTTCTACCACCACCTAAACTGCTGTATGCATCATACATAAGTTTTACACTTATAATCATCAGGAACCTTTATTATCACCTCTTCAAGATAATCACCTTAAACCTTTTAGCTCATGGAAGCAAGCAGAAAGCATCTTTTTAAAAAGTAAATTCACCTAAAATTGTTTTCTTGGATGGCGTCTTATGGCTAAGTGTGTCCTGCAAATTCTAGCTTGTAACCATGCAAAAAATGGTAAAGCAGCAACATTTTCAGAGAACGTGTTCCAGTTTTCTGAAGTGTTATCTTTTTAAATTTCATAGTGGATGCACAAAAGACCAATGAGTCAGAGTGCCATTTCTCTGCGTTAGCCCAGATTTAAAAGCAAAAACATTCACAAAATATGTATTACACAAAAAATATTGTCCAGGAGCTTTGCAGTGCAGCTTGCATATGTGCCTCCATGTTTATCTTTAAAAGCACCAAATTAGTCCAGAGTTTCCAGCATGCAGTGAATTACGATTAACCAATAACGTCGCGAAATTCAAATGTACCCTCTTCACAAGACTAATCAGTCGCCATTTTTAAACACAGTAACCAGGAGCCCAATGGCCCCAACTAGTTGCCAGTTTGATCCCTTGTCAAAATAGATCAAAGCGAACTGCGGGTTTTCCACACCCGACTCGTTCAGGTCTTACTTTTGCCTTGTGTCCAGGGGAGCAGGAGGTCCGGCGTGGTGGGGGATCTCCTCGCAGCCCTCCAACTTCAGCACCTCAGACAGCAGCACCATCCGGGCAGGCAACGCGCCCCACGCTCCTTCGCGCCTCCCTACCAGAAGGCAAACTTATCTTCTGATGGCACAGGGAGCTAAGGACCCGCAATTTTCAGCGAGTTTTCCAAACAAGTTGTCTTTCAAAGCATTCTTATTTTCTGTATTGCGGAGGGGGCAGGGAAAAATTCCAGCAGCGCACCAAAACTTTGATCTGCTTCCAAAACTTTTGAGGATTCTGTAAACCAGCCAAATGTTGTAAGTCCGTTCTGTTTATTAATAAATAAGTGTTCATACCAAGCAGCCTACCTGCTTTTATAAACTTCTTCATCAGTTCTGTTTTCATCCTCAAGCAGGATTTTGTATTTTCTCACAGTTACGCTTTTCTCTGAACTACGAAGCAGTTCATTTCCGGTTTGTTTTAAGAAAGTGCCATAGATGCCTTCCAACCAAACTTTTGGTGGGTTATAATTCAGTTGCGCTTCACCTTTAGGAATCAAGAGTCTCAACATTCAAACTGTCTTTTAACGTTGATGAACTCATGTATGGGTACACACTGACTTATCTTATGTCACCGTGTTAAACTAGACCTGATGTGACAGTAATAATTCAAGAATCAATTTTCCATTCTGCTTTTTGATTTTAGTGGCTTGTTGGATTAACCTACTTTAATCTGAATCCAGAATTAGGATACATTTATGATAAACTGTTGGTACAGTCTATTCTTCCTAGAGGCTTAAAGCTAAAGATTAATTCAAACAGTCTGCATACAGAAGTGATGACTCCTGTATTTTCTCTACTTGTTCTCTCCACTCCTGTACCTGGTGCACAATATTCCCAGGACAAGGATGCTTTTCAGTCTTCATCTAGATCTTTTCAGCTCAACAGCTGCAAATCTGGTACATGCTGTTTCAGTTCCAGGCTTTATCCTACACCAAGCAAGAATAAAATTAAAGTTACTTATAAAAGAAGATACACATTTACATCTTCTAGTGGAAGGCTTTAGTAGGGATGAGGGACTGAGTATCTAGCCTTTCATATCACAGAAGTTATCTTAAAAGAGATTTGTTGTGTGCTAATAAAAGGGTGATGAAATGAGGGCACGCAAATCCAAAACTTTCTGTTTATTTATGGGTGGAAACATGCGCTACTCACCTTCTCTGCACAACCCAGTCGTTCACCTTCCTTGACCTCGGAGAATCTCCGTGGCCAACTCCACTACCCTCACCTCAGAGCCACTCAGCCTTCTGACTGTCACACTGTTATATTAGGTATTACAGGTATAATAGGTATTACAGCTAGAGCAGGTATTACTGTAATACCAGATCCTTCTTAATTACCATGTCTGTCTCAAAACACTTAAAGCCCCTGCATCACCCAGGCCACGTCTCTGTTAGCCCAGACCCCAACCACTCATTTCAAACAGGGACACGAGGCCGGCAGGCCGCGAAACCAGCGGCGGCAGCTCCAGGCTCACAGCGGGCACGAGGGGATAAAGGGCCCCACGTTGCCTCCGCGGGGGCAACCGCCACCACACTTCCCCTCACACAAACCCGGTACCACCACCGGGCTCCCACCACAGGGCTCCCACCACCACCACAGAGGCCGCGGCCTCCACAGGGCCCACCCACCACCACAGCCCCTCAACCCACCGGAGCCCACCACCACCACGGCCTCCACCATCGCCCCCACAAGTGTCAGCAACCACCGCAGCCCCTCTCCTCCCTCCAGC
>VZSZ01003237.1:160164-176072 GCA_013398815.1 Ibidorhyncha struthersii | reverse complement strand
TATACAACAGTTGATGGTGCCAGATTTTTAATCATATGCACATAGGCGAACATCACAGTAGGTTTTAGAACAATAGTTGAGTCACTTCCTCGTTGTGTGCCTGCCAAGGCCTAGTACTTGCTGCTGGATTTTCATAGTAACAGGTGACATCATTCCTGCCTAACTCGGAAAGGGCAGGAGCTCCCCCGGGGTGGAACCAACGCAGTCACCTGGTGCACAACTACAACAACTGCAAGCTCTTTGTAGTTTCTTGGTTTTCTGCCTTTTTTTTTTAAAAAAAAAAAAGAGGCTTTACAATTTTACTACTGTTCAGCAAGCAAATTTTTTATGAACACCCAAAAAAATTGATTAAACTTGTCAGCTGCTGTGTATAATAATGTGTCATGGCTCTTTGGAATAGACTGGTAGAAAGGCACCTGTGAATCCCTGGTGTTTGTGCTTCTAAGAAATTCAGATTAACTTCAGGCTTTGGAATTCTACCTCTTCGGTTAATAAGTTATCTTCGTATTTTGTAAAATGGCAGTGTCTATTTAAAATGGATATTTATCTTCAAACATCTGTGGAGGTGCTATTACACAGTGAGCTGATCGGATTTGGGTTCATCATACTAATGGGATGTTGCATGCTGCTGCGGTTTCTTTTGCTTTTTTTCCTTTCTCCCTCTGCTTCTTTTCAACATTCTATGCCGACGGTTCCTCTTGGCTGATCTTTCTATTAAAAGCGAGTACTTGGAAGTAACGTCAATAAAAAGTCATACCATTTAGACTGTGTTTTGCAAACGCACCTCATTTCATTTGAAGATAATGAAACAAAACTTGTGCCATTGAGTCCAGTTCCTTTCTGCTGAGGGCAAATGTGAAGTGGCTTATAGTTATTTTTGAATTTAACTCTTGCAATTGGCTGTTAAATTTTAATGTGCAATACTGAAACAAGCTGGCGTGGAATCTAAATGAGACTTTCAGAGAAGTAAGCTTGTTTTGATTTGCTTATCAGTTACAGCTTTAAAATGTTACAGCAACTATTTTTATCAGATTTCTTTTAATAAAGATTTAGTGTTCTTCTCACTGTGGACAGCTTTCTCATCTCTTGTCAGGGAATTAAGTTACAGATACCAGATAAATTGCATTAGATGTCTAAGTGCAAAAGTTATTACAATACTGTATTGATAGATAAAGGTGATTCTTGTGCTGCTATTTATTAGCTAGCTGAAATTTTCAGAAATAAATCTCATCTTTCTAACCCCATACCTTTAGAAACATTGGGGTGTTTTAATATATCTGATGATTTTGCTATGATAGGGAAACTACCTCACAGTACTTATCCCAGGTGTTTTGTTACTATTGTGATAATCACTGCAGTCCTTGTGGTGGTCCCTTTCCCACCTTTTTCCCCTCAGAGTTAATGTGGATTATGGTATGCTTATCTCGGGTGTTATTGAGATCTTGACTAAACAAGTCAAAGAATCAAGTGATCGAGTGAACAAAGTTTTGGGGGCTGTGGGGATCTAGCCATTTGGGGCGGTTTTCAGGGCATTGTGTTAATAAGCTGCCGAAGCTCCCCATGGCTGTGAGTCTGTCAAGACGCAGCAGTGGAATGAAACCAGAACATCTGTGAGGCCCAAGGGGCAACGGCTGCTCTAGCCATGCCAAAATCTGACTTGTGACATTCGTGCTTCTTGATGCTCCTTCCTGTATTGTACTCAGTATTGCCAAAAAGGAGTTATTTTTAACATCAGTAAGACTTGGTAGGTAAAAGCTGCTGACACAGCACCAAATGTTGCAGAACTTCATGGTTCTGGCAGTTAGTGTATTGTCAGTGAAGGAGAGCACACCTGTACTGGGTGTGCTGTGTTAGCACACTTGATCTCTGAAAACTTGAGCTGCATTACTTGTTTTGGTGGACTTTGGGGTTTTCTTGGATAACATAGGCCTCAATTTTTTAAGGAAATCATATAATTGCTAAAACAAATTTAAAGTAACACAACAGTGACTGTCATACCTGATGTATTTTGCAGGAACGTTTGATTCAGTATGTTGTATGGTCAGTATGTCTTGAACAAGAGAGATTGCCTGGAGAGTTAAGACACTGCTGAATAACAGTTTCAGTAACTTCTTGCGCTATTTCAATATTTTTTTGTTAGGCTTATATGAGACAAGTTTCTTGATTACTTGCTCTCTATTGTCCAAGTGTCATGAAGTTGTGCTGCTGATATCCTTGGAGGGTGGGCGGAAACATTGATTTGGTGGATAGAGAACAGCAAAAATAGGTGTGGAATGTTCTATACAATAAAGATCCTGTTTTCAGGTAGTAAAATGAAGGATGGAAAAACAATGTTTGACATTGCTGGAATTGTTTAAATGAAATTGTGTGTTGTGTAAGACTATATGGAAAAAATGTAATCTGCAGAAAAGCTATCTCCTATTGTTAACTTTTTCCTACTTATCAGTTGGAGTTTAAAATAGGAGGTAATGAAGCAAGTATTGATTATGTAACTAGTATGTTTCAGCTCTTACCAACATTTTTCTTTCCTTTTGATATTTTTCTAAATTAAACACAAGTTTTTGCTTTGAGGAGTAGGGATTACTGTCCTTGGCTTTATGTTTTGGAGTCTGTTTTGATTGTATGACTTAAGCACTGAGCTTGTATTTCAGGTTAATGGACCTGATGGCATTCTGCAGAATGGAGCTGTGGATGATAATGTGGCTAAAACCAGCCAACTTCTGGCAGAGTTGAATTTTGAAGAAGATGAAGAGGATACCTATTACACAAAGGATCTTCCTGTGCATGCTTGCAGGTAAGACCTAATCTTTGCCGCAGGCCTGTTATTTCCAGAGGGCGGGAGCACTTTGTGTGAGTGGAAGGTGTACGCTTCGAGGATTTTTGGAATTTGAGAGCAGCTTCCTTGGAGATAGCCACATACTGGTAGGGAATGGTGCCCTCTGGTGAGCTCTTGCGTGAGCTGCCACGGCCAGTAAGGTCTTTGAGCTTCCTTGAGGAATAGACGGCTAAGCCAGCTGAGGGGTGATAGTGGTGGGAAGTGTTAAAATACTTGAGACTCAAACCAGAAGTTTAGCTCGTGTTTGATGCTTTCACTAGCACTCGTGTTCCCTAATTTTCACTTCCCCTTATTTTTGTATGCTACTAGGTAGTCTAAATCTAGTATTTGAATTTTCCTATAAGTACCCAATCACTTCCTGTTTTTTCATTTTTAATTCCAGTTACTGTGGTATCCATGACCCTGCCTGTGTGGTTTACTGTAACACCAGCAAAAAGTGGTTCTGTAATGGGCGTGGAAATACATCTGGCAGGTAAACAGTCAAATGATGGAAATAACAATGACAATCTTGTTGTAGAGTGTGTTTGCTTTGAAGTGGTATGATGGCTGTGACTTATATTTTGGTGATAATCGAAGTCTAGTGACTTAAATGTGAACCTTCAGCCTCTAGCTTTTCGTCTGTTACTGACTTAGACTTCAATCTCAGCAAAACTTGAATCACTTCTGTGAAGTGAGCTTGCTGCTTCTTCCCCCATCCTCTGTTCTTACAAAGCTCAGTAGAACTGATGCTTTTGACCTGTGGAGCTTCGGGAAGCTTCTTTCAATTATCAGTAACATAAAAAGAATTTTTTACACATTTCCTATTCTTTCACACTCATCTCCCTTAAAGCATTCATGCACTGAGAAGCCATTAAAGCTATGTTAGCAGTATCTTTGCTTAGATGAAGAGAGCAAGATCTTACCAATGTCTGCCACAGTGTAAATGGATTTTGTTTGTGTCTTTTAATAACCGAGTTGATATATCAAGTTAGGACTAAATCTGATTTTCCTATTAACTTTGTATAAATGTATGTCCTCTCTGGTTTCAGCCACATTGTTAATCATCTTGTGAGAGCAAAGTGCAAAGAGGTGACTCTCCATAAAGATGGACCTCTAGGAGAGACTGTCTTGGAATGTTATAACTGTGGATGTCGTAATGTGTTTCTCCTTGGCTTTATTCCAGCTAAGGCAGACTCTGTGGTTGTCTTGCTGTGCAGGTGAGAGAATGCCTTTATTGGCATGTTTATGTCAAGTCTGTTGCATAACCTTATTTCTAAAGGGCAAGCCTTCCTTTCATTTTGTACCAAAATACATTTTATACTCTAATTTGCCACCGTTTTTCCTTTAGGTGATCATATAGACTTCATGAATTGTATATGAGTAGATAATGCAATAAAGGAACATTCTGTTATGCTGGGAAAGTGTCTTAGGTCTAGAGAAAAGTATTTTTCCCCAATGAAGCAGTATTTAATGGAAGAAAGGTGTTGTTTTCCCCCATTGTTAAACTGTGATTTTCAGATTTGGAAGAGTAACAGATCAGTTCAGGAAGTTACTCTGGAGCCCTGCTGGAGTAGTGACTGTTACACAGTATGTTTTTCTGTCAGCTTGTAGAATCGTTTGAAGATGACAGTAAATCAGAAAGTGTTCTCTGGTGGGTCCTATCAGAAATCATGATTTTATAATTGTATGTATTATTAAATGCTGTCACTTAACCTGTATTTGATGGTAGAAGTTGTGTTTCTGCGGTATGAGTTCTCCTATTTGTTTAAACAACAGATGGGAAGTAATCCTCAGTGTTTTCTGATACATTATATGTGTGCATAATCTTAATGGACTGTAACCACTTTCAGAGGTGAGTGTCACATTTAATATTTTAGATGCTGAAATTTTCAGTTCTAGAAACACCCAAGAAATGCTGCTTATGGTACTGAGCCTTGCCAGTGTTGAAATAGCAAATGCAGGAACTAAAAAATGAATTGGTCCAGCAGGCTAGGGTTGTTTTGTTTTTTTCCTTTGAAGTGAGATACTTGTGTTGTTTTAAAAGCATGATAAACCTATTTTGGACTTTGGTAGAGTCTTTCTTACACTTGTCTAATTTAATAATTTTTTTCCAATATTTTGGTTGTGCAGGCAGCCATGTGCCAGTCAGAGCAGTTTAAAGGATATTAATTGGGACAGTTCACAGTGGCAGCCTCTTATCCAAGATCGCTGTTTCCTTTCGTGGCTGGTAAAGATTCCATCTGAACAGGAGCAGTTGAGAGCACGTCAGATTACAGCTCAACAGATTAACAAACTGGAAGAACTCTGGAAGGTATGTGCTGCTTTTCAAATACTGGTTATATTTTATCAAGTGCTAATTTGACAATTGGACGAGACTGTTTTAGCAACTGTATAAAGCAGGGAACATACCTAAATTGCGTGAGGTTTAAGTCTGGCAGATCTGACAAGTAATGCCACTGGGAATTGATCAAAGGATTCAGGAGATCATTTATCAAAATAGGACAGTTTCATCCTTAGGTTCTCTAGTTTTTTTTAGAGTTGTGCTGTCCAGCAATCTGAAAAAACAACTTTCCTTCTCCATATTGAGTCTCCCACTTGTTTCCATTTTATGTGATGACTAGCTGAGTGGGGAACTGTTAGTCCGTGTTTGGGGTTCAGTTACTGCTTTTTGAGATGGTTTTTCTGTACATCCTTTAATGCATAACAAACCTGACTGCATGTTGAGTGAACATGACATACAATGTCTTGGTGTAGTTTTAACAGGTGGTTATACCCTGGTATAACTTTCTGTAGTAGTAAAACGCAGTTTTACCAGTCCTTTGGCACAGTGAGAGATTGTAATTTGTTTATGCTTAAAACTTCAAAACAAAATGTTTGTGCTTTAAATTCTAGGAAAATCCATCTGCAACCCTTGAGGACTTAGAAAAGCCTGGTGTTGATGAAGAACCGCAGCATGTCCTGCTTAGATATGAAGATGCTTATCAATACCAAAATATATTTGGTCCTCTGGTCAAGCTTGAGGCAGACTATGACAAGAAACTCAAGGAGTCTCAGGTAATATGCCTGAAATACAGCTGTTTGAGGGGGCTTCTGACCAGCTCTCTGGTATTAAACATGTGGTCACTGTTAACAGCACAGAAGGAAGGCTCCAGTGAAATAAATGTCTTTATTACCGTACTATTACATCACAGTAATTACAGTAGTGATGGTGATGTATGATAACAGGGAGAGGAAAGAAGAATCCCAAAGTGAGATTTTTAAAGAGCTCGAAATGCTTGAACTTTCCTCTTTCCTGTGTTCGAAGTTTCTCTTTCCAAGTACTGTATTCTATCATAGAACTGTGCAACTTGGCCACCTTCTTTTGAGTTATCCTCATAACCTGCAGTGACCTTTGTCGGTCAGAGTTTCCAGTCAAACTTGAATTATATAAGGTCATGCAAACACTGAGCAAATGTTTTAAAGGTGGAGGGAGAGAATAACACAGGTGGTGATTAGGACTTTGTTTCTCACTAGCTAAGTAACTTTTTTAGAACAGAATTATTTTCCGCATGTGGTGCGGACTCAGTCTGTAAGAATAAATACAGATAGTTGTCTGTACTGTGACATTAGAACAGGATTTTTTTGTAATTCTCCACTATTTTGAAGTATATGACAGTGAGGACTGGTAGTTGGCAAACAGCTCTTTTAGAACATAATAGATGCCTCTTCTTTACCATTAGACCCAAGATAACATCACAGTCAGATGGGACCTGGGCTTGAACAAGAAGAGAATTGCTTATTTCACTTTGCCAAAGACTGATTCAGGTAATGACAGCTTGATTGTATGGTTTGTCTGGGGTTTTCTTATGCCAGCTGAATAACACTAGTGTTTGAAGAGCTGGGGTGATCTGGCCTGGGGTATAAGATAGTACTCTAAGGGTTTGGTTTTTTTTTGTGTTGGGTGTGGTTCATTGGTGAATATTCTAAGAGCATTTTTTCCTTCCTTTGTAGATATGCGTCTTATGCAAGGAGATGAGATCTGCTTGAGGTACAAAGGAGACCTGGCCCCTTTATGGAAAGGAATTGGTCATGTTATCAAAGTTCCTGATAGTATCCTTTACTTAGTGAGCCTTCAGGAAGGCATAATTGAAGGCTGAAGTATCTGAGAAATCAGTGAATATGTACAAAAGTAATTTTGAGATAATTTTAATTTGTTATGGGGGTCTGCTAAAAAAATGCCAAAATCGGGAAAAATAAAATTCAAATTTTTGCTATAGATTACTACTTAACGAGGTTCTACAGATTATGGTGATGAGATAGCCATTGAGCTGAGGAGCAGCGTTGGAGCGCCTGTGGAAGTCACTCATAACTTCCAAGTGGATTTTGTATGGAAGTCTACTTCATTTGACAGGTATTGAGAAAGCACTTCAAAAGTTGGCAGATAATGGGTGCAGTTGGTGTATATATTTTTTTTACCTTCAGTAGGAATTTTTGAACAAGAAAAGATGCATTGTTTCATGACACTAGCAATCAGAAGTCCTGAGTATGCCAAATGTATCAAAGCTATGAACACATGACGTCTGCTTCATAGAGCAATAGGCCTAACTTACTAGAAATGGAATAAATCTGGATGCCATCAAACTGTCAGTTTTTCTCTCCTTGAAGGCATGCTTAAGATTTGTTGCAAATACATCAAGATAATGTGTAAACCAAAGAGGGGAAATTTACCTTCTGTTTAGTAATACTTGGAATATAAGAAGGAAACTGCTTTGTAGTTCAGCTTCTTGAACACCGTTCCATCATGAAGCACTCTCCGATTTTAGTTGGCCCTCCTAAACTTTGAATCTAGCTGAAATTTCAAGGCATTTGAATCAGCTATGGGGTCAGTAGGCTTCAGACACCTCTGTACTGTATTTTGTAAGATAGGAGTTTGTCTATTATCCTGAAACAGAGATACTGAGTACAAACTTTCTTGAAATCTTGCACCAAAATTATTATTGCAGATTCTGTCAAAGGCTGGTGTTTCTCCAGATTTTTCTGGTTATAATACTTTGTAGTGTTCACATGGGAAAAACAAGATCTGTCTTCTCAGAGTCTAATTTTTGTCTCTTAATTTCTGTTAGTAACTGTTCTACGTTGTTCTCTTTTCCCAAGGTATGCTTTAATTTGTACCCTGATGTCTGATTAACCTTTGCATAGGACACTTGTGGATAGTTATATTTGAGGTCGTACTGGTATATATATTTTTTTTTTTCCCTGTCCTTCCCTCATTTCAGGATGCAGAGTGCTTTAAAAACATTTGCTGTGGATGAGACTTCAGTGTCTGGGTACATCTATCACAAACTGTTAGGTCATGAGGTAGAAGATGTAATTATTAAATGCCAGTTGCCAAAGCGCTTTACAGCACAAGGACTTCCTGATCTCAACCATTCTCAGGTAACCTCATCTCCTTTTTACTGCACGCAAAGAATATAATAAAGGATTTATGAATAGAGGTTGAACAACTTTGTAACTTCCTACGCATTGAATGCTAAATAGTGATAAAATTCTTTTATAGGTTTATGCTGTGAAGACTGTCCTGCAGCGTCCTCTGAGCCTTATTCAGGGTCCCCCCGGTACTGGAAAAACAGTGACATCAGCCACAATCGTGTATCATCTGGCTAGACAGGGCAACGGGTAAGAACTATTCTCTCTAAATCTTTATGTATGAGGTTACTTTATTAACGGTCAAAGAATCAACTTGATTTTAAAAATGAAAATAACTTGTATCATTGAACTAAAGGTTTTCTAGAAGTATATTTTTCTGTGCTTATTTCAGGAAATACTCTTCCCCAGCATATTTTTAGGGGATATGTGTCATGGAAAAATGCTTACAGCTCACTGAGACTTCTTTGCCTTTTTTTTTTTTTTTTAGGCCTGTGTTAGTCTGTGCTCCAAGTAATATAGCTGTAGATCAGCTGACGGAGAAGATCCATCAGACTGGACTGAAAGTGGTTCGTCTGTGTGCTAAAAGTCGTGAGGCGATTGACTCTCCTGTATCCTTCTTGGCATTGCATAACCAGATCAGGAACATGGATAGGTAAGAAGTGGTTGAGAGGGGCAGAACAAGAAGAAAGCCAACTTAAATGTTGTGGTGGACACAACTGGTTAACTGTGTAATGATGACAACACATATTTGCTTGATGTGATAACTTTTTTGGTTTTATATGTGTCATGTTTAGTTTTACAAACGAGTTCTGCTGTAATCCTACCAAGTCATTAATTAGGCTGTAAAGCAAAAATCCTTTTTTTTTTTCAGCATGCCAGAGCTTCAGAAACTGCAGCAGCTTAAAGATGAAACTGGAGAACTGTCATCTGCTGATGAGAAACGTTATCGTGCACTGAAACGAACAGCAGAGCGTGAATTGCTTATGGTAAGGTTTCATTGGTTCTTGCAGCTTGAATAATTGCGTTCTCCCACTTGAGCCTTAGGTGCAGTTTGCTGATGGAGATCAGAGTACAATTTAACTTTGGGGGGGATTTCTGCAATGGTGTCGAATATTATTCCGTGTAGAAATATTGTCTATTGATACTGTACTTGATTAATTTCAGTTGCGTTTCTGTCTCAGAATGCAGATGTGATCTGTTGCACATGTGTGGGAGCTGGTGATCCAAGACTTGCAAAAATGCAGTTCCGCTCCATTCTGATTGATGAAAGCACGCAGGCGACTGAGCCAGAGTGCATGGTGCCAGTTGTCCTGGGAGCAAAGCAGGTAGGAGCCATTGGATTTCATTAAAGAAAATTTCATTAAAGAAAGAGTTTATAAATAGAGGAAGTACCATCAGCCATTAACATCCACAGTGTAGGCACGTAGGGCTATGAAATCCTTCCCTTTGATGGAAGACACTTCCATACTATAGATCTAAATTATTTTATTTTGTGTTAGTCCTGTTAGTTTTCTGTTTCTGTGGCATAATATTTGCCTAGAACCTGTTGGTTGTGTTGAACAGTCTGGAGACCAAGTAAGATTTTATTTGCAAATGATCAGCTGAAAAGCTAGTTGACACTAAAGGTTTTATAAGCCTTAATTAGGTTAGCTTATTAAAGTCAGACTGATTTATTTCCTAATATATTTTATAGTAGGTTATTGCTATTATTGCTAGCTGTCGGGCAAGTTTCAGAAAATAAAAACTACAAACTTTCTTTTCCACAGCTTATTCTTGTGGGTGACCACTGCCAGCTTGGTCCTGTAGTGATGTGTAAAAAAGCCGCGAAGGCTGGTCTATCTCAGTCTCTCTTTGAGAGGCTCGTGGTGCTGGGCATTCGTCCGATTCGCCTGCAGGTGCAGTACCGCATGCATCCTGCACTCAGTGCTTTTCCATCCAATATCTTCTATGAGGGTTCACTCCAGAACGGTGTTACTGCAGGTAAGCAAGAACGGTGCTCCTGCAAATTACTTTCTTTTCCATTCATTAAGGATCAAAGGAAGGATTCTTTAATCTTAATGAGTTTTTCAATACATTCACTTAAAAAGAGAGTTGCCACTGCGCTTACAGTTTTGAGTCTTTAAGGTGCTTTGATATGAAAGTGAGTGTTCTTGCTGGTAAAGCAGTGTTAACTTTTTTTTTTACCTACTGTTTTTGTACTCTTTAGCGGATCGTGTGAAAAAAGGGTTTGATTTCCAGTGGCCACAGCCAGATAAACCAATGTTTTTCTATGTTACACAAGGACAGGAAGAAATTGCCAGCTCGGGCACTTCTTACTTGAACAGGTAAACAAAATTCAACACTGAGATCTAAACTTACACTGGGACAAAAGTATTCTTAAGTATCTCAAATATAAGGGAGATTGTTAAATGAATCTGTTAATAATCCTGTGACAACCCTTGGAGACAGTCACAATTGATGAAGTCAAGGGAAAGTGCAGTATACAGTTCCCGCTACAGACCAAATATCTAAACATTTCTGTCATTCAGAATCTCAGCAACAAAATTCATAGTATTCTATATTCAGCTTGACTTGTGATGCATTGCTATGTGAATAAAGGCTAAATAAGGGCTTGTGTTTTTGAGTAAGAGTTACTTTCTGTGCAGGTGGTACCCGTACTTGAAATGAGCCAGCTCACAGACCTCAAACATGTTGTGTGCTGGGATACAGCACGTGTATGCTATTCATTCTTACGTTCTGCAGTAGTCCTTCTAAATTAATAAAACGTTGTTTCCTATTAACAGCTATGATTGAAATGACTTGTGTGCTTTTTTCTAATAAAAGCTGCCATCAAGGATAGGGCAGGCTGAGCTGCATTTTGGAGTTGATTTGCCTTAGGCTCCCTTTACAGTAAACGAAGAGAAAAAGGCATCTCCAGTGGGAGCAGTTCAGATCTTAAGTGGGTTTGAATTGTTCTGTGGAGGTGCATGTTTTCCTTCACTGGTAGTATAAGGAGTATGGGACAATTAAGTACCTAATACGTGGAATGAATTTGGGCCAGCAAGTAAACTAACTGCAGCAGAAAATGCTGATCAAGTCATATTTTGAAGCCAGAATTCCAGTAGCTCCTGAAGCAGAGTCCTAAGTCTTAGATTTTGGTGGGGGTGCAAAAGAGATGGGAATTTAATTTTCTCTTTTCTGTCCCTTTTTTCTGCATCTTCTAACTTCTTTTTTTCAAAGAGTGAGCTTAAAACGCTTTGCTCCTCTTGGTCTGCATTTGTTCATGTGCCTGGAAGGGAAACCACACCAACTTATGAAAAATATCTGCTGTGTTATTTTTAATCTGTCTGTTTCATGAACAGCATGTGCAAGACTGAATGCAGTGAGCCAGATTGTGCACAAACAAATGGCACAATAGTTGGCTGGCAGGGAGATTGGCATTTAAAACAGTCTGTTTAAAACTTTAAGATAAAGCAACTGAAGGATTTTTGCACAGCAGGCTGAAACTTTTGTAGTAATCTCATTCAAAGCACGGGTGTACATTTAACTGAGAAGTTCCTTTTCAGAATGATGGTCACCATGAATTTTTGCTCTTCAAGAAGTCTGGTGGTATAGTTCTGAGAAGGTGGAGAGGTGTATATTAAGGAGAAATTTCTGTGTCATTCTGAGACACTTTTTTTTTTATATGTTGTCTTTTGTCCATGCCCTTGTGGCTGAGAATATCTGTGCATGGCCTGAGTCAAGAGATGATGCAGTGGGGAATGTTCCCGCAAAGCTTACACCAAACTAATCGGAGTGCTTGAGCAGTGCAGTGTAAAAATTGATCTTTTTCTTGAAGCAGGCTTTCTACAACAGGCTAGCACAGCATACATGTTCAAGTTTTCTATACCCATTAACTTGCAAAAAGTTAAACCTAAAGCCTTTATTCTCCTTAGATAAACATATCTCTCTTTCTAGGACGGAAGCTGCCAATGTGGAGAAGATAACTACAAAGCTATTGAAAGCTGGTGCCAAACCAGATCAGATTGGCATTATTACTCCTTATGAAGGTCAAAGATCCTATCTGGTGCAGTACATGCAGTTCAGTGGTTCCTTGCATACAAAGCTCTACCAGGTACAGAGTCGTTGCACAAATGAGAACGCTTGGATGCAGAGAAGCTAAAATGTCAGCGATTATGAAACTTGACAATATTTTAATTTTTAGTCTGGCTTCTTAGGCGCCAGTCTGTGTTTATTCTTTAGTAATTTTTGAGGTTTTTAGTTGATTGTGGTTAAACAAGGAGAAGAGTTTAGGAGGAATCAAATGCCAGTAAGTGTCAGGGGAGCAGTTGGCCAGATAAAGGAGAAAGTCTTGTTAAGGTCTCTGTTGAAAGGAGAGCTTCAGTGAGTCCATCCTCTGAGGACTCGTTGGGGCACAGAAGGGAGAGGTCATTAGGGCTTCAGCTGTGGAAAAGCTTCAGTCAGCTTGTGTCTTAGATAAAAGCATCAAGCCAAGGGACGTGCAGGAAACCAAGCTCCATAAATTCTGATGGTCATACTATTTATTTGCTTGGGAATACATCTTCCCATCAGTGTAACTCCTCTACCAAACATGAAAATTTGTTGCTACAAACAAGGTGGTTGTATGTTTAATGTAGTCTGTTTTGCAATATTGAGAACTTGGTCAGTGTTTTCACTGAAGGAAAACTTGGTGAAAATACTCTTACTTCTGCCAGGAATGATCTGTCCCTCTGATTCAGGTTTCTTGGTAGCTGGGAGCAGCAGTGCTAATTTGGAGCTGTCTTACTATGAAGTTTTTGGAATAGTCAGAAGTCTTTTTGGCAGCATGCCTAGGAAAGGGATGCTTTCCATAGTGCAAATGCCAGTTTGGGGGAAATACGAGAGCCATAAAGTAGTGAACATAAAAGTAATTTGTCCTAAATTGAGACTGTCTGCTCTTCTTTAGGGAGACTATTTAGTGACCAGTGGAATTACCAAATCATTAGTCATTACAAAAATAACATTATGTCAAGTGATGGGAATGGCTACTGCACAGCCAATGCATTTTGTAATGCCTGTTGGTAGCATAACTGTTTTGGACTGTGCTTCCGTGATTTACATGTTTTCCTCTGTTTCAGGAAGTGGAAATTGCAAGTGTGGATGCCTTCCAGGGACGAGAGAAGGACTTTATTATCCTGTCTTGTGTGAGAGCCAATGAACACCAGGGGATAGGGTTTCTGAATGACCCCAGGCGTCTTAATGTAGCTCTTACGAGAGCAAGGTAAAGTAAAACTGGGTGAATTTTTGTCTATTCTAGAGACCTAATTTGGTCTGCTAAAGCATCAATACAGTCTGACTAACAGAAGGTCTGTGTCTTGTGGATAGCAGGTCCATTCCCCACCCCACCCTGCTTAAGGGAGCCTGAATGATTTCCACATTCCCTGTGATTCACCAAGAGCAATCTCAACCTAATCAACGTTACTGTTTGGCATCAGTAGTTTGCTGAAGCTGACATGTTGTTCCCCTTTGTTTGCAGGACAGAATTCTTCCCTTCATCTGCTTCTTTATCCCTTCCAGCAACCGTTTTTTTACCATTTTGCTTCTTTTAAAATGGACTTTATTACTGAGAAGGGTAATGTGGATTCAATACTATGTTGGTTGGCTTCCTTGGTTTCTGCAAGCTTTAAACCAACACAGTGCAGTTCGTTGAGTACACTGACATATTTGGCAAGCCTGCAAAAGGAAGCTTGTGACTATTGAGAAACTGGCTGCAGCAATCTCCTTTCAAATGTTTTGTCATACTACAGAAATCATCTGCTGTAAACAAAACAATTACATCAGGGTCTCCTACACCTACTGGCATGAGCTTCTGCTGGGTGCCTGAATTTCTGCAAAAGAGATTGACTTTGAGGCTCTTCTGACATTAATATGTAACATGTTATTTTTACTCAAAGTTTAATTTACTTTCTCTTTGTCTACTGTTGTACAGGTATGGAGTAATTATTGTTGGGAACCCAAAAGCGCTGTCTAAACAACCACTTTGGAATCACCTGCTGAATTACTACAAGGAGCAGAAGGTTCTGGTGGAGGGACCACTGAATAACCTCCGGGAAAGCCTTATGCAGTTCAGCAAGCCCCGGAAACTTGTCAATACCATCAACCCAGTAAGTTGACCTCTCCTTGTCTCTCAGATGTTTGTGGTGTGAAGCAATTGGGGGTTGATTGATCAATTATAAATGGATGGAATAAACAGTCACCCACATAGCCTCGCACACCCATAACTTTTGCGTTTTTCTTGGATCACACTGCATTAACTAGGACAAGTAGGTTGCTTGTTCAGCTGTTTTCTAAGTTGAGCATTTGTAGAAAACCTTTTTTGGTGCTTTTTTTGGTCTTTATTTGCGGCAGAATTTTGTGAGGGGGTAACTTCTGAGGTGAATGAAACATCAAGTAACTGTTTTGTGTAGAAATGGCAAGCTCATTGGGCAGGTGTACTTAATAGCATTCTATTTTAAAAATTGCAGGTTGAGGATTAGACTTAGTCCTTTAACATAAGATAACTAGTCATCTGGGTGGAGGGGGAAGCTTGTCAGCCATCACAGGAGGATAGTGGTAGAATCATAGAATCGTTAAGGTTGGAAGGGACCTTTAAGATCGAGTCCAACCATTAACCTAACCTGACAAAACCACTTCTAAACCATATTCCCAAGTACCACCTCTACCCTTTTTTTTAAAAACCTCCAGGGATGGCGAATCCACCCCCTCCCCGGGCAGCCTATTCCAATGCTGGACAACCCTTTTAGTGAAAAATTTTTTCCTAATATCCAACCTAAACCTCGCCTGGCTTAACTTGAACCCATTTCCTCTCGTCCTATCCCTTGTCACTGCGGAGAAGAGGTCAGTCCCCATCTCTCTACAACCTCCTTTCACGTACTTGTAGAGAGTGATAAGGTCTCCCCTCAGCCTCCTCTTCTCCAGGCTAAACAGCCCCAGTTCCCTCAGCTGTCCCTCATAAGACTTGTCCCCCAGACCCTTCACCAGCTTCATTGCCCTTCTCTGGACGTGCTCCAGCACCTCAACGTCTTTCTTGTAGTGAGGGGCCCAGAACTGAACACAGTACTCGAGGTGGGGTCTCACCAGTGCCGAGTAGGAATAGAACAAGGAAAGAACTGTCATCAGAACCTCAAAATAGACTGAAAACTCATCAAATGTTTCATGATTTGAGATAGGCTGCCTGTAGAATCTTTTGTTGTTGTTGTGATGATGTAGTTGAAATGGTGATTGGAGCTGTTCCTTGTATTAGAACTAGTTAGTTTCCTCAGCACTGGTAAAGTGTGCATTATCTGTGAAGTTTTACTGGATTCTTACTGAAAATAAATTGCACTGAAGTTGCAGTGCAAAGCTTTCTGTGCAAAAGCTTTGTTTGACTCCTACAATGCTTTCAGGGTGCCCGTTTCATGACTACTGCCATGTATGATGCACGTGAGGCTATTATTCCAGGATCTGTCTATGACCGGAGCAGTCAAGGTAAAGAAAGCTATCAAAATTAACACCTGTAAAGATCTTTTTGGTTTTTCTGCAACTAGTCCTCAGGGTATAGTATCTTACAGACTACAAACTTTTAAATGTTTGAAGAGCCACTACAGAAAAATGCAGAATTTAAGAACTGAAAATGTTCCTGATGTGCCTGGATTTTGCTCTCTGTATATAGAAACCCCTGCAGTCGAAC